>CM021745.1:949719-997208 GCA_011075105.1 Heteronetta atricapilla | reverse complement strand
GGCGGCGGGGCCGGGAGGAGGCGGCCGAGGGGGGCGCGGTGCTGCGGAGGCTGCGGGAGGCGCGGTGAGTGCGGGACCCCCAACCCCCACGGGCAGCCCCCGGCCGGTAGGGCCCCGCTCACCCCGCTGCGCTTCCCCGCAGGGACGAGCTGCTGAGCTCCGGCTTCTGGGAGGACAGCGCCGGTGCGTGCGGGGACCGGGGGTGGGGGGCCGGTGTATGGGTGTATCCCCGTGCCGGTGTGCCGCTGTATGGGTGTATCCCCGTATATCGGTGTATCCCCGTGCCGGTGTGCCGCTGTACCGGCCCCTGACGCCCGCCACCCCCCCCAGGAGCCGTGCGGGCCCCGCCGTGCGGCGCGGGGCGGCCGTGGCGCTGCGTCTGCTACGGGCTGGGCCGCTTCGGGACGTGCCCGGCCGCCCGGCACCAGCTGGCCTTCCTCCTGCTGCTGCTCGACCGGCTGGCGGTACGCGGCTGGGGCTGCATCCCCCCGCACGGCCCCACGCGGGGACCGGCCCCTGTCCCTATCCCACCCCTGGCCCCACCCGTGCACGGCCCGGTCCCAGCCCCACGTGCCCCCCCCCCAGGCATGTCACCCAGCCCGTGCAGGGCCCTGTCCCCACCCGTGTCCTCAGCCCCACGCGTGTCCCAGCCCACATGTTCCTGACCCCACCCCTGTCCCCAGCTCCACACTCGGCCGAGTCCCCACATGTGTCCCCAACCACCCCATGTGTCCCCACCCATGTCCCCGCCCCACCTATGTCCTCACACCACACAGGGCCCTGTCCCCACCCCACCCGTGTCCCCTGCCCTGTCCCCAGCTGTGTCCCCCATGCACATCCACACCCCACATTCTGCCATCCCCACAGGTGCCCCCTGACCGCTGCTTGGTGTTCGACCCGGCCTTCTCAGAGCTGGAGGTGGCGGCGCTGGGCGAGCTGGGGCTGCGGCTGCTCCCAGAGAACGAGGTGAGGGCGGCCCCCAGGTCCCCCCCGCGTCCTGGCCCCCGGTGCAGCCCGGCCCCACCGCCGTGCTCCCCGCAGGAGGGCAAGCACCGTGTCCAGGAGGGGCCCACACTGTTCTACATGGTGCACTGTGGGAAGGCGCTGTACAACAACCTCCTCTGGAGGAACTGGTCCCCAGCGGCGCTGTCCAACATGGTCATCATTGGCAACAGCTTTAAGGGGATCGAGGAGAGGTGCGCACCCGGCCCTGCTCTTCTTCTGCTTCCTTCCCTCTGTATTTGCCTTTTTCTAATGCTTCTGTCAGGGACGCCTGCGTGGTGCCCAAGGCTCGGCTCAGGGTGCCGGCACCACAGCAACCCTCAGGCCTCTTCCCCCTTCTGTCCCCCACAGCTGCAGAGAAGTTGTGTCCGGCTCCCAGGAAGGGCACGGACCTAACAGCAGCTCCCACCTTTGTTTTGTAGAGTGCTGTCAAGAATACTGGAGAGAGATTACTCGTACATAGCAAAGGTAGGAAGTGCTGGTTTTCTAAAAGCCTCAGGTGTGTGCTGACACAGTGCCTTTTAGTGAGAAAATGAATTAATTGCAAGTGTAAAGAAGCCGCTTGGTTTTAAAACCTTCTGTCTTGTCAGCTACAGTATAAAAATAAATCCTCTAGGTCCATGTTTTGTTGTCTGCAGTAGACACTGAACAGGGGTAACAGGGGTATACTTAACACCCTTCCCATCCTCACACAACCTTGCTGAGAAGTTTCTACATCATACATAACATTTTTTCCAACGTCCTTAGGTCTTACAAGGGACAGAGGAAGTTGCGCTCCCAGCACACCCTCGGTACACAGACACCTTTAACGACACCTCCGTGCACTGGTTTCCCCTGCACAAACTGGAGCAGCTCTCCACAGAGGTCTGGGAGTTCCTGGAGGAGCCGACGTACCAGGAGTGCGAGGACCTGGAGATCATCAGGAAGGAGGACGAAGGTAAAGGGCGCAGCCCCACGGCAGTGCAGTCCTGACTGCTTCCCACGGCTGCTGCCCTGGGGCCGTGTCCCTCCTCCCAGGGAATTGTCAGCGCGGCCGAGAGCAGCAGACAGCGTCACCCCGTCTGCAGCAGCACGGCGCCTGGATGCTGAGCCCAAGGGGACATTTTTGTAGCTGATTTTTTTTTTTTAATAAAAGTGGAAGCTGTGCTTTGACTCATGCTCACTTAACTACAGCAAAGTTGGTTAACTGCTAAAAACTGCCTTTTAAACCAGCCGCAGAGCACGGTGATTGCGCTTCTGATCTCCCCTTTCGTGAGCCATTCAAAGCCTTGCCTGTACCACGCGCATTTTGACGTATACCGCAGGGCGAGTAATTTGAGGGACGTGTACTTGAAAGTGGGAGTAGCTGGTTCTAACACAGGCTTATAAAAGCTTTCCCAGGCAGGGGACTCGAGCTGTTCAGTGCTACTAAAATCGGCTCTGCAGACATTCCTCTTTGAAGAACTGTGTCATTTCCCTCTGGGGAAAAAAGTGCCCTGAGCTACTGAGTTCCTATAGCACATCTGAACATCCTAGAAAAGCCGTCTCCCTTACAGCTCTGCTTTGACAGGGCAGAGATGGGCAGGGGAGCTGATGAGGGGCCGGTGGCTGGGGCAGGGACCAGGCTGAACAAGCCCGTGGCACACCTGGAGAGGTGGCCCAGGTCCTGGCTGCAGCTGGCAGAGAAGGGCCCCTGTGAGGGACAGCACGGGGATCATAACTATCACTGCCAGGGCAGCGCAGCAGCTGAGAAGCTGTGAACCCTTCATCAGGGGAGGCTTTCAGGCTGACCTGCTGTTGGCATCGGTGCTGCTTTGGCCAGAGAATGACCGCCACCGGTCCCTTCTAACCCCCACGGGTCTAATGGTTTCAAACAATTACTGCTGGAGCCATGTCACAAGTGGCAATTACACCACTAAATCGGAAGTGCTGGCTCCTCCTCAGCCCCAGCTTCCACGAATAATCTCACCTCTTGATGCTGTCAGAGCAGCCAAGAAACCAAGCCTGGTGTACAGCTGAAGCTCCGTTATTTACAAACCTGTAGCTTCTTTATTTTAAAGACGGTTACCCTAAAAACATCATTAAGATCACCTTTAGAGTTCAAAGCAGGAGCCTCACTTCGCCATATCGATGAGACTCTGGAGGGAGGTTGGCACCCAAGTCTTTTCTCCTTGCACGAACACAACGCCCCTGTCGATGTAAATCACAATCCGTCCAAACGTGTACAGCTGCTTCCCTTCGTGCCGCTTGCCGATCACAGGCATGAACACGATGTTGTGCTCCTCTGCCTTTGTCTGAATCAGGTCCTTAAAGTTCATGGGCACGGAGCTGGCAGCCATGCCGATGCCTCGCTGGGCCATGTTCTCGGCCTCTCGCCGCTCCTGCATGGCCTCGTACTGGAAGTCTTTCCTCCGCTCCGTGTGCGTGAGGTACGCGATGTTCTCCCGAGCACCCGGCTGCATGTAGCCACCTGGTGGGCAGACAAGACGTGAGAACAAGGTCCCTGGGCAAAGTCAGTCCAGGACATGGCAAATTTTATTTAAATAAGTAAAATTGAGCCGTAACACTCTGAATCATCCCGTACAGCTTCTGTTGCTTAAGTTTTAGTGTTGCTGTTAATACAGACTAGATAGATGCATCAGAGAGCTGCAGCAGGAGAGACAGGGTTTGCTACAATCCCCAACTGGATCTGAGCGTGCACGAGAGGATGCTGCACTCCTACTGAACAAGGGAAAGTGACAACAAACAGCAACAAATGTACTCCTCAAGGCCCAAAGCCAGCCTGTGGCCCTCCCATGCCACCTCTGAGTTACAAACAGTGACTGCTGCAACACGTGGCTAAGGACTACAGGCACCGCACTGCAGGAAGCAGCGTTGCATCACAGGGCTTTCACTGTGAGCCCCAGCTCATCTCCTAGCTGCACGAGTATCACGCCAGAAATCTCAATAGACGAATTCCTCTTAGTGCAATGCCTGCCTGTTTTACCACAGAAACAAACACTTAAAATAGACCTGAAGGAATTATCCACGTTTCTGACGCAAATTCTCCATCACACTATGAAGCAAGTGGCTAGGAGGAACACAGGTAAACAGCAGTCTTTGAGGGCACTGCTCCCCTGGGCATTTCCTTCCCTTCTTACACAGTTTAATTTCCAGCAAATTCCTAACGATCTCTGTTATATCAGAGGGAGGGTCACGTGGAAGGAAGGGCACTGCTCTAACACTACGGAAAAGGAAAAAAAAAAATCAACACAACCCACACTAAATTATAGCTTCAGAAGCCAACACTTTGAAATGATGGTCTCTGCTGCTATCTCCTGACATAAAATGCCTGCATTCAGGCTATGAAAAGAGAAGCAGTAACCTAATGGCACAGACACCAGACATAAAAACAGTTTGTGCTTCAGTGAAGCACAGATAATTACTATGGACAGAGCAAAATAAAAATCGTTTCGGTTCTTAATGCTCACTGGAGCAGCTGCGGTGCTGATGAGCAGGGCCATTCCTAAATACAGCCCCACAAGAACCAAGCGCTGCTGTGCTGCCATCACAGCAAGTGGAGCCGTCACAGGAAGCCACCTACCAACGCTGGAAGAGACCGCCCGGTTCATGATATCGAGAGCTTCATTAAATTTGTCTTTGATCGATGGATGTGCCAACACTTGGTCTGAGAACATGGACTTCCAGCCCAAGTACCACTTGGTAATCTCTTCATAATTGGGGCTGTTACTGAGCCAAGAGCACAGCACCTGCAAAACAACACGACCAATCCAATTCAGTTGGACACGTTTATGAAAGAATGTCTGTATAACGCACCGCTTTGTTACCGAGCTTTCAGTAAAAGACAGACAATGACAGTCTGAGGAAGAAGTCTGGTCTCCTGGGTATGGAGCCATGACGGAAACAGCTCCATGTTGCAGTAAAACCATTGCAGCACCGGGGCAGCAATTATTAGGTCAGAGTCACTGACACACTTTGCTTTGAATCACGCCTGTCAGAAATGACTCAACCTTGCAAAGTTCCTCACCTGCAGCCACTTGGGGAAGAAGTGTTTCTCCAGCAGCCCAACAAGGCTGGAGACAGAAATCATCCCCTCCCAGTCAACCACCCAGTAGAAGGCATCCATGTGCTGCTGGTGCGGGTTTATTATGAGTTCGTTCAAACACATCCCTGTGAAACAGGAAAAAGAGTTAGAGGAGAACTCGACTTAGGAGCGCCCTGACCTATTTCACAATATACACATGATTCGAGGAGCCACGGTATTGCACATGACCCATGAGACATTTGGGATCTTTAAACATTTGCCTGATCCCTGACACCGGAACAGCGCACTTCCATTTCCCACGATTACAATTTGCTGCCAGAGCTGAGACACTTAAACCATCCAACTGCTGTTGGTTTTGGTTTTTGGACCACAGAGCTTTTTAGCCAAGCTGCGTGGCTGACTGGGGAACTGCAACATCTCACGATGGAAGCATTAACACAGGCCTAGGAATACATGAGTACCACGCTATAAAACGTCTCTCCACTGCTATCTGACAGCCATCAGGAATTCCTGTCCGCTGAAGAACAGAGGAATCAGATGACTTAGAAAAATAAAACAGAAAACACTGCGAATAATCACAGGACTTCCCTGTGATTTCTACAGTGTCTGCACCTCTTAAAAAACGCATAGAGTGGTAACACAAAAGATGCAAACTTTGTCAGAACTCACTAATAATTTTTGAAGTGACACGGACAATGTGATTTTTCAAGGTTTAAAGGGGAAGGTGGCAACCAGCAGATACAGCATGTAAGTTGATGTTCTTTGGCTTGTCTCACCTAGCTTAGGCACAATGTTTTTGACCATGAAGGCCTCCCACGACCCGGGTGTGAACACGTCCTTCCAGGGCTGAAGGATGAGTTTGGCTGAGGAGTCACTGGGATGCCATTTCTGCAGCGCGTTGGCCAGCTTGTTTCGGATGGGAGAATACAGCGGCTCTAATCGCGCCTGCATCAGGGGAAGCCAGGGGTGGATCCACGAATGGATGGGGACTGTATCTGTCAAAGGATTCCAGTTTTCAACCTTAAGGCAAAACACAGAAGGCATTTCATAAGTCTATCCACTGGCAGCAAGTCTTGCCAGATACAGAAAGAGCCACAGTGTAACCCCCCAAATCCTAAATAGGCCGACAGAAGCAACACACTGGTGTTTTGGGGGTTGTAGTTGGCTGAAATTGAAACACTGGCTCAGAGTAAGGCTTCATTCCAGCGCAGCTCCCTCATCTTACCTCTTTCTGTAGCTTGGGGAAGATGAGCTGATCCAGGATGTTATCCAGTATCCACACGGGAACAACGTGTACCCAGCTGTCCAAGAAATCCACCATGGATCCACAGTTCCTCGGTTGCCACTGAGCTACTATGTTCCTGACGTAGGGCATCCAGATTTCCCACATCAGTCTGAAAAAAAAAAAAGTTTAAAGCTGCAGCCCCAAGCCTAGATAAACCAAACGGGTAACTTTTTTAAAAGCGACTTCCTTTTGAATAGTAAACAGCTGGACTTTAACAGACGTCTCAAGAGACTCATCTCGAAAGCACGCTTCTCTCTCTTCCATCACTGAGGAAGCAGCATTTGAGAATACTAAACAAAGGGCAATTAATTTCTTATTTACCTGTGAAAAGCATCTGTCGAGAGGTCCTGCCCACCATGCGACAGCAGCTGGTCATTTTCCAAAAGGCTTTTCCACTTGGCTATGATCTCCGTGCCATACGTACAGTCCTGGAAACGATAACATGTAAGTGGTCTTTATCCTTTTTCATTCGTTTCAGCTGCTATCTGCAAAGACCAGGCCGACGGCATGCCCAGCCACAGACAGATGTCTCACCGACTCAAACAAGCTAGGAGCTTGCGGCAGTTATTAAGGTCGCACAAGAGGAAAACCCCCCTTCACGGATTTATCATACCTCCGGGAGGAGGACGAGGATTGTCAGAGCTTTTCCAGGTGTGCAGAGAGAACACAGACTCTTAACGGACCCCAGCCTAAGTGGCATTAAGAATAAACACCACATACCTGGCTGCTTGAAGAACAGACCCCTCTGCCTTTCAAAAAATAAGGACTAGGGATATAGCTTTTATCTGCCTTTTCTTCCTAACATCCATGAAAAGACTTGGCTTTAATCTTGCAAGTTCCTAAGCTGTTAGCCATTTTACAGAACGCTGCCCTTCTGCCTTAGGAAGGGTCTGAGTACGTGTGCAGGTCGGGTCCGTCTTTCTGCACGTTTATCTCACTCTGAAAAACGCTGGGAGCGTTCTCTGGAGCATTCTTTACCCCTGCCAGGTGAGAGGAGGGGTCTCTTTTTATTTTATTTCCTCTCCAAACTGGACAGGAATTCTGGGCAAGGAGAGGAAAGTCAAAAAGCGTGAGCCATCAATTAAGAACTGCAGCTAAATCAAACGAACACGCACCTTGAGGGGATCCCAGCTCTTGAAGTAATCTTTCATGAGAGGATAGACTATTGCCACCGCCAGGTCTACCCGGTCAGACATTCTGTATTCTTCGTAGTACTTGTCTTGAAGCGTCTCAAAAATCTTCGCACACTCATCCAGAGTCAAGGGATTCTCACAGTTGGGCTGCATCCGTCTCTCGCACTCTTCCACCATGTCCAGGACCTTGCTGAGGTTGCTGATTGCGGTCTCCTCGTGCGAGAGGACTTCAGACATCTTCTGAATCTCGTGGGTCAGGTTGACAACCATGTCCCTCTCATACTGCAGCTGCCGGTCACTCTGGATGATCTCCTGCTCCGTGATGTCGATGAGGAGCTGTAAGTTGTGCTCCAGCTCAGGCAAGGCAAATCCCTGGGGCTTGGCGTCTTTGCCAAGCGGCTGCTGGGGGCTGTCGTCAGGGATGTTGTGCTTGTGGCTAATTTGACTGTAGCTGTAATAAACCTTTTGTTCCCGGCCCGTCATATCTATAACCTTCCAACAAACAAGAAAAACATGTCTTAAAAACGTATTTCATATTAAATCAGGAGGAAATCCCTTACCAAAATGGAGATTTTCAACTACCTTCATTGCTCCTGCAGGCTAGTCATGAGATCTGGCATTCTGACTGGGGCAACTGGAGGCTACCTCTACAAAGGCCCGCTCCTGGCGTGAGGATTTAGGATGAGTAAAAACCACCCTGGCGTCAGAGCTGGAAGACGCCACCTCTGAACTCAATTCTATTGCTTCGCTGAGTTAATCTGAAAACTGCATCGGTGCAAGGAGTATTTTGCTCATTGTTGTACAGAAGTCTTAGGGAATTTAATACTTTAAAAAACATGTTCATTTTAGCTGAATATCTTAATTAAGCTACGTGAGCTATGACCAATGTGAAACAACTTGCAAAAACAAACAAACCCAACGGCCCAGCTGACGCTGTGGTCTATTAAATGAGTCGATAATGAGTCTGAGGCCTTGATTTGCATGAGGCTATAGACAGGCAGTTTTTAGAACTGGCTTCTATCAAGGTTACCGATGGCTAAAAAGCACTCACAACATTTAGGGGACAGATTGGCTTCCAGAGACACCACCACCTGGGTATCAGCCTTACCTTGACCTGAGACAGCTCCTTCTGAGGGGCTGAAAGCTGTTTGCTGATCCTGCCCTTGGCTTTCAGTTCTTCTACTGTCTTATAGCTGTATTTGGGCTTTTTCTTGCCTCCATTGGGATCCTTCCGCCACTGACTGAGCTCTTTTTGAAATTCCTAAATAAAAGCAAAGACAAGTTGCTGTTGATGCTCTGTCTCACCCCCAAATTGTCTATTTTCTATGGAACAAATAACCACCAGATTAGTGAAGAATGCTGTACAGCAGAGTAACAAGGCAAGAAGTAAAGCACAGCAGCCAGCTGGCTCAGCCAGCCACCTTATTCTCAGAGCTGGCAGAACGTTTCTTACCTTTTTTCCCCTCTAAGCAAAAGCCAACTATTTATTGGGGAGGGGACTGTTTGAGGGTAACAGGAAGAGATAGCAAATGGATTTCATTTAGATACGTCTTTAACTTCTTATCTAAAATGACTTCAGACAATTTTCTTTAACGTGGAGGCTGACACTAGAACTGAATCTTGTACAAACAGCGCACAAAGGAAAGCAGGTGTGCCAGGAATCACAAATACCTCTTCAGCTTCTTCTTCTGAGTCAACAACAGGGAAGTCTTGCAAGGACTGGCTGGTTCGTTCAGAGCCGTATGCTCCCACGGCTCCTTTGCCTTTTCTCTGCTTGGCCTCAATTGGATTGATGATACCTAAGGAGACAGCAGGTAGGTCAGGAGGAAGAACAGCTTCACTGAGAGTGTTTTTCTTACAGTGCCTCAATTACCCGTTCAGCACAAGCACCCAGCCTAGCACTCCACCTCCATTACTGTGCTATCCTTCTCCACTCATTTCTTGGCGACTACAAAACCACTGATTTGCATACGTACAGAGCGTTATTCACATCTGCACTTCATTGCTTTTTTATTCCATCACATAAAGTAACATCTCCCTGTTTGTGAGCTGACAACCCTCGGCGTATCCTGTCCCTTCCTTCTTCCTGCCTTCACTTGCAGAAGAACAAGAACACAAAGCTAGCCTCTGGTAAGTCAAATAGTAAGTTACGTACAATTGAACCTCGTCATGAGGACCCAGAGCATTTGGAAGAAAAACAAGAACTCATTTGTAAGCCACCCCAAGACGAGAGCTCTTCAAAGAACTCAATCTCTGCTCCAAACCACAACTTAACAGGAAGCAGCCACACAATGGCAGTACCTTGAGCGTTCTTCCCGAGACCTTTTCCGGGAACATAACCCATCTTCTGGAGGAGCTTCTGCCCGATTCCCTTGGTGTGTCTCTCCCAGCTGCCGAAGTCCATGAAAGATTTTGTCCCCCCTACGAAGCCTTTCTGACTAGGCTTGAAGTTACCGCCCTATTAAAACACACAAACAGAACACAGACACGTTTACCCAACTGCAACAGCTGAGCCCTGCTGAGTTTCTCTCAGAGAGACAGAACTTCCCAGGAGCGATTTAGCTGTCACCACAGGGCACTGCTGCTTCTGCAGCTTGCTACATCCAACAGCCGCGTCTGTGCCGATGGAAGCTGCCTGCCATGTAGGAACCCACGCGAGCTGCTAGTTATCAGGCTCTGTCATGGGCTTAGCTGGAGCTGTTTCCTGATTCTTACTGAATGTGATAGTTGAAAATATGTATTTTATTATTTTAATCTGTGACACACTCAGATTAGTCATGTCATTTAGTGAGATTAAAAATTTGTTGGGGGGGGGGGGGGGGGCAAATTTTGGTTGTCCAAAGAAAGCAAATAAAACATGCGCATCCTTTTAGTTTAACCTCAAAAACCTAGGAAGACAGAAGAGCCCACAAAGGAGAGATTTTCCCAAGGGCACACAACATTACATCAGAATAACTGTAGGCAGAGAAAGAAAACATCTCCCTTAATTGAACAGTGCCCTGTGTGGTTCCCTGGTTTTAGTTATTTCTCTTTCCTTAGTGCTCCCTGACCACTTAAGCTCCATAAACACATCACATAGAGTTGAAACTCCCTGGGCCGCTCACCGTCTTGAGCTTCTTTGGCACGAACTCCTTGGGCATTTCCTCCTGCTTGGCGGGCTTCTCATCTTCCTCAGAGTCCTCCTCCGACCCCTCCTCTGCCGCCGACTTCTTCAGCCCGGCGCTGATGAAGTTCACGGGGGCCGAGTAGTCTCTGGAGCTGCACCGAGACAGACGGGGAGCCGTCACCGAGCGGGTCCAGCCCCGGGGAGGTGCTGAGGAACGGCACGGGCCCGGGGGCGGCTGCGGCTCGGTGCTGAGCCTCGGTGCGGAACGGGGAGGGCTGGGGGCGGCTGGGGGGCAGCGGCCTTACGCTGCCTTCACCGGGAAACAGCCGGGGATGCCCGGGGGAGCCCCGTGGGGGAGGCCGGGGGAGCCCCTCACCGCGCCCCAGGCCCGTCCCTGTCCCGCCCTCCCCCGTACCGCTTTCCGCCGAAGCTGGGCCGCTCCTCGTCCGAGTCGCGCTCTGCCCACACGCCGTACGTGGCCTCCTCCTTGGAGGGCCGGTGCCGCGCGCGGTGCGGGTTGAACTCGTTGTGCAGGTCCCACTCCGACACCTCGAAGCGCTCCAGCTCCACGCCATCCTCCCCCCCGTACAGGTGCGACATCGACATGGCGCCCACACCCCCCCCGCCCGGCCCCACTGCCCCCTGCCCTGCCCGGCCCGGGTGCTGCCCCCGGTGCTGCGCCCTCAGCCCCCGGTAGCCGGAAGCGCACCGTCCCCTTCCGGTAACGCGCCCCGCCCCCCACCATAGAGACGCCGCCCGGAAGGAGCGGCCGCGTTCGCGCCCCCTGCGGGCGGGGGCCGGCCCCGGGTCCTCCCGGGGCGGGGTTGCCTATATTAACGCGTGTATTAATTAATTATTAACTCAATTACAGCCCGCACACGGCCGCGTGTAGTAACACAGCATATATTAATTGACTCTTAAATACAGTCTGTACACGGCGGGGGCGCGGCCGTGGCCGTTACGGCCTGCCCCTGCCAGGCCCGGGGCTGCGGCCCCACAGCGGGGTCGGCACCGGCACCGGCCCCGGGGAGCCCCGGGCAGCCCCGGGCAGCCCCGGGCACACCCGGCCTGTCCGCGGGCTGTGCTGCCGGCACCCAGCCGGCCTCCAGACACGGCCTCCTGCCACAGTCTCCTGGCGCTGTCCGCAGCAGCCTGCAAGAGAGAAAGGGAGCAGGCGTCAGGGAGAGGCCGCGAGGCACCAGGCATGAGGCACCGCGGGGTGTCAGGGAGCAGCCCTGAGGTGCCCCCAGCACAGCCCTCACACCACCAGGACCCCCGAGCTGCCCCCCCCCAGCAGCCCTACAGACACACCGAGCCCCTCTGAGGGGCACACATCTGTCCCCACCCAATGCTCCTGCCATTATTTTTTTTAGCCCAGACGCTGCTTTGAAATGGGAAGTTCTAAGTGTTCAATTTCGGCAAGAAATACGGCCTTTATGTTTCAGTACAGAGGGTGCCTGAAAAGAAACAGAGGCATCCAACACGCTGCGCTGACAGCCGCTCAAGTCGAGGGGAGCAGTGCGGGTTTGCCGAGCTGCCAGCAGCCGTGCCGGCCATCTCCTTCCCCGTGGTGGCAGCTCCGGACACCCACACCCTCCCACAGCCACACACCTTCCATGTTCCCCACAGGGCGCTCTGTAATAACGCTCCCAAGTGGAAGATTTCAGTTGGGCTGAAATAAGCCTCTTTCAGGGCTCAGGGGAAAAAAAAAGTTCTGACAAATCACCTTGTGAGATGTGTTCATCTGATTCGTGTCAATGTAGAGCAATGCCAGGGCCATGTGATAAAATGTGACTGTCTTACACATCCCTGTATAACCACAAGACTGGGGAAATGGATGTGGTTAATGTATGTGTATATTGTGTTGGGTGATCAATGCATGTACATGGTTCTTCTTCTATTCGGTGGTTAATGTATGTATATAGCTATTATGTTGGGTGATCAGTGTATGTACATGGCTCTATTCGGTGGTTAATGGCTGTCTGTAGTTCCTGTGTTCTGCAATGGCTGCCTGACAGGAACAGCTGGGCCCAGGGTTGTTGCTAGGCGGAAGACTGGAGGGGAGGGGGAGCATGCATGTGGTCTGGGGTCGAGAAGATTCCAGAAGATTCCAGAAGAAGAAGAGGGCATGCTCGGAGGAGGACACGCCCATCAATGAATATGCATTAGTAGAGGAGATATAAGTCCAGAATGGGAGCTGGGGCTGTGTATTTTTGTGGAGCAGAGGCTGCTAGCACGTTCAGCGCTGTTTGCTTGCCTGTATTCCTCTAATAACTTAATAATTTTAATTGGAATCCTATTTGGGACTCAATCATCTATCACAACTGGGGGCTCGTCCAGCATGGTCTTGGTTCCTGAATTCTGACTTGATCTAGGGGGGGGCGCCCCACCACTCGGTGGCCTCTAATTGAGTCAGGTCAGGACTAAGGCCATCCTGAACCCGAATAAAGGCAAGCAAAGAACTTGATTTCTTTATGAGCTCCCTTGCCGGCTGCAGCATTAAGTTTTGCTTGTAATTCTGTGCACGAAGATCGGAACAAAGATGACGGAGTCGTGAGTATTTGAAGGGCGTCCCCTTCGGTTGGGTGGGATTCGGCTGCCTGTGTGTGTAAGAGTGTGACTGAGACGGAACCTGGTTCCGAAGCGAGTGCGGAGGTCTTCTAACCGCGGTTCCAATCTCCCGCGAGGGACTTGGCCGGTGAAGGACCGAAGCGATTCCTATAGGATTCGTGGGTGGGTGGTAGGTCCTAAACCCCCTGCAAGACACTCTGGCTGGGCAGCCAAGGGCTGTAGGAATTGCCACAGTAAAATGCCTAGATGGGCCACAAAAAATCAAAGACCCGGGACCAGAGAGAAGGGAGCAAATTACCAGGTACACCCCCAGAAAGTCCATTAGGGATAACGATTAAAAATTGGAATGATAGGAGCCCCAAAAAAAGGAAAAAGGAAAAAACGGTACAGTACTGCATGATAGAATAGCCAAAGGAGCCTTGAAGACCACGTCTCCTGGCTTGATTTTGGTTTCTTGGACAACTGGATTTGCCAGGCCTTAAATATATATACCTTAAATCAAAGAAACATTTTATTCAGGAGGAGAGTGATTATGCAGGGTTATGGATTAGGGCTTCACGTCCTTCTCCAGCCCCAATATTGACACTAAAAGCAGCTGAGAAATTCAAGGGAGAAGAAGAAAGCTGCTGCTGTCTTAATTGCATTTACTGGTAATGAGGCACTGGCTGAAAATCATTCATCCTGCAACAGCTCTTAAAGAGTACAGGGAGAAAATGGGTATTCCTGCTAAATTGATCATATTGGAATGATATCAAATGGCTTTACGATGGCCGAGCCAGATGATAGAGGCATGTTGGATATATGTGGCTTCGATACAGGAGCCTTGGATGTTACTCAGAACTTGATTTTGGATTTAATTGAGCGTTCTATGCATCTGCTCTTCCCAATGGGTCCATTACTGGCAACAGATTTTTCACCTTGGGAACCCCCAGCCAATACCCGTTACTAGAATATGGCAGATGGTACACATGCCAGAGAGTGACGGTTTGGTGAAGGGAAAACAAGAAAAGCAGATAAGATACTGTTTTTCTCTTTCCTCCTATTCCACATAATTTGAAATAACAATTGGAAGTTCGCTAAACGTAGCTACGGCGTTAGACAACATGCAATTTAATTTCATTTATAATCGATCATAAATACTGAGATTTTTTTTTTTCCCCTGTTGCTGTGGAATGACTGATGGCAAGAGTGAATTGATGAATTATTCCTAGGATAGGCAGGACAGAAAAGTGGTTTTAACTTTTTAATTATGCTAATTTAACAGTTATCATTAGTTTATAGGGATCTTTAGGCTTTTTTTTAACAAAAAACTAAGGTTCAACAGTTTCCATAATTAAACTACAGACCTACAAAAGAAGTATTCTCTGGCACGTGTGAGACCATGTAACTGATGGGGCATAAAAGTTGCACAGTGAGGTTTTATACTGACAGAAGTGAGAGTGGAAGAGCTCACGCTTCCATTTAGATCATCTGGATTTCCAAGAATAAAGTAATCCTTTCTACAGAAAGGGGTAGTTCTGTACAGTTTTAAAAGCATTATTTTAGACTTAATATGCTTCGGTGAATGTTCAACAAAATTTAGTAGCAAGAAGTCATGGAAATGGCTAGGAAGCCCCATTCAGCACCTGCTCCAACTGCAGGCGGCATCAGCCCACTTCCAGTGAGGAAGATCAGCAAGTGCATGCGTCTCAGCCTACTGAAAGCTGAGAGCAACAACCAGAAACAAATAGCTATGCTTTCTAAAAAGGAACGTATTTGATGCCAAACTACCTCCAGCTTATAGTGACAATTACTAAAAACTCTAATGAAGCGTACAGTCGCCTTGTTCTCAAAATCTTGTTTAAGAAGAGATTGAAACTGGATTTTTATTTTCTTTTTTAGTCTTGACAGTGTGAGTAAATACAGAGAAAACTAGTGAATAACTTACCACTTTGGAACAGGAACCAAAACCAATTTGTGTGTATATGTATTCAAATCTCTGTGTGTATTTAGGTATGTGTGTATAGGGGGGAAGTTAAAAGATCTCTTGAGCAGATCAGTCCTAAAATAGGAGAGCTTTCTTTAAGTGATGCTTTTACAACTTCCCCGGATGGGTATGTCAGCCTCCTTCATGCTGATTTTGGCTGTTTCAAACAGTGAATTTGGTGTTAATTTGAAAACAATTATGGTTTAAAAGATGACCCGATTGTGGTAAATAACACGTAAGACCATATTTTTCTGCCTAAAGGACAAGGTTTTAAATGTAAAATTCAAGTTCATACTACTCTTTTGATACTTGTAACACTTCTCGTTATGCCTCCTGCATGTTGACTCTGAGTTGAAAGCTTGCATTGTGTAGCATGGTTACCTATTGTGGTGCTATCTAAAATGTGAAATGATGTTACTGAAGGTATTCTGCCACACCCTAAAGCTCTATTTTAATGAATTAATCAGAACGGTGAAGGAAGCCTTTTCTCACAGTGATGTACAGAAACTACTCTACAGGTGTTTTAAATCTGTGGCTTAAAGAACTGGTGGTAAGAACATCAGTTGTCAGTGGATGTGAATGGAGTTACTTCTGAATCGTCCCTACGATTACAGCACAGCTCTGATAGAAGGCTTGAGCACAGGAACACCACCAGCTTGGCAGGTGACATCCAAAATAAAAAGAGGCATTCCTGCAAAAACTGATAAATTAGCACTTCGAGTTTGAATATTAACCATTTCCTTTGAAAAAAAACTCCTTACTCTGTAAGAAGTTAAAAAAAAAAAAACTGTAGTCTCCTTGCAAAATTGCAAACTGAACATAATGAATACGCGGCGTAAATGCACTTGTTCACGACATGTAAATTATTTTAAGTAAATGCACTGTTTTGGAGTTGTTTCTTGGTAGTAATGTGGTTTAAATGAGGCAATAGTCAAACACCTGATCAGATGTTGCCTATCAAGCTGGTGATGTTGCAAATAACTGTCAGATAAGTCTTCTGCAGGTACTTTTTCGTTTTTGAAGTAGTATTTGTGAAGTAATAGGAAATGCTTTGGACTAGATACAGAATGGGAAACTTAAACTGGTATTTCAAGTAACTTTTTGCAGTTAATGGCATAAATTTACTGCAAATAAAATACTAAACTAGTTATTAACAGATGGAACAGTTACTTAGCATTGCATCTTTGAAAGCAGTCGGTTTAAAATACAATTCCTTGAACTATAGTAAAAGTAAAGGTGAATTTTTCAGTAGAACTTAGAGAAAATGCTGACACGAGACAGCTGTGTGCTATGTTAAAGGTAGTCATCCATGCTGCAGTACAATTTGTCCCTAAATATTCACCATCTGTATGTAACAAAAAATGCTGTTAGGTTATCGTGGATGGTTACCCAGAGTAAAGCTAGCACTGTGGGGACTCTGTTGTCATCTGCTCCTCCTTGAAAGTTTCCACAGAGAAGGGAAACAGGAGTAAATGCTGACAGATGAAACGTGGCAGTGTGTTGTTGGCCCTCGTTCCCCTATTTTCTGTCTGGGGTTGGTTATGCCCCTCACTCTATGGAAATAGAAGATCAATGCTGTGTTTTGCTTTTCCACAGACGGATCTTTATTACCTGTCCACATGCTGAACTTTAGGGGATCTGTCTGACTAGTTTGCCGAAACAAATTTATCCTGATCTTAGTTTTTAGTTATTAAACAAATAACTTCCAAATCAATACCTGGACATGTGAAAGGACACCAACAGGGATTAGATTACCGGACCAGAGCAAATAATTTAGCAGATGAAGAAGCCCAGAAACAGCTGTGAGAACTGCTGAAAAATGATAAAACTAACCATCAGACTGCCCTGGAGGAGCCTTGGCCACAGAGTAGAAGCTGAGCTGCTGTGGGAATTTTATTATAATAACTCCTGTAAAATTGGTAATCAGGGAAACTCCTAAATGGATATTTATTACGGGAGGGGAGTTGTCAATAGCAGAGATCAGTTCAGTGTTACCTGCAGTACACGTCGGTGTTTTGGACATAGCTTGTGAATTTGAAAAGGAGCTAATTCTAACAGGACACCCTTAGGGAAGAGGGCAAGACCGGGTAGGGAGCTGGTGCTGCGGCCAGAAAGGTCTGCCGAGGGCTGCAACCCCTCTGGGCTGTGACCGCCGATCACCCTGACCCTTACCGGACCTCTTCCAGGCCTGCTGGGGTCCGTTCCTTGGCCCAAGCTACAACAAGGAACTGCAGTCAGTGTGTGACTGCTGCTAGAAAAGGATGGTGGAGCTCCCCAAACATGGCTGTGTCATGCAAGCTATGACCGGAAAGGGCAAAAAAAAAAAGCTGGATTTTTAACCTAACTCAGTATGCTCTATGCAGAGAAGGTGATACTGAGTGGATTTGAATATTGGGTAGAAAATCGGGTAGAAATGAAGACAGATTATCAATACTGAACTATTACTAAATTCATTCTATCATGAAATGGGAACAGGAGTAAAATATGAAATCCCCACAGTTGCTAAACGTTGGTAATTGCTGTTGGGAGATTGATGATGAAGGAAAAGCTGGGAATGAACTTGTAAAAACTTGTAAAAGAAATGAAGAAAATTGCACGTGTCCCAATTCAAACTTGGAATTAAATCAATTTAAGAGAATTGTGGGGGAACTTTATGGGTGGTGGTTGGCTCACTAGGGTCGGGATAGTTGTATTGGGAATACGTGGAGGGTTGTTAATAATTCCATGTTTAATACTGTTTTACCAGATTAATACACTCGGTTATACAAGGAATGCAAATATCTGTGGTACCTGTTGACCCAGAACCAGGGGAAGGGAAAACCCATTCCCTAACGACACTAAAAACAAAAGAAGATCCAAAATTGGAACCAATTCAGCAAGTATTGACTCAATTGGAAAGCAAAACACAAACCAATACCATGAAAAATGAAATGGAGGATTGTGAGATGTACAATCTGATCGTACATCTGATTGGTGTCCATGTAGAGCAATGCTAGGGCCACATGATAAAATGTGGCTGTCTTGCACATCCTTGTATAACCACAAGACTGGGGAAATGGAGACGGTTTATGTATATAGTTATTGTGTTGGGTGATCAATGTACGTATATGGTTCTTCTATTGGGTGGTTGATGTCTGCATGTGGTTCCTGTGTTAGGTGGTCAGTGCCTGTACGTGGCTCTATGGGGCGGTTAATGCCTGCACGTAGTTCTGTGTTCTGCGGTGGCCACCTGACAGGAACAGCTGGGACCAGGGTTGTTGCTGGGGGGAAGCATGCATGTGGTTTGGGGTCGAGAAGATTCCAGAAGAAGAAGGCGGCGTGCTCTGAGGAGGACACGCCCACCAATGAATATGCATTAGTAGAGGAGATATAAGTCCGGAATGGGAGCTGGGGGTGTGTGTCTTGGTGGAGCAGAGACTCCTGGTGCACCCAGTGCTGTTCGCTTGCCTCTATTCCTCTAATAACTTGATAACTTTAATTGGAATCCTATTTGGGACTCGGTCATCTCTCACAACCTCACGTAACAGTACTGCTCTGAAAACTTAAAGCAGCTGTGAGAGATCGTTGGCATGGCGAGCGTGCCTGGAGCAGCCTGGCTAATCCATGGGCTCAGGGAATTACACGAGCAAAATGCCAACCCTGGAGCAGTGCAGGCCATTTGCACAATCCCAAATTAAACTAGGAGGTCTTACCTGGAAATGATGAGTTTTATTAGTGAGAAGATGATGTGTTCTGCAGCACCTAGAACAACCAAGAAACAGAAGGATCAGTTTCAAGTCATCACCTGCAATTCAAAGCATTCCCATCGCGCTCCCTGCATCAGGAAAGGGAAACGGCCGGGACAAAACAGCCACAGCACAGAACCGGCAGCCACGAGACTCAGCCACGGGCCTGCAGCCTCCCACTTCCCTCCTGGACGTGCACCGCGAGCCACGTGGGGTGGCCACACAGGAACTGCACGTGACACCTCCCGCAGTGAATACACGTGCGTGTTGCTCCCCCAGCAGCCCCGTTTCCTCACGTTGGGGTTGGGCTATGCACGTTTGCACGTGACAGTGGCAATGCAGATGAACCCTGCTGCTTGCTTAAGGAGTCCCCTTGCTGAACAGGTCAAACTGGCACCTTGGATCAAAACCTTGGTGTAACATCACCATCCTACTCCATCTCCTGTGCAGGCAGGCAGCGCTTTCTGGAGAGTCAAGAAGCCTATTTTATTTTTAAGCCTTTATCTGTAACAGCTGTTGGACTGCTCTGCATTGTAAAAGATGGTCCTCAGCTGCTCTCGGACACCGCTCTACGGGGAGGGAGCCACGCAGCGTGTGTTTGACACCAGAATACAACCCACGGGTACAGGAACCAGAAGACCTGTCTGTATCCTGAAATCAGGTCAGCAATCCTTGCCTGAACATGGCAAGGCCCAGGACAACAAAAAACTGAGAGCTTCAGAACAGAAGCAAGGTGGAAGTGTCTTAAAGTCAGAGAACGAAAAACTCGAGTTGGAGGAGCAAAGGCAGAGCTCTACAGCAATAACCCACAAGCACGAGCAGAACAGAAAGAGCTTGACAGGTGGAGGAGCAGGCTGGGAGCAGCACCGAACACCCCCAGGATTTCTTGCGACCAAGACAGGATGTCAAAATAAAAGCGTGGAGGGTGGAGCGGTGCCCAGCAGGAAGGACAGGAACAGCACAGCAGCCCCGGGAGCGCTCCCCAGCTGGGCTGCCCAGCCTGCGAACGCCTGTGAGAGGGAGCAAGGGACCAGGCACCCAGGGCTACCCACGCAGGGCAAAGTGCTCTGACGTGACACGGGACGTACCTGCAGGTGACCTTTCAAGTTGGCTGGCGTTTTATATTCCCCTTTTAAAACCTAGGGAAAAAAAAAAAAAACGTTTCTGGGACAGCACCTGTACGAACATCAGCAAGTGCACCCTGCCGCATGTGGCCTGGTACTCGGGAGCCAGCAGAAGCCTCGGGAGCATTGCTCCACCTCGTGCTGCTGGGGTAGCACGAGGCCCACAGCGACCTGCAGTGCCCAGCTCTGCCCAGTGCAGGTGTTCACCCAAACCATCTGTGTCCCCCAATAGCTCTCAGCAAGCACAGGCAGCAAGGAGGAACTGGAAGAGCCCAGCGCACTCAGCACAGACCGGCTCCAGGGAAGCTCATCTGGGCTGCCAGGCTTGTGCTGCTGCTTTCCTGCCTGCCCACAGAACAACAGGGAACAGGCACCCCCTGCTCCCGTTGGTGTGACATGGGACATCTCGTCCAAGGGCACTGTCACGGGGGCTGCAGAATCCAACCCCAGTCGGGGTAGGACCAGTCCACCCCGAAGCGTGAGAAATTGCCTCTCTAGTAACTGCTGCCTACAGCTCGGCAGCTTCTTCCTCCCTGTTCTGGTCCAAACAGCTGAGTCAATATTCTTAAAAAAAAAAAAAAAAAAAAAAAAAATGGTTTTGCCCAAACCCAGTGTGAGCCTCCAGCCACTTTCCTCGTGGGACTGCAGGAGCGGCTGGCGAGCTCCCCGCAGACACAGCACAGCCCCAGCTTTCTCGTGGGGCCAGACCGGAGTGTCGAGTGCCAACCCCCCACACCCAGATAACGCCGGCGTACGCCACCAACCCCCACGGCTGGGTTCAAGACCGGGGCTGGATCAGGGAGGGACAGGGCAGCATCTGCCACAACAGAAAAACGAACCCCACCACAAAATCACAGGGAGCGCAGCCGCTGCGAGCCACGCCAGGCTCCGTGTACCGCCAGTAACTCTGCAAATCCCCCCGGTGTAACTGCACAGCCATGGCCCAGGCTCCCCCAGGGAGCAGAGCTTGGTGTCTCCGCTCCTGTTTGACTGGCTTCAGGAGCCCGTGCAGCTGCAGGCGGGCTGTGTGGGTGCGGAGCTCTGCAGTCCGACGCCAGCAGCCCTTCCCGTCAGTGCCTGGCCATGCTCCAGGCGGTGACACTCACCCTGTGCGTGTTGTTGACAACCAGCGGGTCCGGCTGGCCGTAGTGGGGCGGGTTGGCGTACGGGTCGTAGCCCAGCCTGGCCAGCATGGGGGCTATGTGGGCCATGTCCTGCAGCACGTCCCCCGGGATGTGCCCGATCCATTTTGATAACGCCTCCATGTTCACCGGCTTGATCACCTGGTCTGTTGAGCGTTCTATCCTGGAAGGAAATTGGAAAAACTTCAAACTAAGCACTAAATGTGTTCGGGTTGCTTGGGTTTCACAGACACGCTGGGCTGACAGAAGCCTTCAGCTGGGCCAGCTGCCACCTGGACATTTTGCTTTCAGTGCCCAGGACAAGCGCGTGGCTCAAATGCTGTTCTGCTCCTGCCATGAGCGCAGGCAGAGCCCCCACAGGCACAGAGGTGCTGCTCTGGGGCAGCCGAGGTGCCTGCAGCCCTGGGGCTTGGGTCCCTGCGTGACCGCGCTCACACGGGCACTGCGAGCTCCCGCCTGCCTCCTCGCCAGCTGCTGCTTCGGCCAAACCCCAGGAGCACCGTGACGCCACATGCACCACTCGCCCTGCGATTGAACCCAGCCGCTCCACCCAGCAGGACCAGCTCTGACAAGCAAAGCCAGCCCCCGAGCCCTGCTGTGCTGCAGTTGCTGCTCCCCTCCCTGCGTGGGGAGGACGCCCAGCCCAGCCCGGGGCTGGCTCAGCTGCAGCCCGGGGACACCACACCCAGCCCCGCAGAGGCAATGCTGTGTGCTGAAACTGCGTGCACAGCGGCTGCAGCCCGTGAGCCTCGGGACTGCCACCCAGGCAGTGAGGCACGAGGCACACGCAGTGCCACAGCCCCGTCGGCACCAGGTTCCCACCGGCCGCGTGCCCCCGCTGCAGCTCCCCGCAGCACTGCTCGGGTGCCTCGGGCTGATGGGGGTGAGAGGAATTCACACAAAGAGTAACGGTGGTTCCCAGCGACGGCCCATTACATCTTGCTAAGGCAGGCTTAAGCTTCCCCGAGGAAAGAAAGAGCATTTAAAGACCCAGGAAAGGTGGGCAGAGGCTGGCACCTCCTCGAGCCTGGAGATGGAGAGCCAGCGAGGAGGGACCTGGGTGTGTCCCCATGGGAGAGCGTTGGTTTTGTTCTGCAACACCAGCACCGACAGAAGTACTGCACACCACAGCGTGATTCATCAGCAGCAAAACTGCAATCACGGCAGGAAGACGTGAGGAGGGGCGGAGAACAGACACGTTACAGAGCTCACGTTTCTGAGCAAGCACTTCTTGAATTAAAGATTGATGCCATTTCTGCGCTGTCAAGGAAGGTGAATAAAAGTCACCTGCTCCTAAAATCCTCGTCTGGCAGGCTGCTCTCGGGTACAACAGACTGCTGCCATCCAGTCCTCCTTCACTCAAACACAAACCTGCTGCACTAAAACAGGACATGCTGCAGCTTCTACCCCTGAAAACACACACGGTCACGGGCAACAGACTTTCGCCCCCCAGTTTCAGCCCTGACCGGCTTTGTGTAAGGAAATACTCGTCTGGAAGCAGAGACCAGAGCCGAGATACTCACTTGGAAAGGGAGACTCCGCCGGGCTTCCCTATCAGCTCCTCGTGGTGCAGCACGGTGTCGCTCCAGGAGATGTCCAGGAACTTCATGATGGCATGCATGGACTGCTCGGGGTGCAGCACCAGCTGCTCGTAGTAGACGGGCAGGCAGCGGGACCGCCCGATCTCCAGGCACTGCGAGTACATCACCTCGATTGCCTTGTTCCACTTGGTCAGGCAGTCCCGGTAGCTGTTGAGGTCAAAGCCCGCGATCGTCACTTTCCGTGTGATCATGGAGTGCACCGAGGCCCGGCCGTCTCGAACCATCAGGAGGAACTTGGAATTGGGGAAGAGCCGGGACAGGTAGACGGAGGACTTCAACGTGAAGGGGTCCTTGTTACACAGATACCTGGCTGGCTCGCCGTGCTTGGCGATCACCTCCAGTATAAAGGCCTGCATGGCAGCGTCCAAGACCTGGTCCGTCACCCCCGCCTCGTCCAGGCGCATCTTCTCCCGGCCCGACTTGGACCAAGCCTGCCGCATCGCCAGCACGCGGGGGATGATGCGGGTCTCCTCCCCGCAGCGCACCTCGGGGTGGGCGTCGAGCATGGCCCTCATCAGCGTCGTGCCGCTCCGGGGGACGCCGCCGATGAAGATCAGGGGCATCTCCTTGCTGTAGCGGTATTCGACGTGGTTGGAGTCCATCATGACCAGCTCCTCGTGCTCCGGCCTCATCAGCCGGTGCCGCCTCTTGTTCAGAACCTGCTGGCACTCCAGGACCTGCTGGCCGAGGTGCAGAGTCACCATCAGGGCGACCACCGAGCCCACCGCCAGCAGCACCCGCCTCATGGTCACCCGCATCCTGCTGTGCTCGGCATGGGCTGCAGACCAACAGGTGACTCCGCTTCAGCTTTCAGCTAGCGAGCGGCCAACCCCACGGGCATCTGCAAGACAGAGACAGCGCCTCCGGTGAGCGGGGCCAGCGCCCGGCTGCAGCGGCACCTCCACACCCAGCCCGGCTCCTCGGGACGCCCGCACCACCCCCAGGCTTTCATCAGCTCTTCCCTATCAGCGCTTCTCAGGCCAGGTGTCTTCTCCCCAGCACGTAATGAAAGCGTGTCTGAGGGCACGCCCAGAGAGATCACTCCTGACTGGTGCTGTACCCAGAGTCTCAGGTCTGTGGCTGGAGCAAAGCTCCATGGATGGTTCGGAGAGGAGGGACCACCCACCGCTCACCCAGTCGGCTCCTACAGAACTGTTACCGTAAGGCACCGACCGGCTTTGCCTTCATCCAGTTACTCCTTTGGATCGAGTGTACAGTAGGTTAGGAGAAAAACCTCCGGCTTTACTTCCACCAACAAGTGTTGGTGAAAACAGCACTGGGGTAAGACACCTTTAAGGAGCCTGCTCCATCCCAGACAAACCCCGATGCTCCCACCCTCCTGCACCCAGCGCGCCACCTTCCTCTGCTCCCGCCAGCCACCTGCGTCCTTCCCACAATGTCTACAGTTCTACATGTGCTGCCATAGGGGAGGGAGAAGGCTGAAGTAAAGAGAAAACCAAAAGCATCTCATGCAAATTTGAAACACCTGACTCAGAAGAAGCAATTACCCATTAGAACGAAACAACTTGAGAAATCAAACCGATTTTGAGGGTAACGCGTCAGTAACAGCACCGTGCAGTGTGTGTTGAGCACCTGCACCCCACACTGACCTCACACTGAAGTCCCTGGAGCCCTCCCGTGGTCCCAGCTCAGGTGCCTGCTCCGCGGGACGCTCCGGCAGCAGGCTGCCAGTCCCAGCGCCGCTGCCCGCGGTGGCTCCCAGGAGCGCTGGCACCGTCCCACGCCCGCCCTCTTCTCCCTCCCTCTGTGAGCGCAGGTTTTGCAATCGTCCCGGGGTCACGCAGGGATTTCGAGTTCTTTGTGATTACTCGGCCTGGGTGGGAGCTGAGGCGAGTGGAAGGAACGGGGTGTCCACGCGCTTCAGTTCGCGGACAAGTAAAAGAACGGCCTGGGAAAGGCAGCGGCCTCCCCGCTCTGCTCCTGAAAGCGGGCAGTTCACAGCGGGCAGCGCGGAGCAGGGGCAGCCAGCAGAGCCTGCCTGGCGGCACAGTGCCTGTCCCCATGGCACAGCGCTTGTCCCCATGGCACGGTGCCTGGTGGCACAGCGCCTGTCCTGGTGGCACAGCGCCTGTCCCGCAACCTCACACCCCGTCCATCCCTGCCCTCTGCCCCCAGCTGCTCCCACCCACCTGCAGCCTTGCATGGCACCAGGGCCAGACCCGGCGAGGCAGCAGAGCAGCACCACCACCCCTGGGACCAGCCGTGTGGCCGTGTCACTGCGCACCCAAGGGTCAGCAGTGCCAGATGCGCGTCCACGCTCTGTGTAAAAGTCAAGAAGCCAAACGCGGGCACGTTTGCTCAGACCACAAGGGGCAGGGAACAACAAACAAACAGCTCCCTGGCATTTAGTCAGAGCCAGGGAACAGACGAGCCCTGCCTGCTCCGCCCTGCTATCTCGATCTGCTTCAGTCATGTAAATGAATTCAAATGTTCACCCTAAAAATAATCGCTAAAGGCCGCCAGACCCATTGCAATGCATCGCAGGCAGTTGGAGCACTCGGTACTTAGGGCCAACTGCAATAATTAGGGCTGTGCAGACCAAGACAGGCTAATTAGCAGGAGGGATCAGCGGGGTAAGAGGAGGCTGGGAGCACAGAAGTGCCCTGTTGGTTGCAGGAACGCCTTCCGGGGAGCGTTCCCACTGCCCAGAGGCATTCTCTCTGCCTTGGCCGTGCAGAGGGGAGGCTGGCTGCCAGCCCGCCCGCACCATCCTCGGCTCCAGGGAACCCTCAGGGGGGCTCGTCCTGCCTGCTGCTGGCTCCCCAAGGGGGACACAGTCTCCCAGAGCCCACCCCACAGGGGGGCGAGCACTGGGCTGCCACAGGCACGGGAAAACGCTGAAATGCAGGGGCTGATGGCCGCAGGCAGGGACACAGCTCCTCCATTCCTGCTGTGAGCTGGAGCCCCCCCACTGCAGCACACCGCTGTCCCCGCTGAACGTCCTGGCCGGGCTCAGCCCACGCTGGGCTGGCTGAACCACCAGCGGGGAGCCGTCAGCAGCCTTCTGCTGGGGCAACTGCCAGCAACTCACCTGATTTTAGGTTTTTAGGGTAACCCTCCGGTAAGAATTGCCCCCATGTGTGGGGCTGTGAGAAAGAAGGGTGGGATAGCTCCCGGCACAGCGCACCCCGGCGTAAAACACCCTGGCACGAGCAGGCAGCACTGATCAGAGGCACCTCTGGGCCTCCAGGTACCCACCTGCCCCTGAGCTCTCCCCTCCCGCAGGAGGCAGGGGGCTCTCGGCCTCCCCTCCCGCACAGTGCTGCAGGGACAGCGGGACAGCAGGACACGGCTGTGACCCGCTGCAGGCAGCACAAGGCTCTGCAGGAAGCCGGGTGTGAGGGAAGAAGCGGCTGGGGGGGAAGTGACAGTAAAGCGGTGCCCAGCAAGGACACCGGCGGCCCCGTAGGCAAAGCGCCTTCCATGTTTTGCATGCTGCTGAGACATCCGTAGGGGGCTTAAAGCGTTCCTCGTAAGCTACTGAAAGCAATAAAATATTAACGGAGCATCAGCGAAGGTGTGGGCAGATGTATGAAATATTCATCAGCCCACTGCTGGGACCGCAAGGGAATCAGCCGCTCCGGCAAGAGCTCTCGGTGCAGGCTCACCTTCTCCCCGTGTGCTCATCTTGCTGCAAGCCCCGTGTCAGGCCGGTACACCCCCAGGTGGCTGCAGAAATACCTAATGGGAAGAAAAAGCACAGGGTCGATGGGTTTGTTGGTCACAGGTACGAGCGTGGTTACAAGCACTGCTCTTCCTCCTTGGCACTGCCCCCTCCTGCCCAGAAGCTCCCTCCCAAGCCCTGGGAGAGGCGGCCTGGGGACACCTCCGGCCACAGCAGGGCTGGGGTGCGGGCAGCTTGGCAGCCCTCATCCTGCCCAGCTGCGTTGTGGTGCTGGCAGCTCTGGGACAGCTGAGGGAGAGGCGGCAGGACGGTGGCTGCTCTGTGCAGGAAACGGAGTGCCCCGGAAGGGAGAAGCCCCAGAGGAGCAGAAGCAGCTGCAGTATCTAAAAGCAGGGGCCAGCCGCCCAGACGTGGCACGGTTCCACCGCACACAAGTGGCCGGAGCAGCACGGCCTGTCCCAGAGGAAGCAGCTTCAGACTCACTCACCGCAGGCTTCGCTACAAATGCTGGAACCAGACAATGGCCAGAACGCTGTCACAGCTCCTGAAGCAGCAGCAGCAAAGGGAGCCCAGAGGACACCTTGCATCCAGGCTGAAATTTGAAGCTCCCAGCAAGGCCACGGGGATGCCAAGCTCAGGACCAGAGCAATGCCACGGAGCTGCACGAAGCAGAGATCCCCCCAGTGATGGTTCAAGGCTGAGAGCCAGCCCCAGCTCTGCGTGGCACTCCCGGCTGCCTGAGGCAGCTCCAGCTCCTGGTGGCTGCAGGACTGAACCCACTGCGCGCTGTCCTGGGCACCGCAAGGCCACGACGCTGCCCGTGCCTGTCTGTGGGCCCCGGAGCACGGCGCGGCCCCGCAGCCCTCCTGCACTCAGCTCCCCTCCGTGCGACGCTGCCCCAGCCCTGGAGGATGTTTGTGAGAACATCTGAAGCGCAGGCACTGATTGTTATTCCAGCTACC
The DNA here is from genome assembly GCA_011075105.1 of Heteronetta atricapilla. NCBI lineage: Eukaryota > Metazoa > Chordata > Aves > Anseriformes > Anatidae > Heteronetta > Heteronetta atricapilla. The sequence continues at coordinate 969,921 of CM021745.1, read as the reverse complement.
CAAGAGTCTCCTCCTCTCCTGCCCAGCTGCCTTTGAACGTCACCGGCCCCTCCGCCTTAGCGCTAATTAGGAACAAGAGGGAAACTCCACCCGGCGGGGACGTCGCAGTGGGACAGAGCTCATTGCAGCACATGCATCGCCCTCCTTCCCCACCGGGCCGCCTCCGCCGACCACGGGGTTCCAGGTCTGGACGAGGCTGCAGGGGCTGCGTGGCGGCAGCCGCATCCCCGGAGCCCCACGAGCTGTGCAGCAGCACGAGCTGTCGGCTGCACCCAGCGGCAGCGGTTTAACAGCCGCCCCGCTCCGGAAACCCCTCCGGCTCTTGCCCTCGCACACACACGCTTGCAGACTTCCTTCCTGCGCCTCCCGCCGCGCAGCCCCTACAGCGTCCTTACAGCGCCCCTGCACCCTCCTGAGAAGGGGGTGAGCCCCGGAGGAGTCCTGCAGCAGCAGGGGCACCCAGCTCCGGGGGACGCGCTGGCAGCGGGGCACGATAGCAGCCGCTTGTGGTGCTGAAGGCACAGCCGGCGGGGAAGGCGCCACGCCACAGCCCCGTGTCACCGCCTGCTCACTGCAACGCCAAAGGCACAGCTCGGCCGCGCTGCCCACCTCCGGGCCCCGTGCCGCAGGGCTGTGCCACGTCAGGGGACGCTTCTGCACCGACACACGGTGAAGTTACCACACACAGGCAGAGCTCACGCAGCCCGCCAGCAAGCGCCACTGGAGCAGGACGAGCAGCCCCGCACACCTTGTGGGGGGACGGCCACGATCCGGGTGCAGATGATGGGCAGCGAAGCGATGTCGCGGTGCATTGTTCAAAGCAGTGACGTGTTACGAACAAACCGGTTCCTACAAGAAGCGTAACGTGATCAAAAAATGCGTTTTCTTCTAAGTCATTCCCAGAAACGGCTGCTGTTCTTTGCAGCTTCCCCAAAAGCCATTGGTGGGGCATGGAAAAACTGAGCTCAAATCCTTGGTGCTTAATAAGGGACGAGGAACTGCGAGCGTCCTCGTGCTGGAGCAGCAGCTGCGGTCAGCAAAAACACAGCAACGCGTCTGACTGGCATCTGTGCAAATCAGCAGAACTTAATTAGTTAATTGAGAGCCTGGAATTAATTCACACGCTGTGTGCAGCGCAGGAACACACCCGGCCTGCCGGGAGGCGACCTCGGCTGCTGCACCCCGGGCCAAGCCAACGAACTGTGGCAGCGCCCAGCTCCCGGTGGGAGAGGGGCCGTGGAGTTGTGCTGCTGAAGGGCCCCAACGGTGCTAAAAAAAAAAAAAAAAAAAGTTGCTTTGAAGCCACCACGTGACAGCAGCAACACCGAGAGCAGAGCGTTTCTGCTTACTAAGGCTGGGGATGTGCTGAAGGCCACAAAGCCAGGAGCATCTACAGGAACCAGAAGCCAACCCCGCTGAAAACACACGGACTGCAGACCGCTTTGGGGTTACGGGTCCCTTGGAAAATCCCCAAACAGAGCCAAGAGCACTGCGGCTCGCAGTCACAGCAGTGAGAGCAGCACGAGGACGGAGCTCCAGCACTCCCTGCAGGTCCCACCCGGGTTCCTCTCCATTAAAAGCCCCACCACCAAGTGCCAGCCGGACCCCCAGCAAGGACCGACCCCGGCAATCCCGGTGATGGCAGGCGCTCGTTTGGCTCCGCGCTCAGCCCAGTGGCTCCGCTCAGGCACTGAAGCCCCCAGCAGGCAGGCTCGGGGCAGAGCCCACCGCAGGCACGGCTCTGCCGCCACCCCAGCCCCTGGGGGCAAAGGAAGGAAAAAGGCCCCAAATGTGCTGCGGTGGCCCCGGGGAGCGCAGAGCCGCCTGCCCACCGCCAGGGCCCGCAGGCGGCAGGGAAGCAAAGCCCGGCGTGCTGCTCCCAAGGTGCTGCTCCGAACGAGGGCAGCAGGGCCGGGAGCAGGGCTCATGGGGAGGACCCCAGCCACGAGGAGACGCGCTGCTGGCCCACCGGACCGACGGCAACATGGTCACAGCCACGCAATGGCCCCAGCGCCCCTTGGCGTGCCTGGGGCTGCCCCTGGCCGTCCTGGAGACGGCAGATTTCTGGCTAGCGATGGGGAAGTGGCTCTTACCACATCTCATTTCACAACGCTCGCTGCTTCGGAGATGATCACAGCAGGGAAAGCTCTCCTGCTCAGCACCGCACAGCCGGGCTGGCGAGCAGGAGCCCCTGCAGGACCCTCGGCGCGGTGACGGATGTGGTCCCCGGGCAAAGCGCGGCAGTTGGCCCTCGCCGGGGAGCATCCGCGGTGCACGAAACCCAGCCAGCAGCGCTGAGCTTCAGAGGGACGGTTCTGACGTTTAATCAATTGGCAGCTCCAATTCACAGCTCCTCCTTGCCCTCGACTGTAATTACACTGCAGTTACTCCCTCGGGGGACAAAGCCAAAGGCCCGCGGGCACCCCAGAGGACCGGCAGCGAGTGCTCACAGACCGGCACCTCCGCTGCTCCTGCTTGTCCCCCACACTCGCCCCTGGAGCCGCCGACAGGAGCAGGGCGCGGGGCAGCACAGGCTGCGTGCAGGCACTTCTTCCTCCCAGGCTGCGTCCTGACGGGCTGCGCAAGTGAAACCGAGAGCGCCGCAGGCTTCCCTGCAGCGAGCTGCAGAGGGACTGGCGAGGGCAGCGTCCTGCTGCCGAGGGCAGGGCTGTGCACCTTCAGGCACCGGCCTCGCCGCAAAACTGGCTCTGCACTCCCAGAACTGAACTAGACACTGCCCACAAGTGTGGGTGGTCAGAGCCTGCCATGCAACGGGCAGAAAAATCAAAGAACTGCTAAAAAAAAAAAAACACCGAGCATCTTCAAAAAAATATTTTCCAAGTCCCCGTGCCAAACCGTCAGCGTTACCGAGCTCCATTCCTGCACGCACAGAGCTCGGGATCTGCAAAGCAAAGGTTGTTTCTACAAGAGAAACCCCAAAACCTCAAATTTGCTTAAGAAACAAAATCAAAATATTTTATTTCCCTATGAAGCAACACCAGCCATCCCCAGCACCCAAGGGGGAAGGAGCGGGCAGGGGGCATGGGCTGCAGCCTGGCCCTGACCCCAGTCCCATGGGGGTGCAGCCCCCCTAGGACAGGCGCCGTGCCCCCGGTGCCACCCGGCAGCTTGGGAAGCACCCAGAGCCCAGACAAACATTTCCTCCCAAGCCACAGGAGCTCGTCTCGGGGCACCGTGGATGGATGGAAATGGGAAGGGGCCCGTCTGAGGTGGCTGCCCCACGCTCGGGTGCCTGCCCTGCAGGACAAAACACCCCACCCGCAGCCTGGGGGCTCAGACCTGGGACCTCAGTTTCCATGTGCCAATGAACCGGACTGCGGTGATGGGCTCAGGGTGTCCTCAGCGCGCTACGGCAGCACCTGCAGCCTGGGCAATGCCACCCGTGCCAGGGCCATGCAGGACCAAGCCCAGCGCGTGCTCTGTGCAGCCGCAGCAGCACAGATGCGGCCCCCAGGTCCGAAGCAAAGGGGCTGCTGCAGGGCAAGCACCGGGGTGCTGGGAGCTGCGGGTGAGCAGCAGCCCTTCCCCAGCCCCGAGCTACCTGCTGCTGCTGCCGGAGCGCCTGGGGGCCGGGTCCTGCAGGTGGGAAGGCTGGAGGAGGTCCTGCGGCTGGGCAGGCTGAGCTGGGTGCCCCAGGTGGGCTGCGCCCCACCGGCAGCGCCCCAGCCAGAAATGCAGCGCGTGGGCACGGGGCTGCGAAGCTGCTCCCGCGGGCCCTGCCTGTGTGTGCAGGGCTGTGAGGTTCGAAGCACTGCGAGCTCCTGAGGCAGGAAGGGGGCCAAGGCTTCCTAAAAGCATCACAGATCGGTCAGAAGGCACGAGCGCAGTGCCAGGCAAAACCACCTGCTGGGGGGTTGCCTCCTGTCTCCAGAAACGCTCCTGACAGGCCCCGCACTTGCAGAGCTGCGGCGCTCCCACACATCCCCCCAGCCTCACACATCGGTAACGCCGCCTGCCTTGGGGGTGAGCCGCTTAGGATGGCAGCAGGGACCGCTAACGTGGGCCTTGAGACGTGCAGGCACAGAGCTGCAGCACCGGCCCTGTCCCTGCTGCGCGGCACACAGCGACTGCACCCAGACCCCACGGCAGCTCCCATCGCTGTGCTCAGCCCTGAGCTGTCCCCAGGTGTCCCCTGGGGCAGCACCGGCTCACCCCTAGCTCCCCCAGCCCCTGGTGCCTTCCCCCCGGCACAGCACCCCCCTGCCTGCTGGGATGGGCTGGAGCAGCGGGGAGGGACGGGACAGAGATGCGCATCCAGCACCGCGGGGGCAGCAGCCAGGCCCAGGCCCGGCCCTGTCCAGGCCTTAGCAGCAGGCAGCACGGTGGGCGCAGGGCATGGCGCTGGCACCGCATCTCCACTGCCGTGCCGTGGAGCTCCAGGCCTGGAGGTTTGCTCCGAGGCCGAGCCCTCGTGCAGGTGCTGCGATGCTCAGGGGCATGCGTGGGGCTGCGGGCAGCACCCGGCTGCTGCTCCCACGGGCAGCACGCACCCACAGAGCTCCCGGAGCCACCCACGGCAGAGCAGGGAGCTCGGTGCCCCCGAGCAGCCCGGCCGTGTCCGGGCACTGCCCGAGCCCCACCATCAGCAGCGCCCACTGGGGTCCCCTCCCCACCCTCCCGTGGGTCCACACGCGGCCCGTGGGGCAGCGCCGGCAGCGGGGTCGGGCAGCCCCCAGCCCCCCCCCAGCCCCGGGGGTGGCCGTTTCCCCGTGCCGGGGTCGGGCTGCAGGGGCCGGGTCGCTACCGCCCAGCACCTCCGCTCCCCGCTGGGCACCGCGCAGGATGCGGCCCCACCGCGCCCCTGGGGGCAGCAGCGGCGGCTCGGGGCAGCCGCCCACGGCCGTCCCGCTCCGCACCGGCCCTGCCCCGCACCGGGGCAGCCGAGCACCGGGGGAGCCGAGCACCCCGCTCCGAGCACCGGCGGCTGGCGGGGCCGGGCCCGACCCGAGGTACCGGGGGGTTGGGGCTGGGGGTGCTGTGGGGCAGGGACCGGTCCCGCACGGCGCGCACCGTCCCGTCCCCGTCCCGTTTCCCGGGGTTGTGCTGGCGGCAGGGACGCGGTGCGGGCAGCGCGGTACCGGCAGCGCGGAGCCGTAGGTGCGGGGTTCCGGAACGGGGCGGCTCGGGGCTGCGGTGCCCGGCGGGGCTCGGCGCTGCCCGGCCCGGTGCGGGCTGCAGGGGGCACGGCGGCACCGAGCACCGCGCTCCAGCACCGCCGCCCACGGCCGCCCCCTTCCCCCCCGTTCCCCCCGCCCCCCACTCACCGGTGCCCGTCCCGGTGCCGCCGGCGGCGCGGAGCGGCGGGGACGCGGCGACGTCACGCGCACGAGGGGCCGGGATCCCCGCGCCGCCCCCGCTGCGCATGCGTCCTGCGGTGGGGGGGGGGAGCCGCGGGAACGGGAACGGGCGTGGGGGGGGCGCGGGCACGGGCGTGGGCACGGGTACGGGTGTGGGTGTGGGCACCGGCACGGGTACGGGCACCGGCACGGGTACGGGCACCGGCACCTCCTCCATCCATGCCAGTGCCGTGCCCGTGCTCCCTGGGGCCGCTTGTGCCCCGCGCGTGTGTGAGCGTGCAAAGGCCGGGCCCAAGTGTCCACGCGTGTGCGTGGCGGGGCCCGCTGGCGGCACCCAGCACGCTGCGTGCAGCACCCGGCGCCTCGCGCTCCTCCCAGGCAGCTCCACCTGCTCCGTCTCACTCTTTATTGCTCCCGCGGCTCCGCTCAGCGCCGGGCCAGGGCCGCCCGGGGTGGGGGCGCTCAGTCCGAGGGGGCGTCGGGGCCGGGGCGGGCGCCCCTCTGCTCCCACTGCATGTCCCGGACGCGGCGGATGGACTGCAGCTGCGGCTGGAAGGCGCGCCACTCGTTCCAGTGCCTGAAGTCCCCGGTCTCAAAGAGGTACTGGTAGCCTCGGTACCCCGGGTACTGGTACCCCACCCAGCTGCAGGGAGAGCACACGGGGGTGAGCGGACCCTGGCCATGAGCTGTGAACCCGCCGGCAACGTCCCCGCCGTGCAGCCCAGCCCGGGGATGTGCAGGGAGCAGCACGGCACCACCGCCTGCCCAGGGCCCTGGGGGGGTTCAGCCCGGCTTACGTGCCACTGGGCACCTTCACGCTGCCCACGCGGTCGCAGAAGCCGTAAGCCCAGAGGCTGGGCACATCGTCCTCCTGGATGTCCATCTTGTTGCCCTTGAAGTCAGCGGACTCGTACAGGGAGATTTTGTGGTCCTCGGCCTCCTGTGGGGAGGACAGCGGGGAGGCGCTGGGCTGGGCGGCCGGCGCTCGCAGCGACGAGGTACGGCACGGACCCGGCCCCAGCCGGAGCCGCCTCCTGTTCCCCGGGCACTCACCATCCTGACGGGACGCATGGACATGAAGCAGTCGCTCCGGTAGCTGCTGGACCAGGTGTCCCAGCGAGGGTACTCGCCCTTCTCCAGGACAAACATCTCCCCGCGCATGTTGGCCTGCTCGTAGGCCACCCAGCTGGGGAGAGGGACAGGGCGGTGCGAGGGGTCAGGGTGAGGCAGCTCCTTGTGCTCCACCAGCCTGTGGGGCGGCCGAGCTGGGCTCCCAGCACCCGAAATACCCGTGGGTGCCGGTACCAAACCCTCCCACGCATCACCCTGCGCCCAGCACGCCCCCAAGCCACGGCGTCCCCACGGGCACGGGTCCCTCCGGGGCAGGGTCACTCACGGTCCCGAGCTGACGATGACGCTGCGCACCCGGTCGAGGCCGCAGTCGGCCAGGTTCAGGCACTGGGCGTTGAACTCCATCCGCCTGCCCTGGAAGTTCTCCTGCTCGAAGACGACGATCTGGGAGCAGAGGGAAGGGCTCGGGCAGGGCACGGGGCTGCGTGTCCCGGCACGGATCCCGCACGCGTGTCCCACCGCCTGAGCACACCGAGGTCCCCCCGAGAGCTGCTCCCTGCCTGCTCTGGGAGCTGCAGCCACGCTGGGGGTCCCCGTGCTGGTGCCCCCGCAGCGGGGCTGGGATGGAGCTGTGGGGCCAGGAGCTGCACCCCCACCGTGCCCCTTGTACCTGGCACCATGGAGCTGTCACGGGGCACCCGCACGGCTCCCCCCTCGTCCCCAGCCCCACGTACCCGGAAAGCTGCTGCGGCGGGCTCTTCGCCCTTGCTGTTGGTGACGGGCGTGGGGTCGGAGGACAGAGCCGGCGCTGGGGCTGCCTTGTCCTTGTCCTCGGCAGCGGTGGTTTTTGTGGTCTCAGACATCGCGGTGGTCAGCTCGGGTCTGGGAGCAGAGATGCCAGCCACAGGTTAGTGGGGGCACAGCCGTGGGACACCGCACCCGGCCCCGGGGATGGTGGCACTGGGGTGGCATTGGGGTGGGGAGGGGCACCGCCATGGGGCGAGGAGCTGGGGTTTCCCCCATGCAGGCCGGGCATGGGCAGCGGGTCCTGCCTGGGCAGCAGGAGGTGGCACTCAGCATGCTCCCTTTCTGCGGCCGGACAGCCCCAAGCACGGTCTCACCGTGCAGGGGTGCCCTGAGCTCCGTGCTCCCACTCCCTGCCCTCCCCAGGGCTGATCCTGCACCGGGGCTGTCCCACACGGGCGTGCGTGGGGTGGGCAGGGTGACCTCCCCCCCCCCCCTTTGTGTGTGGACCTCCCGGGGACACCCCGATGGTGGCACCGTGCTTTAGGGTTATCCAGCAGCTCCCGCAGAGGGTGGCAGGGAGCTGGAGCTCGGTGTCGGGCTCGGGGCTCTCCAAGCAGTGGCACGGTGCTGGGCACGGACGAGCCCCTGTGTTTCTCTCCCCCCCTCGGGACCAGCTGGAGCGAGTGCTGCAACCCGGGTACTTCGTCCCCTTACCTGGGCAGCTGCTGCTTCTTGTTGGAGTGAGCGGGCTTGTGTTTCGGGGTGCAGCGGGGCCCCCACTTTATAGCCTGGCAAGGGCAGACCCCGGGCGGGCGCACAAAGGAAGTGCGAGCTCATCAGTGTCTGCGCGGCCGCCCAGTCATCACATCCCGCACAGCGCGCCCGAGCTGGAAGCCTCTCCCCGGCCCCGTGCCCAGCTGCTGAACCCAGCACTTTCCTTTGTGCCCGCGGCACAACAGAAGGCCTGACCGTGCCACTTCGCAGCCCGCTGGCACCCGCGGCCCCGTGCAGGGCATATAAAGCCCCCTGTGCACCCGGACCCGCACCGGCACCCGGCTCCAGCACCACCACGGCCGGGCAGGGCGCACCGGCCCCGTGCCCCACGGCTGCCCCGTGCCCACCGCCGGGGGCAGGAGCCCAGCCCGGTGCTGGCACCAAACCGGGCAGAGCTGGGGATTGCTCCCGGCCCCCCCTGTGCGGACCCGGGGCTTTTGGCACAGGGAGAGCTCAGCCCTGGGGGCAGCACCTGCGGGTTCCCCAGCCTGGTGTTGCATTAACGCTGCCCTGGGTCAGCCCCACTGCTTTCCCCCTTTCCCCTCTGGACACCACCTGTCTTGCTTTAAACATCCGTACCAGCCAGTACCTGATAACTCTGCCCTGAAGACGCCAGGATGTGAGACCACAGTGCTTCAAAATGCTTCCAGAGTTCTGAGTTTGTTCCCCCCAGGCAATGTGCAATCAAAGCCGACACCTTCTGAATAGCTCAGTCCATAAAAGTTCTCCTCTGAGGATGTTCCAGCTGGCCAGCCCCTGCCCTCCCTGCTTGCCCTCCCCGCTCGTCAGCGAGTTGTCAGCACAGTTACCAGTGCCCTGCTCGTTTCCTACCACCCCTACAGCTCCCACGCTGGGCTCCAGCCCTAGCGAGGCCGGTGGAGGGGATGTGGGTGCTGGGAGGGGCTGCGGTGCTGGTGGCGGCTGAGCCACCCCACAGCTGCTCTCCGCCTGCCAGCCGTGGTCCCGCTCGCCGTCTGAACCCCCGGCACTTGTTTGCCCCCCGTCCTACAAAGCCTCCCGGTGCTCCTGCAGTGCCAGCAGTGCCGGGCCGGCCCTCACAGCAGCAGAAGTATCGGGCCCGGCGCAGCGCGCTCACTGAGCTCCGGGGGCTGACGTCCTCCCATTCCCCCCGGGAGCGAAGTGTTAACTCGCAGCCACGCGGCTCAGCTGCACCATCTGGGCTGCTTCCCAAAATACCGAACAGAAAGCACTGATCGATCTCTGCTCCCTTCCCCACAGTTTTTTTATCGACCGCCCCACGTTCCCGCGGCAGCACGGCCGGGTGCACTTGGAGCTCCGTTACCCCTGGCACTCCCGGGAGGCAGCTTCCTTACCCTCATGGCAGCCAGTTCCCCTGGCTCTTGGCTTTCAATTTGCATTCATTTTCATCTTTGTTAGACTTATTTCTATTTTAAGTTGCATTTGCTGCCTCTCAGAGCCAGGGTGCTTTTTTTAACCTCCCTGTGGCTCCCGAGCGCTGATCGGCAGCGGCTGCACCCCCTGCAGCCCCCGTTCTGCTGCTGCTGCTTCTCCCTGCCAGCCCCAGCAGCCTTCGGCCGGGGGCATTTTGAAGCCAGGAGGGGCTGAGCTCTGCTCCTGGGGGCTTCCCCACGCTGCTTCGGCCGTGGGGCTCTTCCCAGGTCCCTGAGCACAGCAGCAGGAGACTGCTGCAGGGAACCCTAAATCCTGACCTGCGCCTTTGGGCCCCTTAACGGCCTTGAGAATCTGCCCGCTGCTTTGCTGTGCCCCCGCTCCCTGCTTGTTGTGATGCTCGGTGCCTTTTCTTCGTGCTTGACCTGCAAAGAGCTGCCCGGGCCCTTGGGGATTGCTGCTCTGCCCTGACACGGCCAGCGAGCGCCTCCACCTGCTGGGGTGCGTTGTGGCCTGCCTCCCTGCACCGCATGTGACAGACCCCCGGTGCCCCCTGCCCGTGGTGCAGGCAGGCAGGGACGCCTCCGGTCCTGGTCCCAGCAGAGCCTGGAGCAGGCAAAGGGCTCCTCTGGGGAGCAGGGCAGGCCTCAGGGCGATGTCCCGGCTCCACAGGTCTGGGGTCACCCGTGGTGTCCCCACTCATCAGCCTCTGTGCAGCACTGCCTTTGTTCCGCCCCGTCCCTCCTCCCGCCGCGTGCTGAGTTAGGGCTTTCCGTAATGCTCTCCCGGCCTGGCTCTGTCTGCAGCTATAAAAACCCTGCCCCAGGGCTGCCGGCCGCGCCACCTCTCCTCACCCCGCTCAGTGCAGGAGGCAGCAGCGCGCGGACCCCTTCGGCCTCGCTCTGCCCGCGCACCCCGCACAGCGCGGCCCCGCGCACGGCCCCGGGGCCAGGCAGCGGCTCCAGGCAGCGACCTGCCGGCGGCCCCGCACCAGCCTCCTGCTCTCCTGCGCAGAGCCACCATGAGCCAGCGCCGCAGAACGGTCCCCGGTCTCTGGAAGGTGCGGGAGGCCGGGGGGGAGCAGGAGCGCGGGCTGAGCCCCGCGGACACCTGAGCAACGGGGGCGCAGCATCTGCTGGGGACCTCCGCGCCCGCAGCGCCTCTGATCCGCCCGTGCTCCCCAGATCGTGGTGTGGGACGAGCCCTTCTTCCAGGGCAAGAGGCACGAGTTCACCACCGACTGCTACAGCACCCCGGAGCGCGGCTTCAGCACCGTGCGCTCCTTCAAGATCGAGAGCGGGGCGTGAGTGCGGGTCGGGGGCCTGCGGGGGCAGGTGGGGGTGCCGGGTGCCTTTTGCCACCTGAGCCACAGGGAGCGGCCCCATCCCCACCAGGGGCTGCCGGGGGTGCTGGGTGCCGCGGGATGCTGGGTGCCTTGGGGAGCTGAATGCCTTGGGGCGCTGGGTGCCTTGGGGCACTCACCCCACCTCCCCGTCAGCTGGGCAGGCTTCGAGCACTGCGGCTTCCAGGGGCAGCAGTTCGTGCTGGAGCGTGGCGAGTACCCGTGCTGGGAGGCGTGGAGCGGCAGCAACGCCTACCGCGTGGACAGGATGTGCTCCTTCCGCCCCATCGCCTGCGCCGTGAGTAGGGCCCGGCGCGGGGCTGTTGCCGGCCCCTGGCCACGGAGATGGGCAGGGGGCAGTGGGCAGGGGGCGGCCGTGCCCACGCGCTGCCCTCTCGCTGCAGGACCACCGTCGCAGCCGGCTGATGCTGTTCGAGCAGGAGAACTTCCAGGGCAGGAGGGGGGAGCTGAGCGACGACTGCCCCTCGCTGCCCGCCCTGGGCTGGGGCAGCAGCGCCGTCGGCTCCTTCCTCGTCTGCTCGGGCGCGTGAGTACCGGGGGGCAGCGGGACCCGTGGCACCGCGCGTCTCTGGCCCCGTCACGGCGCCACCAGCCCTGAGACGCGCTGCCTTCTGCTCCAGGTGGGTGTGCTCGCAGTACCCGGGGTACCGCGGCTTCCAGTACCTGCTGGAGAGCGACAGCTGCGCCGGCGAGTACAAGCACGTGCGGGAGTGGGGCTCCCACGCGCAGACGGGCCAGGTGCAGTCCATCCGCAGGGTCCAGCAGTGACCGCCCACCCCGCAGCCACCCGTCCTCGTCCCCATCCCTCGGGCGCTGCCTGCCCGGCGCGGTGCCGGCACCAAAGCTCAATAAAGCTCCGTTGTATGAGGTGGCGCGCTCGCATTTGGGGGAGGCGTGCGGGCAGCGCGGTGGGCGAGCGGCTCCGTCACCGCGGGTGTGCCGTGTGCCCGGGCAGGTGCTGCAGGGGCAGGGATGGATGCGGGGCTCTCAGCCCATCCTGCCGTGGCACAGCTCACGCAGCAGAGGGGTGCAGTGACCGTCCCTCGGCTCCCCCAGGGATCCCCGTGTCCCCCCTGCCCCACAGAGCTCATCCCTTCTGCCAGCACCGGGGGCAGCGCTGCGGCCCCACCAAGGCGGAGGAGGACACTGCAGCCACCGCCGAGCCTGGGCGTGAAGGACCGCGGGGTCCGGCAGGCTGTGCACCCATCCTGCACCCACACACATCCCTGCTTCCATGCACACACCCCTGCACACCTCCGCACCCCTGCACGCCCCTGTGCGCACCCCCAGGCGCTCATGCAGGCACCCCACGCCCATGTGCACCCCTGCACCCCCCCGGCAGCACAGACCCCCCCCGCTCCTCCCAGCCCGCTGCCGACGAACCGCTTCTTGGGCAAGCAAGGAAATGGTGGCTAGCTGCAGCTGGAAACGGGGCAGGAAAAAGCTGGCTTGGAAATATTTCTCATTTCAGAAGCACTCTGGAGAAAAAAAAAAAAAAGGTTTGATGTGATTAAAATGTCCCTTTCCTGACATTTGCAAAAGAAAGATCCCCACCGGAGACAATGCTTCCCCGGGAAGGAGTTCTCCTCACAGGGCGTAACAATTCAAAGGACAGAACAGAAGAAGAACAGTCAGCTGGGGAAAGGCTGAGTGAAACCCTCCGGCTGCCCCAGGACATTTGGGTTGGAGGAGCTGGTGCCCAGCCCCTGGGCAGTGGGGTCGGCGGGGACGGTGGGGACAGCGCCACGTCTGGGGGGAGCCCGGCTGGGAGCAGGGCGAGCAGCTGCCACTGGGACTGGTCCTGTGCTGCTGAGCCCCGGGGGCCTCCAGAGACCTGGGACAACAATGCAGGGGCCCAGGGGCTGCAGATGGCTCTGGGGGGCTCTGGGGGCTCCGGGTGGCTTCGGGCAGAGGCAAACCTGCCTGTGCTCCACACCCGTCGTGCAAAGGGCAGGGCTCTTGGAGCGCCTCTCCAGCAGCCCCCTCCTGCCAGGCACAGGCTGGGGGGCTCCCCCCACGCTGCTGGGGGCCGCGGGGCCACCTTGTCCCATGCCCAATTCACTGGGGCCGTGGGGGGGTGGAGGTGACTCGGCCGCATTTCCAGCATGGAAACTGCTGGGGAGCTGCAGCAGCCTCCTGCCGGAGGTAGGGCCGAGGCGGGGGCTGCGGGGGGAGGAGTTTGCCCGGCGATGTCTCGCTCAGGGATCCTCTCTGGAAGGCTCCAGCACAAAGGAGCCGTGCGGCGGCCACGAGCGTGCCGAGCCTGCCCGTCCCCGAGCCCGGCCAACCGCCTGGAAACCAGGTAAAGGCGCCCTTAACGTTATTTCTGGACGGAAACCTGGCAGCTCTCCGGGCGCTGCAGCCCCGGGAGCCCCCCCAGGGGTGCGATGCCCACGGGCACCCACAGCCGGGTGGCAGCGGGAGGGAGAGCGGCGGCCGCGGCACCGCTCCCCAGGGGCCGGCAGCGTGCGAGGCCCGGCGCTGCCTCGCCGCCTGCCCCCCAGCAATGCCTCCCCCCGGTCGGTTCTCAGTCCCCGGCTATAAATCGTCCCCAGGCACAGCGGGGCCAAGTCACCAATTCCTCAGCAGCGCGGCGGGGCCGGGGGTGCCGCTGCCCCCCCTTTGTCAGGGCCGTGGCAGCGGCGCGTGGCGGGGCAGCCGCGGGTCCCGCAGCCCGGACCAAGACCAGCGCTAACTGAGGCACCGCCTGCCTGTGTGCTTGTTTTTTTTTTCAGAAACCTCATCAGGAATAGGGCTCCAGACAGGTAAATGGATCCTTGCCTAATTTCCAATGCCCCCGGAAGGAGGTTAGCCAAAGCGATGGTTTACTTCTTTGTCTAGAAACCACCATTTTCTCCCAAACCCGGTGATTTTAGGTAGGGGCTTTAGCGGAGGGGCTGGGGCCAGCACCGCTCCCGGCGCCTCGGCGCAGCCCTTCCCCTGCAAAGAGTTAACGGGGCAGATGCTGCCGCTGCTTTTGGGGAGCCATTTTCTGCCGCTATTGTTCCGCCGCCCTTTGTGTGCGGGCACACCTCCCCCGGGAGCAGGGAGGCGCCCAGGAACCAGCCCCTGCAGCAGCCCCAGCCCGCAGGACCCCCCCGAAACCCTGCAGAGGGCACAACAGATGGGGGGGGTGTTGGGGCCCGGGGGGGGGGGCGCAGGGAGCAGGGGAGAGGGGGTCCTGCTGCGGGCAGGGGGAGGAGGGCGGCACCAGCGAGCCCACCGCACTCAGCACCACGGTGCCTACAGGGCACGAGCATTGTGCCCGCTGCCTCCCCGCTCCTGCCATGGCACAACTTGTGTCCACCGGCTCCCCTCTGCCTCCAGGGGGCTTCCTGCCCGTGAACCCCGGGTGCTGTGCCCGGAAGACCAGGTGCCACTGCCTGTGGCACAGAAGGAGCGTGTGGTGGAATATTGTCACCAAATTGTTCTCCTCCCCCTCCTGCCTCCCTGATGTGCTTCCCTGCCGACCCATGAGGCGTCCGGGAGCAGGCACCTGCCTGCAGCCACGTCCCGCCTGCCCCATCAGCACCTCCCAGCTCAGCACCAAGCAGACCCAGAGCCTGGGCAGAGCTGGCCGGGGCTGGGGTGGGCTACTGGGGTGGGCTACCTGGTGCTGTGCCCCGTGCCCAGCCCCTGCCAGGAGCCCCGAGGCTCTGCTGGTCCCTGTCCCCCCTGCAGCAGTGCCCAGGGGCCACAGGAGGGACATGGGTGCAGCGGTGGGTCTGGGGGTACCTGCAGGGGACGGGGTCCCCTCACTGCAGGGCACTGCCACACGTCCCTTAGGGCAGTGCCGTGGTGGGAGCTTCGCTGGGCTGCGCTGTGGCTCTGGCTGCGTTCGGCCGGGGCGGCTCCTTGTGCCCTTGGGCACCCAGCACGAGGAGGGGGAAGCTGCGCAGAGCTGGTGGCCTGGCGTCTCCCCGGCACAGGCCTCACGTCCCTGCCCTGCAGGATCTGAGGGGCTGGGGGTTCAGAGCAGGGGACACCACTTCAGGGTCTAACCCTGCAGGCCTGGGGAGCCGCGGGGACCCGTGGAGCCGGGGGTGCCCTGCCCGCATCGGGCCCGTGTCCCCGCAGGGCTGTGCCGGGCGGAGGGCGCTGCGCCTTGCTCTCTTGCTGCGTTGGTTGCTTTCTTTTGCAGCTGCTAATGACTGACTGAGGTCTGTTCACACACAGTCCCCTGCGCAGCCTCCGCGGCGGAGCAGCCAGGCAGGACAAGGGGACATTGCACGGCGCTCGTGTAGCCGGTGACGACAGGTAGGACCCCGGGGGGCACACGGACGTTCCTCGGTCCTGCCCGGCCGTGGCAGCCCCGTGCTCGCCCGCACCTTGAGACCTGGGACGGGTCAGTGCCGCTGCAGTGCACTCCTGCACTCTGGGCTGCTCTGAGCAAAACCCTCACAGTTCCCCCTGGGCTTGGTCCGTGGGCTCACCCCATCCCGGGGCTGCCTGCACGGGGGGTGGCTGCATCGCCGAGGGGTGCCCGACGGTGGGCAGGGGGCGGCCGCCGCGCTGCCAGGGCTCTAACAGCGTTTCTGCTCCCCCAGCACCGCCAGCCCCGGGGCGCTGCCCCAGCTCTTGCCCGGCCGGGCTGACCGTGCCCGAGGGAGCCAGGGCACAGGGAGCCGTGATCGCTGCCGGCACGAGGACCCCGGAGCTGCCCGGCCCCGGAGCTGTGCGGCCCCGCAGAGCCACCCGGCGAGAGCCCGGCCGCCGCGGGGACACAGCCAAGGAGACGGCGCTGGCGGTGCCGGAGGACACGGGTCTGCCCGCGCGCCGCTCTCCTGCCAGGTGCTGGGGCCCCTTTCCTCCTGCTGCTGCGGCTGGTGCAGGGCAACGGGGAGGGCATGGGCAGGATGAGAGCCGTCCCTCTCCCTGAGCGTAAAGGACGAGGGGAAAGGGGACGGGCGAGGAGCTGGCTCAGCTCCCCACGAGGACACGGTGGCCAGAGCCAGAAGGGCCCCCTGCCATCCCCACCTACCCTGGCCCCGTCCCTCTGTCTGCCGGCAAAGTCCTGCTGCTTTCTGCAAGTGCCCTGTACCACTGCTGCCTTGTTCTGGCAGGCCCCTGGCTCCGCACCGGGTGTATTTTGGGGACCCGCCAGGTTTCTGGAGCAGGCTGGAGCCCCGAGGGGAGCAGGGCTCAGCGCACCCCTCGCGGGGATGGCAGCAGCACCACGCGTGCCCTGTGTGCGGCTGCAGCATTCGTGCAGCTGAAGGGCCCGAGGGGGCACACGGCCCCTGGGGGACGAGGGGACCCGGAGGCGACAAGGGGCAGAGGGTGCCTGGGAGCCCCTGCCCAGCCTTGTCTCTGTCCTCAGCACATGCTCAGCACCTGCTTCTGCAGCTGGCCCCACCGACAGGCGGCCTCTGACGGGGAGGGGACGCGGTGCCAGGGCATGTTTCCCCCAGCCCAGTCGTGGTTTTCTCCTCCTCGTCCCTCCGTGGGCTGGCAGGCTCGGTGCAGACCCCAGCGGGTGCCTCTGCAGAAGCCCCTGCCCTTGCAGATCTGCCCCTGCCCAGGCAGGCGCCACCAGCACAGGCTGTGCCGTGCTCCTGCCGTGCCTTCACCCGTCCCCTTCCTCTGCTGTGGCGCCCCTGCCCTCGGAGCCTCACGCTGCTGAGGCAAAGGCCCGGGGCTGCTGGGGCTGCCTCCTTCTGAGCCCGTCTCGTCCTTGCTGGTGCCAGGGCTGGGCCACACGGCTTGCAGGGGAGCACTGCTCGGGGGGGCTGTGCCTCACCGTCACGCTGGTAGCGGCAGATCCTGCAGAGCGATTCGTTGAGGTTACGGTACGCGGCCGAAGCAGCCACTGACACCCTCCCAGTCCTCGATCCAGCGGCAAAGCCCCAAAATGCCTCCTGCTCTAGGAAGCTGTCGCCCAGGAGGGCACTGCCTCGCCGCGGGGGGACTAACCAGGCTGTGCATGCTGCGCTCTGCTCCGTTACTAGCACCCTAACCAGGGCCCCCGGCCCCTCGCGATAACTAACCCACTAACCAGCCCGGCGCATGCCCTACTAACCGCTCCTGTCTCGCCTCCCACTAACCACGGGCAGCCCGCGCTGTCCTTAAAGGGGAACGGAAAAGCTGGGTAAGTACGGGGTGGTGTGGGGTGCTGGGGGTGCTGGGGGTGCTGGGGGTGCTGGGGGTGCTGGAGGTGCTGGGGGTGCTGCGGCACAGCACGGCTGGGGGAATACAGGGGCAGGGCTGGGCAGCATGGCACCCCAGTGGGCAGCACAGGGTGGGCATCGCAGGACAGCACAGGGCAGCGCAGGGCAGCACAGGGCAGAGCAGGGTGGGCATCGCAGGGCAGCACAGGGCAGCACAGGGCAGAGCAGGGTGGGCAGAGCAGAGTGGGCATTGCAGGGCAGAGCAGGGCAGCACAGGGCAGCGCAGGGCAGCGCAGGGCAGAGCAGGGTGGGCAGAGCAGAGTGGGCATTGCAGGGCAGAGCAGGGCAGCTCAGGGCAGAGCAGGGCAGAGCAGGGTGCCCGCAGGCAGCCCCCCGAAGGGCCGCTCGCTGCCGCAGCGGGACGGCGATGCCCAGGGCCCCGTGCGGGTTCTGCTGCTGACCGGCAGCCCGAAATGGTTTTATCAGCAGAAGCTTTTCAGTTCCTTTTTAAGCCAGTGGATCTCTCTGTCACTAACACATTCCTGAACTGAATTAAACAAACTAATGGTGGCTGCTTTTCTCTTCATTTCTCTTCCAGTTGGTATGCTCTCTAAGTACGACCGGTGATGCCATGCTTCTGTCACTAACCGCCTGCACTAACCTTGCCGTTCTTGTTTCCCTACTGCTACTAACAACTGTTCTCTGCACTTCACCTCTGGTGCTGTTCATCATGACAAATGAGCGGCGGCCTCCTGCCTGCCCAGGGGACTCGTGGCCGCCACTGCTGCCCTGGTACCTCCTGGAGGACAGTGCTCGGGCTGCGGGGCTTTCCAAATTCCCCTATTGGCCTTTTGTCTTCTGAGAAAACCACGTGGCTAAGCGAAGGAAAGATGTTGAGTGCAAATAGAAATACGCCAAAGCTGTTAACAATTGGTAATGGCCGTGCAGCAAGCCCAGTTTGCAGAGGGATCCCCCCGAGCAGCATCATTGCCACGAGTCCCCCAGCACCAGCTCAGCTGTCATGGGAACGGCCTCGTGCTGCCGCCCTGCATCGGTGCTCCCGGGCTCTCTTCACTCCCTTTGTCTCTCCACAGTTCGTCTCCTGCCTTGCTGCATGCGGGAAGCTGTTGCCAGCAGCTGGTCCTAACTAACCGCGGGGCACCGAGGCCGAGCATGGGCTGGTACTTGGAGCATCCTGCCAGCCACTGACAGGGACAGGACAGGGACAGGGACAGGGACAGGGACAGGGACAGGGACAGGGACAGGGATGAGCCAGCCAGAGGCACTCCGCTCTCGCTCCGCCTGGCAGGGTGCGGGTAGTGCTAATGCTGGGGCTGCTCTGCAGCCCCTGCTTTGCTTCCACAGGCCCGTAATTAGGTAAAACTTCCCCTGAACGAGCACGCATTCTGCCAAGGTGGAGGCTTCAGGACCCCCTGGGTTGGCACCTGGGCCAGCGCCGTGCGGTGGGGCACGGCCAGCAGCAGCGGGGCAGGACGCAGCCCTGCAGGGCACCGGGGGCACGGCGCTGGGGGCGAGGGCTGCGCTCAGCAGGGGCCAGCACCCAGCTCCAGCCGCTCCCTTGCTCCATCCTCAGAGGATTTTGCTTGTGCTCACCCGGTGCCAGGGAACTCTGGAGGCAGTGTCCGTGGCTCGCCTGCCTCCAGCTGCTGGCAGCTCTGTGCTCCCTCAGGGCACCCACACCCAGCACAGCCCCCCCAGCCGGCTCAGCACCGCTGCCGCCTCCGCTCAGGCTCTGCTCAGGCTCTGCTCTGTGCTGCCAGCCCACTCCCCCAGCGGGGGGACACCTCGCTGGGCTCTGGCTGCCCCCCATGGTCCTGCGCCCCCAGCCCCTCGGGTGTGCAGTCTGTGGCCAAAGCACCCGCAGGCAGGTGGCTGCCGGCCTCCGCGTTAACCCACTGACTGTGCCCCCCCCGTCCTCAGCGACACTGGGGTCAGGAGGAATTTTTGGGCTGACCCCAGTGTGTTCAGTTGAGGGTGCCTGCCCCTCCCGGATCCGGGGGCAGAGGTGCTGCTGAGGGCTTCAGGGGTCAGCTCCGCAGCTGGAGCAGAGGAGCGGGGATGGGGAAGGAGCGGGGGGCAGAGGAGGGCAGGAGGGGGAGCGGGGTCCGGCACAGGGCAGGGGTCCCCAGCAGGTCCCCAGAGCCCTCCAGCCCAGCCCCTGCCCAGGGACCCTGCAGGTGGGTGACCGAAGGCTGCGCCACCCGCACGGCCCCGAGGGCACCCACGGAGGCAGCCAGTGCCCGCCGTGCCCCCTCCGAGGGGACGGGCCGCTGGTGCCCGCTGGGTGGCTGCTGCCCTGCTCGGCCACCCCTCCTGAGCAGAGGAGGGCAGCGGGTGACAGAGGTGTCACAGGACAGGTGACAGAGGGGTGTCCCCTCAGGATTCCCTGTCCCGGCTGGGACAAGTCCGTCTGTCTGTCTGTCTGTCCCTGTTTGAGACCTGCCTGAGGAAGGGTGGTGACCAAGAGGGGATCCCAGCAGCGATGGGGGCAGGGGTTCCGGGGACAGTGCCTGGCCCTGGGGTTCCCCAGCCTGCCCAGAGCACACCGGCTGCGGGCTGCCTGTCGTTTCGGGGCATGAGAACCTCACCCATGGGTGCCACCTCCCTGCTGCCGGGCTGTGGTGTGCCCGGTGCCTCTCGGGGCCCATGGGTGGGAGAGCACCGGGGCTAGGGCACCGGGTGCCAGGGCAGGACACGTCCCTGAGAGCCCGCTCGGTGCCGCAGCATCCCCCAGCGTCCTGCAGCGCCGCGGGTCTCGGTGCTGGCACGGGGCAAGGATGCTCCGGGGTCAGGGGCGTGGGGCCGAGGACGTCCTTACTGCCTGTAATGTCTGCTGTGAACATGGCAAGTGTGCAAACACCTCGTGTGTGGTGTCTTTGTGGGGCAGGGGGGACTGGGGAAGCCGGGAGGGGATGGTCTGCCTCCCGCCCCTCCCCTGGGGGGCCTGGGCAGGGGGTGCAGGCACCAGCCTCCAGCTGCTGCAGCCACCAGCCTTGTTCCCCGGGGTGCTGAGCCCCCAGCTCCCTGGCGGGGCGGTCAGTGCCTCCCTCACCCCTTGGGGAGCTAAAGGGGTGCTGAGCTGATGGGCGTGCAGGGGGGCAGTGCCTGGGGGGGCTCTGGGGGGAGTCCCAGGACAGAAGCTTTGTCCCACAGTGACTGGGGCAGGGCATGAGAGGCGTCACCTCCCCCAGCACTGGCAAAGGATGGACCTGGAGTGAAGAGAAACCCAGCACCCCCAGCACACCCCCAGCACCCCCAGCACACCCCCAGCACCCCCAGCACACCCCCAGCACACCCCCAGCCCCCCGGGCAGCCCTGTACCAGTTGTGCTGCTGGAGCTGGCAGCAGGCGCAGCCCCGAGCCCTGCTCCTGGTGCACGCCCAGGGACCGGCTCAGGGCTTTTGGAGCCCAAAAGCCTCAGGGGGTGCGG
>CM021745.1:902916-939132 GCA_011075105.1 Heteronetta atricapilla | reverse complement strand
GGTGCCGGGTGCCGGGTGCTGGGTGCTGGGTGCCGGGTGCCGGGTGCTGGGTGCTGGGTGCTGGGTGCTGGGGCAGGACACCCAGCCAGTTCTGTGAGCGTCCATGCTGGGAAGGACAGCCCACGCCAAGCCCCTCAGTTAAAGAAATGGTGTGTCTTTAAAGCCCACCTAAACTCCTACAGCCAGCGCTGTCACCTAATTTATCAGGTTACCGCGGTTTTCTAAGAATGATAGACAGTAATTAAAACTAAGCTAATAACCTCCTCACTCTTGACATTTCTACAGGGGTTTTGTTCACCATTATCTACATATAGATTAAAAATTGTAATTGGACCAGAGATAGGGTTAGAAAAATCAACCGCCTTCCAACTGATAGTTTGCTAGTGAGTGACACTTTGAAATTTTATTTAATCTGAGAAAATTGAGTTGAACTCAAGTAAAGTCGAGTTATCGTGAAGTACCGCATTGGTTAGGAGATGCACGTCCCTCCTCCACCAAGGCACCAGGGAAGCAGCGTGGGGGCCGCAGCACTGCCCCAGCCCTGCCTCGTGGCCAGAAGCCCGGGGAGCTTCCCCCGCGGGGGTTTCGGTGCCAAGGAGCGATGTCGCAGCAGACCGACGGGCAGTGCCAGCAGCCGGGTCACGCTGGAGCTCCTCGGGAGCCCCCTGCCACGCTGCCCACCTCCCTGCCAGGCTCGCGGCTCTGCGCTGCCCACGGGCGTCTGCAGCAGGAGTGCCCGGCGCTGCGACAGAGATACCCCTGGGAGCCTGCTCCGTGCTCCTCACACAGCTGCCACCTCTGCAGGGATCTGCCCTTTATTGCTGCTGCTGCTGGGGGCATTTTGCCCTCCCGTCTTTTGCAGCAGGGCTTATTTACGTGCCCGGGCACAGCGCAGGGCCCTCGGCAAAGGCTGGGCGCCCTCTGCACGGGAGCTGTGCCCCGGCTCTTGCTGCGGTGACGTTTCCCTGGAGCACCGTGCGGTGCCACCAGCATCCCCGAGGGGACACGTGTGGACCCCAGACCCCGGCACGGTGCCCCAGGGGGACACAGTGAGGCGGCTGACACGGGGTGGGCAGGGATCAGTGAGCAAAGCTCGTGAATTTCCTGGCGGTGCAGACAAGGAGCCCCACGGACCCGCCGAACCTCACCGCACCTCCCGGCGCTCGCTCCGGTGTTATTTACAGCGATTCCTATTCCAGCCAATGGCAATCCATGATCACTATAGACACTTAATTATTACTGCAATAATTATTATAACACAGTATTAGCAATGGAGTAATGACAGCATTTATTTTAAACCATGACATATTAACTAAGCAGGGCAGTATTAATTGCAATGGTGAATTATCCTCATAGACACTATTTCAATTATTGTTTTGTCACTATTACGTTTATGACAGTAATAATTACATATCTAATACAGTCATTATTGTTAGATATACAGAATAAGTCTGAATAAACGCAGCAATTAAGGGATAATGCTCCTGGTGGGGAGCTGAGGAGCAATAAATGACTTTGGTGGCTGGTTTTAGTGCTGGAGCAGGGCAGGGACCCTCCTGACCGGAGAGGACCTTCGGCAGTGGGGCTGCCGGGTGCTCACGGGCGCTCTGTGCCGGTCCTAGGGGCTGTGCTGGGGCTGAGGGCTCAGAGCGGGTCCCTCCTCGCTGGGTCCCCAGCCCAGCCATCACGTTGCCCCAAGGGATGGGAGCAGCCACCCTGGCAGCCCGGGACGCAGCACCCTGCGGCAGGTCCCCAGGGACACGCACCCAGCATGGGGCCAGCAGGGACAGGCCCTGCCCCAGCACCGGAGCACCCTGCTGCTGGCGTGGGCACGTCCCCTGCCGCACACACCGGTGCCACCAGCACCCCGAGAGGGGCAGGGGCTGGGTGCTGCACACCCACACAGACGTTTCTCTCTTTGCTGTTTTTCTCCCCTTTGTGTCTGCTTTTATTTTGTCTCCAAGGAAGTGAGATCAGCTCCAGCAGGAGCGGCAGCAGCGTCTCCAGGCAGTGTCAGCTAATCCCCCCCAGGAGCAGGTACCACCCGCACCCGTGCTTCCAGCAGGGTTTGGTGCTCCCCTTTTTAAAGACTGGCTCTCGCCAAAGGGGAAGGAAATAAGTGGCTTGTTAATTGAAAGCTTTGCTTAATACTCAATGTTTAAGATGCTATAACTGCTTTCTTTCTTTTCTATGTCTCTAATAAAAACCTAATGAGATTTTTAATGTTGATTGTTGCCAGGGGACTGAGCCAGCGTGAGTCCTGGAGTTTGACCCCCTGTGCCCCAACCTCAGACACAGTGGGGGCTGCAGCCTGTGCCACCCCTCCCTCCCCGGCCCCATGACACAGCTGCTGCTGCAGCCCGGCCCCAGGACCCCCACGGTACCCAGCGTGGGTGCACACAGCCGTGGGGCTGCTGAACCACCCGGTGCAGCACACGGGAGTGCGGGATGTGGTGGTGCAGCGTGCGGCAGTGCAGCGTGAGGCGTCACAGCATGTTGGAGCGTGCAGTGTCGCATGCAGCAGTGCAGTGTGTGGCATCACAGCGTGTTGGAGTGCGCAGCGTGCAGCAGTGCAGCATTGCAGTGTGATGGAGCATGCAGCGTTGCAGCTTGCAGCAGGTCAGTGTGCTGTGTTGCAGTGTCTTGGAGCATGCAGTGTTGCAGCATGCAGCGTCACAGTGCGTTGGCGCATGCAGCGTTGCGGCGTGCAGCAGTGCAGCGGCGGTGCTGCAGCTCCCAGTGTTGCAGTGCACAGCATGCAGCGTCGCAGCGTGTTGGCGCATGCAGCGTGCAGCAGTGCAGCGGCGGTGCTGCAGCATGCGGCGGTGCAGGCCGGCACGGCGCGGTGCCTCGGCGCGTCCCCACACGGTGTCCCTCTTCACCCGCCGCACGGCCGCATCCCGCCCCGCTAGCCGCCGCCATCCATCACCACCGCCCCGCCAGCCCTCGCCCAGACAATGAGGGAAAATCGGCCTTTTCAGGAGAGCCACTTTGTTGTTTATACAAAGGAGTTTGGCTGTTAACACATGTAAGGTAATGGGATCCCCCACCGACTGCTTCCAGGGCCTTACGCGGGGTCTGCCTGATGGATTACC
The DNA here is from genome assembly GCA_011075105.1 of Heteronetta atricapilla. NCBI lineage: Eukaryota > Metazoa > Chordata > Aves > Anseriformes > Anatidae > Heteronetta > Heteronetta atricapilla. The sequence continues at coordinate 936,037 of CM021745.1, read as the reverse complement.
CACACCATTCATCTAAATTATGTCACAGGCAATAAGCAACTTGCTTAATCTGTCTAAATGAGGGGCCTGGTTGGCTGCTGCTGACACGTGCTCGGAGCCCCTGCCTCGCGGCTGCCGGCAGCCCTGCCTGCCACAGCCCCTGCCCGCACGGCGCCGCGCTGCGCGGGGGCCGGAGCTGCCCGAGAGCCCCCGTGCTCCTCCCGGCCCCACTGCCGGCTTTTCCCCAAACAAATCCACCGAGAGGAGCTGCCGGGAGCACGTTTCCGTGGGTTCTCACCACCGCAGTGCCGAGGCCCAGGCAGGGACTGTCCCAGCTGTGCCGGGTGCTGCACAGAACCCAACCAGACCGCAGCCAGCGCTGTCCGGAGACATGGCCCTGAATGCCCGCAGGGGACGGCTTTCTCACATATCAGGAGACGTTTTAAAACTTTTAACCTGTTTTTGCAGGTAGATTTGGTTGCTCTGTCCCAGCAGTGGCAAGCAGCGAGCCTGAGTGGCAGGAGTGGGCCTGAGCTCAGCGCACGCCTTTGGCTCCTCTGCGCCGTATAAATGAGAGGAGCAGGTCACAATCCTCCGTTCAGCCATTAGCATCTATCCTGTGCAATTCTTGAATAAGACAGAGGTTGGCATAAATGCATGTTGATTTCCGGGGAGAAAGATTAATTCCGCCCTGGGGCTCCGCGAGCTCTGTGTGCATCGCCTGCTCCCTGCGCCCTGCCCCTTGCTGTGGGCACGGGGCAGACGCCAGCGTGCAGGATCGCACCGCGCTGCCGACTCTCCCCGAGGCCGGGCACAGCTCACAGCCCACTGCTCGGGTCCTGAGGCTGCCCGAGCCCGAGGGCAGCAGGGCTGTGTGGTCACAGTGCCCTGCCAACGCTCTGCCGGCTGCTGGTGCCGCGGTGCCACGGGCCGTGGTGCTCCTGTGCCAGGGAGGCTCAGGGCGCAGCACCTCTCCCGGTCCAAAACCACCCAGGGCATCACAGGCCCCCTCTTCAGAGGGGAATTTCCCGTGAGCTTGCTGTCGCAGTTTGTGCCACATCTTACCATAATTATTTCTTCTATAACGGGCAGCAGCTGGCCCTGTGCAAGGAGCAGCCCCGCGTCCTGTCCTGCAGCTTTGGGGACTGGTCCTAGATCAGAGGAGGGCACGCAGAGGTGTGATGTGGTGGGAGGCAGCGCCGAGCGTGCGGCTGCTCACCGGGCCCTGAGCACCAAAACCATCACAGCAAAGCCAAACAGCAAGGAAACCCTGGCTTTGCTAATGGGCATTACTAAGAAAGTAAATGCGTAAGGAAAAGAGACGTCTAATTCATATTTATGTAAATTCTTGTCGTATTAGGGTTCCTCTGACTGCGGAGACACCTGCAGGATCGCCACAAGTGCCTGGATCCGACGCCTGCTCCGTTACCCACCACAGGGCAGTGTGAGCCCTTCCCACACCCTGCTCCAGGAGGTGCCACTGTCCCTTACGAGGTTTGTACGCAGTGACATGAGGTTTGTATGTGGTGACACGAGGTTTGTACGCAGTGACACGAGGTTTGTACGTGGTGACACGAGGTTTGTACGCGGTGACACGTCTGTCCTGCTGCTGGCCCACCCGTCCCGGCTCTCGGTGCTCGCAGATGCCCACAATAAGTTTCTCTGGTGCTGCTTTCCTTGGCAGACGAGGTGCAGCGAGAGCAGCACCAGCGGTGTGCCTGTGGCCGAGACGAAGACAGAGGTTGGGCGAGGGAGAGGAGCCAGCTTTCCATCAGCTCGGTGCCAAGCTGGTGATGGGGCACGGTGGCTGAGCTGACACTGCAGGTGGTGCTCGGGTGGCAGTGCCTGGCTTTGTGGCTCACGGCGGCGGACGGGCTCTGTTCCGGCCGCTCACAGCTGGCTGGCTCTGGGCGATCACCCAGTCGAATGCTCAGAATGTTGCAAAGTAAATTGTCTAATAAAGCAATAAAGTAAGGGCCTTGCTAAATGATTTGTCTTTTAACTATTGTAATGGAATTTTTTTAACATTGTTTTATGTAGGAATGCAAAAATTATTACAAGTAATTAGAGTCATTTCGATTCAAATCTCTGCTTGGGCTTGACATATTTTGCATGCTTCCACTGCGTATAACAAGTCAGCTCATAAAAATGCAGGCAGCTCGCGAGCTTCGCGGCTCAGGCGAGAGCGGAGGTTGTCTAAACTAGCGGAAAACTGCCTTTGCTTTAGTGCGAGAAGGGGGGGGAATCCAACACCACGTGAATTTATTTTGTCTCATTAGGGAGGAAGGCACGGCGAGGTTCTGCACTGCCGCACAGCCGCAGCGTCCCCGGCTCCCACGGCTCTGCCGGCCCCGGGACGTGCCGGCTGCTCCCGCAGAGGGACCGACCCACAGAGGGACGTTTCGCCTTCCCCCTCATTCCTCAGCCCCTCTGAGTACGCTCAGGCACTGGTGGCTTTAAGCTTTAAGCGCATATTTCTCTGCCCTGCCTCAGAACTGGGTGCGCTTCAGCAGAAGTCCCCAGGAGCCGGGTGCACAGCAGCCCCTGGCAGCAGCAGGGCGCTCCTCACCTCGTCCGGCCGAGAAAAGCGGCGCTGGGGGCAGCTCTGCCTCTGGCTGCAGCAAGCCCTGGCCTCCAGTGGCAGTGGGCTTGGGCAAAGCCCTCCCGTGGGTGCCCCACGCAGCCACCAGCAGCACCCCTCGCGTCCTCCACGGCGTGTCTGTGGCCTCAGCGCCAGCCTCGTACCGAGGCTGCAGCCCCTCGAGCTGTGCTGAGGCATCCTGAGGCCCCAGGGCGGCTCCGCGGGCTCCCACCCAGGCACTGGCGCAGCCGTGCCAAGGGACGAGCGGGGTGGGGGCGTGGGCAGGAGCACCGAGGGGACCTTGTCACCAAAGGACGAGGGATGCCACAAGGCAGCGCTCAGCCCCTGCAGCAGCAGCGTGACACGGACCGGGTGCATTTCTGCCCCAGCACCAGAAACCTGCTGTTATTACCCTGCCGAGCCTGGGCTGGGGACAGGGACGGGGCTGGGCACGGGGCCTCAGAGCCGCTCAGCTGGGCCGGCTCCTGCTGGTGCCCTCCGCAGGGACACGCCGTGCCTGACAGCGCCGTAGATCTGCTCCTGACAATCAGCTGGGATCTTTTACCCACCGCTTTATGTATCACACCCTGTACACAGCATCTCAATACCAGATCTTATTCTTACTATTTGTCTTGTTTGAAAGCCCCTGTGTAAGAGAGACAATTTTTTAACTGTAAGATAGATTGCCTGGAGCTGTGCGACAGCAGGGGTAGGGAGACAGGGGATGATGGATAACATACAAATGATTAGAGGACAGGCCGCACAAATTCAGATGGAGAAAAAAAAGCTACCCACAGCGTCACGCCTCTCTTCTTTGGTCAGTGCCTTCACAGGCGGGTGGCTTCTGGCCGCGGCTCCTGTTCTCCAGAGCTGGTGGGGACGATCACACACCGCAGGGGGTGCCTGCGCTGTGGGACCCCCAGCCCACTCCAGGCAGCAGCACGGCCAGAAGTGGGCAGCGATCCCGCAGCTCCTCACCCCTTCTCTTGTCCCACTCCTTGTCCCAGGGAGTCCCAGGGCGGAGAGGAAGAGGAGTGCGGGCAGGATGGAGGAAGGGCAGCCTGAAAGGGTGCCGGCTGTGAGCCGAAGGAGATCCTCGCCACCACATGGCAGCTGGAATGCGGCTGAGCTGGAAACAGCCGGGGGATCACTGATGGCTGCCCGGGGGGCACGGCACAGCCTCTGTGCGCCGCGCTGGGGCCAAAACCTCTCGTGTGCCGAGGCCGCCCGGCCTCTTCCCCTGCACCAGCCTTCACGCTCCGACACAAACCGCGCGTGCCCCGCACCGAACGGCTCAGGGTGCGCGGTGCCACGGAGCCGCGGTGCTGCAGGCAGGGCTCGGTGCACGGCCACGCTGCTGCCCGGGAGGACGGTGGCCGGGCTCGTCCCCAGGCGGGTGGCGCGGAGCCCGATGCCCGCGTGCCGCCGGCTGCCGCTGTGACCGCCTGCGGACACGAAGGCAGCAGCCGCGGCGGAGCCCGGCGGCTGTGCGGAGCGAGCTGCCAGCAGAGCAGCGCTGGGCTTTGGGTTTCCTCCACCGTCTCATTAATCCTGATTTACAGAAAAAGGCAGCAGGCTGGGGCCCTCTTAACAGGCTGTCCAGGCTGCTGATTTGCCTTCGCTGAAGACAACGGTGCCCCCGAGACGAGGCCACACTGAATTATTCAAATCAGCATCGAGGAAGGGGAGCGGGAGGCAGCTGCGTGGCAGCACGGCCACGTTCCTGCCCGTGCACGGTGGCACAGCCCCGGGGTGTGCAGGGAGCGGGGTGCAGGCTGCCTGAACCACCGGGCAGCCAGCAGGGACCCCCAAAGGGGGGAGCACCCCAGGAACTGGGCACCTTCCAGCTTTATTCACACCAGGAGTTCGCTGGCTTTGGGGTTAACGTGACATGGAGGTGAGGGTGCAGACTTGCCCGGTGCTGTGCCCGGTGCTGGAGCAGCAGTGCGTCCCTGCCAGGCCGGGGCTGGCACGCTGGGCACATGGGGTGTGCCTCCCTGCGCCTCGCCGCGCGGTCACGGCCCTGGGACCGGGCATCGACACAAGGATGGGAGCTCCCCCTCCATCTGCGCACCAAATACAGATGCTGGCACCTTATTACACCTCTGTTCAGCTATTTTTCAACTTAAAGGGCTAATAATGCCTTAATAAAACTGTTTAATTACAGGAAATGTCTTTTATTAAACATAATTACCATATGGTTGCAAAGTACTTATGGCCACATTCATTATAAGGGAAAGTAAAGCTTCTCTGGTGGCACCGGAGGTGTCTCTTGTACGGCTGCCCGTACATGATTTCCACACGCACCCATTCACAGTCTGAAAACCGGAGGAAGGAGTTTGTCACGGGGCAGGAGCCAAAGCCTGCACCCCGGCAGTGGCCGTGTCCCTCCCGCAGCCCAGGGCTCGCCCCGTGCCTGCCACCAGCGGGCTGTGGGTGCCGAGCAGCGCAGGACGCCAGGGCCCAGCACGGGGGGACGGCCGCAGCCGAGCCCTTCCCCAAACCCTGTTGCACGCTGGTCAGCAGCGGCCAATTAATCTATTACCCAGAGATACATTTTCCATTAGCTGCCGAATCACTGACTTCAAAGCAATTAGCACAAGTAATGAACTTCAGTGCTGCGGCAGCGGAGGGAGCTGTTAACTCCTTCTCCCCCGGAGGAGGAACCAGAGGTGGGGGCCGGTGGAGGTCCCTGCGCGTGGTGTCCCCACCTGCCTCGTGTTGTGCTCGTGCCACACGCAGCCGGGCTTTGCCTCTCCCGTACCCCACCATGGCTCGGCCGCAGGGGTGGGCGCATGCGGGACCCCCGGGGCCCAGCACCACTGGCACAGCCCTGCAAGGACGGGCATCGCCTCCTGAGCCCCCCGGGAAGGGCCAGGTGGGACACAGGGCTCAGCAGTGCCGGGGCTGGAAGAGGGGAGGTGGTGGCTGTGTCCTCAGCCAGGCCGGGTGCAAAGCTGCAGGAGAAAGGATTGCGCTCATTTTTCAGCTGCCACGATGGAACATGTAATTAAGTTTATTAATTGTGTATATTAGGGATGAAATGGAGACGCATGACCACTGAAGGCCGCCCCGGCAGGCATTTGTCTCACAGGCGTCCCACCTGGAGGGAAGGCAGCTACGGGAAGGCAGCCGGCCGCTGCGGGCTGCAGCAGGTCCCCAGGCTGCCGCCGTGCCCCCAGCCCCGCTGCTGTCCTCCTGTGTGCTGGGAGCGGGGAGGGGGCCGGCTCCTGCCAGAAATGAGCCCCATAGAGCCGGGGAAGGACGGGGCACTGAGGGGGCAAGTTGTGCCCACGGCCCTTTGCTCAGCTGCTTCTGCTCCGATTGCTTCATTTCCAAACTGGAGGCACCAAAGAAGCTCTGCGTAGAGCCTGTGTGGTCTCCTAAAACACTCAGCAGATACATATACAAAATATCTATGTGTAGGAGCACAGAAAATCCTCATAAATACACAGAAATACGGCAAATTTGGTGTCGGAGGCAGAGGTGCTCGGAGGCCAGGCGGGCAGCCGGCAGGGCACAGGCAGCTGGGGCCAGGAGCCATTTCCCGGTGCCTGGGCCCCAACAAACGCCTGGGGTCTGGGCAGGAGCCCCCCCTGCAGCCCTCGCCGGCAGGACGGGGCCGGGGACCACTGGACCCCGCAGATCTCCTCGCTTTGATGCCTCCTGCGCAGCGGGAGGGCCTCGCTGCGGGGCGCGGGGAGGGCTTTGCCTCGGTGATCCAGGGCTACCTCCCCATTCGGAAGCTGTGTTAATTGCTCCTGTTGGTGCTTTGCCCTTGGCAGCTGTTACAGATGCTATTCATCAGACGCAACATCATAATCCATTTGTGCTAACGAAGTGCTTTGCGAGGCACGGCTCTGCTACAAGAGTGATGAACCCGGATAGTCCGAGGAAAAGGAGAGATGGTGCAGACGGGGAGGGGTGGGGAGCCAGACAGATTGAGGCATCCGAAGAAAAGCCAAATATGATTATTATTCATAATAAATAGACGAAGCCTGTTAATTGCGGTATTAACCTTGCAGTGCTGAAAAGTCTCCCAGCCCGGTTTGTATCTCAGCTAATTAACAGCACAGCCTCCCGGTCCTTGCTGCTGTCATTACAGGGCTCTCAGTTTGGGGGATCCCGGGAAGCTGCTGGGAGCGGGCGCAGCGCAGGAGCAGCCTCTGACAGGTTTTCTCCCTGCAGCCACTCGCGGAGGTTCAGCCCTATTAGTGATTTGCTGATCTTCATGGCCCTGGGTGAAGCCAGAGGCTGAAAACTCCTCATTTAACCGGCGCCAGGATCCCTGCACACAGTTATTAGCCCTCCTCGCGGAGTGCTGGCTGTTGTTTAGATGCTGCCTTGGCCTTTTGTTCTGATTGGATTTAGTTTTTGCCACTAAAAAAAATATACAAGAGACAAGAGTGTAACAGCGAAGACGCTCTGGGGCTTGCTGCATAATTTGCACTAACTGGCTGCTGCCCACCCCCGGCACAGGAGCTGCTGCCACAGCTTTCACACAGCCCCCGGCTCTTTCGGGCACACATCCGTGTGCGGGTGCCTACGTCTGCAATTTGTTTTTGTCAGCACAAACGGGCCTGCAGTGCCCATCACCATCCGCAGGACACAACCTCATCGCCTGCCTTTAATCTCAGCCGGGAGCTCCGGAGCCTTCGGCGCAGCCCTGGTTTGGGCTCAGGCTCTCCGGGCGCTCGGCTCCAGCAGGGCAGGGAGCAGCCAGGTGCCAGCAGAGCCTGTGGAGCCGGGGCCGGAGCCGTGCCGAGGGTGCCGGGATCGCTCAGCTCCCTCCTGGCCCAGGCACCAGCATCCCCGGCATGGTGTGGTGCCCGGACACGTGGGGACAGTGGGTGACACGGCGTGGCTGTGGCAGCCAGCACGTGTTTGCAATTACACCCCCACCCCACTGCCCTTCTGCAGCCCCCCCGTGGCTCTGGGCTTTAACTCCTCCACCAGCGGTGGCTTTCAAAGCGCGCCCACCTTTGGCTCTGGTGAGGACCCCCCCGCAGAGCCTCTCCCTGGGGACACGGGGCTAGTCCCAACCTGGGGATCTCGTTCATTCTTTCCATGACGTGCGATTTGGGAACATCTGGTTCACATTTTCCAAATGAAAAGAGTGAAAGAGTTCCTCGTTGTTGAAAAATGGCTTTTTTTTCAAAATTGCTGAGATATGTGAAAAATCTTTTTTTTTCTTTTTGTCTTTTTTTTTTTTCCCCCCCAAAGTGCTCTGTCCTTAGCTGGGTTTCCCCGAGGAACCTGCTTACACAATCAGGAACCGGCCACCGGGGTCCCCCCAGGAAGCTTCTTCCCCCTGCAGCTCCCACCCCGAGGGACGCAGCCCCAGCATCGCACTGAGGAGACCCCGGGGGCACGGGGTGAGCACAGGGTCTGTGGGTCCTCTGTCCCGTGGTGATGTGCCCATGGGGTCCCTGGCGTGTGGCCAGGGCCAGGGAGGCTCCGCAGGTCCCGTGGCAGGTGGGGACGAGGGGACGGCCACCCTGCACCACGGGACGCTCGCCCCAGCCCTCCTTCCCGCAGAGGAAGCCAGGCAGGCTGCTGCTGCCCGGAATAATGGCATTCGGGAGGAGGCTGGGGGGGAGAGTTTGCATTTTTTCCCTTCAAATTTCCATACCTTGGATTTGATCGGGCCCTCTGGGGACCGCAGTGCCGTTTGATCTCATTTTGTGTTCCATTTCTGATGTTACACCTTGTCATGGTGTATTAAGTGCCATCAAGCTCCGTAATGCAGTGACACGAGAACCTGATGCTACATGATCGACAAAAATATGCTTGTCCCCCGAGAGATGCTGACAGTGTCATATCCACTACCTCCTCCCACCATGTGCAAGAGGCACAGACCCTCTTTCATGGCAGCTCCTGCGCTTCTGCCTGTACGTTTGAGTGGGGAAGCTGAATTTCGTTAAATCTGATGTCCTGGAGCCTGACACCTGCATAAAATGAGGCCCCCAATTAAAAGCAGGATCCGTGCCCGCAGGTGGCCAAACCAACGCGGGCGGTGGAGGAGCCGAGCTGCTGGTGGCCGTGCCCAGCTTCCTGGTGGGCTCGCAGGGCTGCGGGCACCCGGCCGGGGCCACCTGCCTGCACAGCAAACACGGCGAAAGCGTCGCAGTGCCGCAAATTCTGGAAAAAACATCACCAATGCACGACACAGAAAGCCGCAGCGAGATACCCCAGGGCTGCTCTGAAAATCCTTCCAGGATGTTCCAAGGCAGCCTCTGGAAAGCCAAGAGGAGAGAAGCCGGTGCCACGACCACGGGCTGGGCACCGGGGCGGGCGCTGTCGGTGCCGGCTGAGCCGCGGTGCCACGTGGCTGGGCTGCTCCGCGAGTGGGAGCAGGGGCCCGGCCCCGCCGGGGCTGCCGAGGGCTTGCATCCGCAGTTATTGCCCTTATTTCACTTGCTGGGATTTCTTGACAATCGCTAATGTGCAAGTTGACTGATTTTCATGGTAATATGCTAAACAAGTGCCTCTTTCTCTCCGCAGCGATTCCCCGGCTCAGCCAGAGCCCCCGTGATAGACTCGGTGTACAATACCCTGATGTAGTGAATGTGGCGTGCCAAAGTAATTCTGAGTGAAATCCCAAGGGATTTATGTCAAGGACAAAATAGTGTATCCCATGGGTAAATATAGTTAGCACAGCTGCAAAACAGAATTTATTTCTTGTTTGCGATATCATTTTTAAAGTATGGCATAGGGAAAGCTTTAAAAATGAAATTATAGCATGCAATAAAAAAAGCTCATAGGCACTGTATTCAAATTATGCAACAGTAATATGCCGAGTTCATAAATAAACATCTCTTATTAACCCTTCTCATAGCAAAATGGTATTTTTCCCTTGAAATAAGCAGTGGGAACGGCTTGCCAGGGAAAACATCAGCGAGCAGCGGCAAGCCGGAGCTGCCAGCGGCTCCGTCGGGGCCGCAGCGCCGTGAGCTGGGCGCTGTGGCCGGGCCCAGGACCGGGGCGTCCCCGGAGCCCGGCCCCAAGAGGGGACGTGGGGGGCAGCTGGGTGCCCCCACGGTGCACGCGCCGCCCCCTCCCGCGGTCCCCAGCGGCGTCCCGGCTGCTCCCGGAGGTACCGGGCGCAGCGCAAAGTAGCTAATCAATTTTGTTTGCATATGCAAGCGGAGACGCTGTCGTTTCATTAGCTCAAGTAAGGACTCAGCACACTTTGTGCAGCTTCAATAATTCTCTTTAAAGTTATTGAGAAATGTATGCTTAATTATATTTGCATATGAAAAATAGGGTCTAATTAGTTTGATTGATTATTATTTTAACCTTAATGACATTTTGAGTATCTGTCCCAACTAATAGCAAATGTATCTCTAATAAATCACGAATTTTTATAGCATGGCCTATCGAGCTTCCTTTTGGAATATATTTTATTAATACACCAGAATGTATTGAAACTGAAACAAGTCAAACAACTGCTCATTTATTAAACCATTTAAATGTCACTTTTATACAAGAGTAATATTACAGGAAATACGTTCCTATGAAAGACATCTGTAGGCCAGGGACACTCAAAATATTAGTTATTTCGGTGAAATATATTAAGGAAATAAAAATTCAATTATGTCATTTATTGCACTAAATAAATTTATATCGACTAGCATAAATGTTTTGAATTAGCAGATGTGCCGTCCTGCAAACTCGCCGGCTTTCCGAGGTGGGGGCTGGCCGCGCGGGAGCAAGCAGGACGGGGCCCCGGGGCGAGGAGGCGAGGAGCTGCCCTGCGGCTGGGGCTGGGGCTGGGGCTGGGTTTGGGGTTGGGGTTGGGGCTGGGTTTGGGGCTGGGCTGGGCCGGGGGTGGTGGCTGAGCCCCCCGGGACGGGCGGGCAGTGCTCCGTGCTCCCCACGGCTCCAGCAGCAGCCCATCGCCTGCATGCCGGCACAGCGAGCCGCGGCCCTGAGCGCACGGAGCGCGGCTTTGCAGAGCTCTGCCGAGGGGCCTGAGATCAGCTGAGGTTTGGGGTCTGCTAGGAGAAATCCTAGAGTTTTAGCAAGGTGTGCCCAGCACGGAGATTCCCTCAGCCCTAGGAATGGGCTCGCGCTTCTGCCGTGCCCTGGAGAAGGGCGAATTCAGCGCGGGGCTGTGGCTCCCGGAGGTGCAGAGCGGGGGCGCGGGGCAGGGGCCTCACAGCCCTCGTCTGCCTCGGAGCGGGACGTGGGGACTGCTCTTGCGTTATCCTCGGCTGAAATTCGTATGCTATGGCGGTGTCCCTGCCATCAATGCCTTAATTAGAAATTAGGATAGTCACATTGGCATAAATTAAATCAGACTAAAGATGATTAACAAAGTAATGCAAGAAATCATTAAATTAAACCACTGTGCCAAGTCCACTGCTGATCTATCACAAATTTGGGCTGCTAATGAGGTCTTAATTAGTAAGTTAGGTCGAAAGAATTCATGTCATTCAATTCAGAGAAGACACTTTTTTTTTCCAAGACTCAATGCAAATGCATCAACTAATGGGTCCATAAATAAATAAATAAGCAAATCGCATCCCTGCGTTATCAAAACTCTGCTACGTTGCAATGGCAAACGTTAATTTGCAGGAGTCGTTCAGCACCGCCGGCGCCCAAGGCGGGGAAACGAGCACAGCCTGAGCACGGCAGCAACGGGGCTGTGCTCCACGCGGGCACCCCTCGCTCCGGGCTCTGGTGCTTCTTGGGGTGCTTCTGGGGACTGCAGCCGGGAGACATCCCAGCCCTTCGGAGAGGAGGGCAGCAGAGGGGCTCTCTCCACCAGGAAGAGAAAATTTCTTCTCCCCCGCTTTGCTCTTTTTTTGTCAGGTGTTCTGTAGCTGGAGACATCACACGGTGACACTTCTGAGACCTGCTCCTATTTTGGGTAGCGGCGCTGCATTTCTGCTTGCACAGGCACAGAAGGTCACTACTGTAGGCACAAAGAGGGATTATTTAAGAAATGGACTGAAATGTCCCTTTTGAACTTCTGTTCTGTGCTTCCCCCAGCGCTCGTCCCCTCGTGTGCAGACAAAACTCCTTGTTCATCATCTCCTGATTCCCTGCTGCCTCGCAGGGCGCTGTGGGGACAGAACCACGAGACTCGAGCGAACCGGGCAAAATCCAGCCCTGTTCTCCGCTAATCCCCAGGGCAAGGAGATGGAGGCACCCCTGCAGGGTCTGGAAAGGGATTGTAACTGCAAAACGTGGAGCCAGCAGGGGAACAAGCACAAAACACAGGCTCTGCAGTGCGGCTGCTGGGGACCCCCCCGGCGTGGCTCAGGATGCTGCCCGGTGCCCTGCCGCTGCCACCAAGGCCCAAGTGGCCCATCCTGAGCACGGCTGGGGGGCGCATGGGGTGGGCGCAGGGGGGCTGCCTGCAGCGGGTGCCACAGGAGGCACTCGGGCTCCTGGGGACGCAGCAGCTGTGTCACCACAGGGCTGCAAGTGGCAGTTTCAGACTGGACGAGTGAATTGTTCCATTCCCTCTTCAGAGCAGTAAGCGACGGGCTCTGAGTGTGCTCCAGTGCTTCTGTACAGCTCAGCTTCCCCACCCCGCCTTCGTGTCTCTGCCCCTAAACCCCACAGTGGCCTGGGACCAAGCCAGCATGAAGGAAGCACGGCACTGGCACTGTCACCCCCGGGGCACGGGTGTCGGGAGGGTGTCTCTCGTCAATACTGCCTTTATACGCAGGGCTGGCCATGACGGGTTTGGGGACTGCGTGCAGGAAATGATGAAGGTGTAGCTAGAAAGGTAACCCGAAGCATCTCCGGGCAGTCCCCAACACCTGCGATCGGGGCAGCTCCACCCCAGCCTCTGGCACGCCGAGCAGCAGAGCGGCTCTGAAGTTAGGGGATGGCCCCGTGCCCACTGCTCGCCCCCGGTCCCACCGCCACCACCACGGGGGCTCCCACAGCCGGCCCCTCCACCGCGGGCCTCTCCCCGCTGGGTCCCAGCCCCAGGGACCGCGAGGCACGGGGACATCAATGGACCCAGCCGTCCCAGCGCGAGGCACCCCGCAACACGGGAGCAGTGGTAACAAGAGATGATCAGACAGAGCCAAGGAGGGTGACCTGAAAACCTTGTCTGCATGCGTTCAGTTCGGCTGTCTTGACTACCGTGCGGAGATGTGTTTGGGGAATTAAGCAAAGCACATCACTTTTTTTGCATAATTGAATTCTCTGCATATTTTTTTCTTTCTGTGCATAATCTTCCTTTCATGTTGTTCATGTACTTCCTAGATAATTCAGAGGTTACTTTCCTTGAAAAGAAAATACTGAAAGAACCTATGGCACTATATCCTTAAGTATTCCACTTGTTGTAAACTCCCCGAGGAATCTTACCGACACTAAACATCAGTGAAAAAATATTCAATAGGCTTTCAGAACAGCTCTTTGTACTCGAAATACTCTGGTTTATATTAAAATATTCTCATCTCCCCATAATTTATAAGAAATCGGGGAAGTAAGAGGACTCTCCTTCTCCCAGACCCCACCCGGCAGCGCCCAGCACGAGGCCCCGCGGCAGGATGCGGCCGGGATGTGCTGGGGCGGCCGGGGGGGGCTGAGCCCCGAGCCCTGAGCAGCGCTCAGACCCCTCAGATCCGCCTTTATCGGGGCCTCGGTGGCCGGCACCGGGCGGCGGGGGGGTCGCGGGGCGGCCGGGAGGCGCCCCCAGGGTGTCCCCGGCCCCGCACCCCTGCCGCCGGCCGCCCGCTGGTGCCCGGGGCTGGACGGGGCGGGGGGGACCGGAGGGGGCCGGAGGGGGCCGGAGGGGGCCGGGCAGGACCGGGGGGGTCCGGGCGCGGCGCGGGGGCCCCGCTGCAGGCGCGGCACCGAGCACGGCTCGGAGCGGGGCCGAGGAGGCGAAGGGCGAGCCGAGCCCGAGCCGTTTTGCGTGTTAAAAGGGAATTTTCCACTCCTTATAAGGGCCCAGCGGAGGCTTAGCAGGGAGCGAGGGGCCGGGACACGCCATCACCGTCCTGCCCGGCGGGGGGGCCCTTTCCCAACACCCAGCACGGGGCCCCCCGAGGACGGCGGCCGTGGGGCTCCCGCCTGCCGCGTGCCCCCTGCCCACGCTGAAGGGCACGGAGAAGGAGCCCCCCAAATTCCTAGCACCTCAGTGGTTAAAATGTTATCACTTTTATTCGTGTAATAGAGATGAAGTTCCTGGGCCTTCCAGGAGCATCAATCTAGAGATTTATTAACCAATTTAAAATACTATTGTCTTTCACTTCAATGTGAGATTGAGGTGTGTTGTCGGAGGAATATAAAGCTACAATCAGTGAGCCGCAGTGCTGGGAGACGCCAGTACCTGGAACTCAATAGATATTCATGAACATTCTCGTATTTAGTGAAGGAAATAACTTAATACCGACAGTGTCGATGGAATAATAGCCATTTCCTGGCTGACTTGCAGCCCTCAGAAAATGAGATTGCGCCTGCCTTCATTTTTCTTGTCTTTCCTGGGTTTCTTGCAGGGGAATGCACCGCGCAGGGATGCTGTGCGCATTCCAAATCAGCCGCAGGGCGAGCCCCGCCGGCACCGGGCGTCCCACCCCGGCCGCCACCACCAGCTCGGCCGCGCCGGCGGCGTCCCCTCCCCGCAGCCTCCTCATCCATGTGGAGATTATAAATATCCCAATTATTATTCCAGCCAAAAGGAGGGCAGGCGGCTGCTCCGGCATCCCACGCCGAGCCCCACATTTCCCCCTTTAGCACACGCACAGCCTCGCGTGCTGCATAAATATTCATAGCGAAATCAATTTGCACCTAAAGATCTCTTCTGAAATTGCATCCCCCGTGCGGAGACTTGGCCCAGGAGCACAGATGGGACGGCAATGGAATGCCACGCTCAGCCTAAATACATAGAAAGGGGTAAATCTCCTGTAAGTAATTGCTATATGATTTCTCTTATTCGTCCATCATAAATGGGACTAAATTGGTTTTTATCATTTTAAAGGCTGCTGGCAGACGCTGCTGTGCAGCCTCCAGAAAAAAAGAGGATCCCGCTCCTCTTCTGGGTGCCAGCTGCAGTGGATGGTGCTGCCACACCACGCTGCCGAGGCTGTAACTCTGCACCTCGGGATGGGGCAGCGCGGGGCAGGAGCGATGTCACCCCCGGTGCCAAAGGACTCGGGCGTTCCAGACAGGTGACCTCAAGGGACACGCGGCTGAACCTGAAGATACTGTCAGAAATGCATTTAAATATATATATATAATTAAAGTGACCTAATGTATTTCCTGAATGCCATAACACCGCAGCTTGCAGAAAGCCCAAGCAAGGCAAAGGATTTCCTGTTTCACTGCTCTCATTTATTTTACTTGCCTTGCACCAGCTGAATGCAGGGCACTGTGCGTGTGTCCGTGGTGTCCAGGTATTTCTCCTGCTGCCTCCAGTGCGTGCCCGGGTCTGGGCCAGAGCACAGCCACAGCTGCTGCATTTGCTGAAGACCTTGTGAAAGCCCTGAGGTGGGGCAGTACGGGCAGTGCTCTTGTGACCTTGTGCCCCGGGCTGTGCCCCAGCGCTGCTGTCCCCGGGCTTTGGGAGCATCCAGCCCGTCCTGCAGACGGCAGCGGGGACTCGGGGCTGCCCCACACCCACCACCAGGCTCTTGGCTTCCCCCTTGGTGCCTGATTCCCACCATCCGGACCCAATGTTTGTGAGCCCGTGGTTTTCCATGACTTTTAGCAGGGAGCAAGGAAAAGGAGAAGCAGCGAGTGATGGTCCAGCTGGCCCCGCGCGTGGCTGGCCGGGCTGAGCAGCGGTTGTGAATAATGAAATTACATGGGGAAAAACCAAACTGGGCTCACGCCCCTTTACCCGGGGGTGCAGTGCTGTGCCCGGCCCTGTGAATGAAGCATCGCACCGTGTTCCTGGCCAGGTCCCCACCGGGCCGTGGCACACCGGGTGCGCTGGGCAGCACCGCAGAGCCGCAGCGGGATGTGCCGGGCTCGCGGGAGGTCTCTGCCTCTCCCTCGCTGAGGACAAAGCTGTGCAGCGAAAACACTGATCTTCCATTCTCGGGAAAAAGCTACAGCACCTACCAATCATTTTTATACCCGCTAAACAAAACCTGACAATGAGGATTTATTGCTTATAATATTAAGTGAAGTTTAATTTAGACCATCTATAAAAGTCCCATTCCAGAGTGTTTCCCAAAGATCCTCGACGCTTTAAAATAAAGAGGACAAATACTGAAGTGCTCTCTGAATGTTATGGGACAATTTCCTTTTATGTTGCCATTCAGCGATGTTTTCTCTCTGGCTGGAACCCAACATTTCAATGAATTTTTCAGACTGTATCATGCTCTTTCCCTCCCAAGCTGCCAGATGATGCTCATATGAACAAGCTCACACTGGCAGAACAATAACCAACGCTCAGCTTCCCCTGGAAAGCCTGTGTTAATTTTAATCTTATACAGCTGGGCACTTGTTCCAGGCAATGAATGCAGCAACATGTGCGAGGAGCCATGCCTGGCTTCCTGAGCCTCCCTCCCCACCCGGTGGGACGGGGACACAGGGGTGTCCCTGGGCATGGCTGCAGGCGAGACCCTGGCAGCGTTGCCCCCTTTGACCTCCCCTGCTGAGCACGTGGGCTTGGGGTCGGTGGGGACGCAGCCCCAGCACGGCACGCTGCTGCAGGCCCTCGCCCCGTACCCAGGGCTGCACTGCCCTGCTCCCTGCCCCAGCCCCATGTGGCACCAGTCACACCAGTGCCACGGCCCTCTTGGGTACTGGGAGCTGGTTTTCCTGCGTTCATGTGTGGCCCCTTCCTGGGGGAGATGCAGGGAGGGCAGAGCAGTGCAGATCCCTTCTAGATCTTAATTAATTTAGGGCTGTCATTGCCTGATGGCAGGCACTGAGCAGCATCCGTCGCTGTTCTTTGGTTCCGGGTCTGGCTCTCCCTTGCAGGGTTTACGAGGCGCTGCACCTGCCCTTCCCGAGCCCCCCGGCGCTGGGGACACGCGGCGCTGAGCGGTCGGTGGCGCTGAGGCTGCTTGCGGTCAAGTCCTTGGATAAACAGAGAGCAGAATGAGATCCGTACACGGAGCTGGAAGTGGCAAAGCAGTGATGAATAGCATTGCTATGGTAACTTAATCAGTTAAAGTCCTCTTGCTCAATCCACTCTTGTTACCAGCAAGGTAGGGAGGAGAGTTAGGAAAAAGACAGAGACCGGGAGAGTGAGAGATGAACTCACCTGAACGCTGCCAGCACAACGGGCTGATTGGATTAATAGCTGCAGATGACTGCGGCTCTATTTAGAAAGCACTGTCTTAAAAATATGCATAATTGTAATTATGCATTGACACACGCTTTATTCCTAATGAAGAAGAACTTGACAGCAAGGGCAGGTGCTGTTAATTACAGCTTCTCCTGGAGCTGGAGCTCACCGCCCCAGCCAGGAGCGCCGGCACCGTCCCTGCCACCGGTCCCTGTGCGCCCTGCTGGCAGGTGGCCCCCAGCCCCTGCACGGGGCACGACGCAGACCCACTCCAGAGGGGAGCAGGGTGGGGTGTACGTGTCCAAGGTGTGTCCATGTTTGTGGTGTGTCTGTGTCCATGGTGTGTCCATGTTCGTGGTATGTCCATGTCCGTGGTGTGTCCATGTCCATGAGGGCCAGCAGCTCTTGAGGGTGAGCCCACAGCTCTGCCGTCCTCGGGACACGGCCTCAGGGACAGGGTCTCTGCTTCTGTGGGACCAAGGGGAGCCTCCCTCAGAATTTTCCTAAGGGCAGCATCAGCCCTTTCCCCGCGCAGCTGGGCCGGGTGCCTTCAGGTGGTCTGCGTGCTCATCCCTCGGTGTAGTGAACTGGTGCTTCTACACCACACCAGAAATGACGGTAAATGTGTTTTAAAATTTTGTGACAGTGCATGCACAAATCACCAATTAAAGACTCCCTAAGTGCCCATTAACATGATAAGTCGTAACAGCTCCAAAAGAGACATTATTGTTTATCACGTCAGCGACCCGTGGATTAAGGACTCCCCAAGTACACATTGACAGGGTAGCGCGCAGCCTCTCCGGAGCAGTTCCGCGCGCCGTGGCGATGAGCAGGGCGGAGGGGAGCCCAGCACCCCGGCCACCCCAGCCCACCCCGAGCCAGGCGGGCTGGGCACCGGCCAGCCCGTCACCACTTCCCACCGCCTTAGAGCAGGCTTAGGAGGTGGTCTCGTGGCTTTCCTCTTCCCACCTATGCCCATCCCAGCTCGTGAATCTGCAACAATTTGAGCAGATTGGTTTGCTCAGATTTGATTTATTTCAGATCCACCTGAAAGTGTAACAGCAGTAGACTTCTAACAGAGGTTTTCCACTCGTTCATTTGCAAATAACATCAATTTCCTTTTCAAATTCTTCACTTTTAATTAAAAAGCACGGTTCTCCTGAGCTCAGATACAGCCAAAAATGGAGGCGTTCTGAAGGCATTTGCTGCCACGGTGCCTTGTGGGAGCTGTAGTTCGTGCAGCGCGGCTCTGCTCCCTGCACACCCGGCTCCAAGCATCCCCTCACCGCGCCGGGACCGGCCGGGCGCAGTGGAGGCTGCCGGGGAGGCTGGAGGCTGCTCCCAGGAGGATCCTTGCTCCTTCATGGGGACACGCTCCCAGGGCAGCGCCGAGCCCGTCCGAGTGCCCCCTTCGTGCCAGGTTCCCCCCCGGCCCTGCCTGCCAGCCCGGTGCAGGTGAGAGCCCCGGCAGTGCCTGCTCCTGAGCAGGGAGGCCCGCAATTTGCTGCTCAAAGTGTAATGATGTCTCTTAATTTCTGGCCACGCTCATTACAAGTCAGGCCAGCTTATTATACACAATAGACAATTTGTGCAGGGAGCGCGAATTCCCAAGCCTATAAACATCCCATTTCCAGTTCCAGATGCACTGACAGAGTTGTACGGTTCAATTTCTACTTAAATCCTCATATGCTGTCTGGTCCCATGAAGGGCTCTCAGCTTTATTCTGCTCATCCCAATTATTGTCTCAGAACCTTAACTCAGGCAGGATTCAGCCTGAATTCCCCAAATCTCTCCATTAAACAGATCTGTTCTTGTTAGAACCTATTTATTCAAGATGCAAATGACAGGCTCACTACCCAATTGAAATCATTTTCATCCAGAGCCAAATAACACGCTTTAGTCTTCTTGGCATGAAGCAGCGAGCTATTAAAAATGGGAAGGAAATACAGCCAGCCTACTTCATTCCTAGCTTCGGGCCTTCATCAATATTTTACTTATGGAGGCACAGCTCCATGGTAATGTGCCTGCTGTAAGCAGCCAGACGGACGCTGCGCCCGCGTGGCGCCTGCGCCAGCCGGGAGCCCAGCGGCACCTGCTGGGGTCGGGGCAGGCGCGGATGATGCAGGGCACGGTCCCAGCTGGCTCCAGCACTGGGCAGGCGAAGCGGGGCCCCTCTGTCCCCGTGGCCCCAGGGTCTGCTGTAACGGCAGCCCCAGGCTATCGTCAGCAGCTGGCTCAGCAGCCTGCTCTTACCTGCATTTCCCAGGGCAGGGCCACCAGGGAGTGGGACGATGCTCGTGGGATGATGCTTGTGGGATGGCTCTTGTGGGATGGCTCTTGTGGGATGATGCTCATGGGACGATGTTTGCAGGACCATGCTCACGGCAAGACAGGGCTTTGCTGCATGAGGAGCCCAGCAGTCAGTGACACCACGTGGAGCCCGACCCCAGGCACACGCGCTGCTGGCAGCAGGCAGCCCCGGAGCACCGCAGCATCCCTGCGCAGCCCGCGCCACCCTGTGCCCACGCGCTCCTCGGTGAGGCACCGGGGAGCAGGAGAGGGAAGAGCAGCCGGTGAGATAGCAGGCTCCGTTACAATGGAAGGGGAGCGTGTTATTCGATCCAAGAGCTACAGGAGCAGAGATGAATAATGAGTCTACAGCACTTCCACTTGTTTTCCTCAATAGTCAGACTTGGCTTCTTTCCCTTAGATCCAATACTAACAAAACTGTATTTGAAATTCACCCAAGTGTACAGTAACCATGCCAATGTGTTAGCAACTTACTTCTGGCACACTGCTGGTAACATATAATTACACCTGACACCATGCTATTTAGTGTATTTCATTCAAATTAAACAGTGTGCTTAGGAGTATTTTAAGGCGATGCCTACGTTGCGCCGCGCAGAGGTGCACGGCGGGGACTCGGCGCCAGGCGCACGGCGTCCAGGCGAGGCGTGCTGCCGCAGCGCCCTGGCACCGGGACCCCCGCCTGCACCAGGACCCCCGCGTCCAGCCTGGGCGAGGGGCTGGGACAGATCCTGCTCCGGGCTGGTGCTCAGGGCCCCCACGGGGTGTCGTGGCCAGAAGCCGCCCTGCCGGCAGTGGTGCCAGCGGCGGCTCCGTGCGCTGCAGAGAGCCAGGAGCTCGCAGCGGTTCCCCGTGCCGGCGGCCGCGCAGCCCCCGCGTCCCTAATATGCTCATTAGTGTCCCCGGCACTCCGGCTGCTGGACGTGAGGCTCCTCGGTATTATATTTAGAAAGTTAACAAGGATCTGCAGGGCAATTCTGAAGTAATGGGAGCTTTTAAAGGTTTATTTTATTGAAACATTTTAGCATTAAATCTCCTGTTACACCAGCAATTTCTATTTCAATACTTTAAGCTGTTTCTGGGCTTGTCGCTGAATTTTAATGGGAGCGGAGCAGGGCCTGGTGCTGGGCCCTGCACCTTGTGGAGGAGGAAGGTGCTATTACTGGCGACTAATGCCATTAATTACCCCCCCAGGCTCCCTGCCTGCCCCATCCCTGCCGTATGAAGGTGACCTAACGGCCCCGCCACCCGCAGCCGCCCGGCCCTGCAGCTCTGCCCGGTGCACGGGGCTGTGCAGTGGGGGCCGAGGGGATTTTTCCGGGCAGAGACACACGGCGCAGGCTGTGGGCAGCGCTCCCGGGCACGGCAGAGGTGAAGGCTCCGCAGCGCAGGGGAGCACCGCTGGCACCCCTGTGCAGGGCACGAGGGTGCCTGATCCCCAGAGTTGGACGCACGGCCCCCCCAGTCCCCCCAGCACCCCCCTGTGCCCTGCCCTGCCTCCGCACCACTGGGCTCTGCAGCTTTGCTGGGCTTCAACTCCTTCCCCTTGCCTCTGCGTGCTCGATGCGTCTCTCATTTCTGGCAGGTATATTGAATTGCTCTCCTGAACGCATATGAAGTGTATGAAATGTTATAGAACAATAAATACATTTAAAAGATGGGGATGCAGCGTGTCAGCCAAGTAATTTCCCCTCAGTAACAGGAGCCGGGAAAGGGAGCAGTGGAGCTGCTGCGATCCTATTTCAGACTTCATACAGTATCCGCAGTAACATCAGCGCAATCCAAAAGGAAACAATACATAGTTTATGAGCACCTTAAGTGCCTCTTGTACCTGTATTTACTCCATTAGGCTGTGTCACATCGCATTTGAACCGCAGGCTTTGTGTCTCAGCCTGTTCTCCGCGCTGCACGAGGCAGGAGAGATCCTCGTGGGTGTGGGAAGGGCCCCACGGAGCTTCCCTGTGCGGCGGGGGGCTTCGTCCTGCCGGGGGGCTGCTGGGGCCGGGGTGGGGCAGGGCGGCAGCAGGAGGGCCCACCACAACCCCACACGCTTCCCTGGGGACCCCGGCTCGGTGTCGGCCGGCAGTTATCTGTAG
The DNA here is from genome assembly GCA_011075105.1 of Heteronetta atricapilla. Classification (NCBI taxonomy): domain Eukaryota; kingdom Metazoa; phylum Chordata; class Aves; order Anseriformes; family Anatidae; genus Heteronetta; species Heteronetta atricapilla. The sequence goes on along the minus strand of CM021745.1, from coordinate 914,862 downwards.
CAAAAAGCAGCACGGCTACAAGCACAGCAGCAGCACGCGACCCCCGGGCACGGCTTCATGGCGCGATGAGCTCCGGCTCGCCGCTCCAGGCGGGCCCCTTCTGCTCCAGTTCCACCCGCTGCTGTGGGCGGTAAGCTGCCTGCACGAAGAAAAATACAGCGAGCTTATCGGGATGCTCCGAAGGGGATGGGTTGTCTAACCTTTAGTGCAGCTGGTGATACGCCGAGGCGTGATTTATTAGTATAAGGCAGTGATCTGCATGTGATGGATAATAGTAGTTCATTATAAGTCTGAAGTGAAAATTAATTGTAGCGCATTGGAAAAGGTCACAACTCTCTCTCTAAACTTTATAGGATCAGTTAAAATACCATAGAACAAAAAAGAAAGGTGATAAAAAATAAGTATGAATTCCGAAAAAAATAGAGCACTAAATGGGTAGGGAGGGAGGTGAATGGGGTATAGGCGTTATGCAGAGCGATGAGGAGCAATCCATGGTCCTGAGTTCTCCTCCAGCTGCTCGGTGTCCCCCCTGCCCCAAATTCCCGACTTCTCTCCCAGTTATTTGTTTGTTTCTCTGTGCTCCTGGGACAGATCGCTGGGACTCTCCACCACAGAATCCGGATTTCCCATCCCCTTCAGAGCTGTGCACCTGCAGCCAGCATTTCACAGTTCGTGCTGCGCTCACGGGCTCTGCGAGTGAAGCTCTCCAGAGCAGAGCCCCGTGCCCGGCCCCGGCCTTTGCTCTGCAGCCCCGGTGGCCCTGGCACGGCGCTGAGGCACGGTGCTGGGCTGCACCCAGCTCCAGCTGGGGGAGGAAGCTGTGTTATTTAGGAACGCCGTCAGTGGCGGATGTCAAAGCTGGCTTGTGAGCGGCTAATGAAAGGATAACATTTGCTGAATAAATTATCTGCTGCGATTTTTTTTTTTTTTTCTCAGCTTTGGTGCGTTACAGTGGTGCAAGACAATAAAACTTTTATTTATGCCTGTCTGTAAGCTGGTGGCTGACAGTGGGGAGAGATGAATGATATCCTGAGCGCTGCATTGCATACTCTCCCCATGAACCCTGCTAATATTAGTTTGTCCAAACTGTAAGGCCCTGAAAATAAGAGCTGATAAATGGAAACTAAAGCAGACACTTGACCCTCCTGACGTGCGAGCTCCTCCAGAACAGCCCGGCATTTCCAGCACCTGCTCCATGTGCTGAATATTGATAACTGCCGGGCTCTGCAGCACCTGCGGCACCCACAGCACAGTGATCCTTGGGGCTGGGGGTCCCCGGGGAAGGGGGGCACGGGACCTGCCCCTGCCCTGCGTCCTGGGGCAGCACCGTGCCCTCCTCCTGATCCAGGGCAGGGCGCAGGGCTGAGCAGGGACACAGGGACACAGGGCTGAGCCAGACGAGTCATCCCGGGGCGCTGCCGTCCTGCTTGGCTGCTCTCCTGCCCGCTGCCCTTTGGCTTCCCGGCCCCGTGAGGGATTCAGGCAGAGCAGAAAAAGCACTCAAGGGATCCCCGTGGGGTGGGACCGTGGCTCGCAGGCGGCTCTTCCATGACGCAGAGCGAGGCACAGTGTGTAGCGGGGGAGCTGCAGCTCGGGAAGTTCGGAGGGGATGTGCTTTAGGCAGAGAGGATGTTTAGCTGAGCTACAGACGCCTGAGCTAGGAATGTGCCGGATTCCCCATCCCTTGAGGTTTGCAAACCAAGACCAGATGCCTTGCTAACAGATCTGCAGTTGCTCAGAGCAAGGCTAGTGGGCCGCAGCTCCACGGGTGCCTGCGTGACGCAGCAAGAAAAGTGCGGTGGGCGCCCAGCCCCGCAGCCCCCCGGGGGCGCCGCCCTCGCCTCCCTCCTGCAGGCCCTTGGCCCCGTCCCAGCCCTCGGGGGGCTCGGGGGGGCTCGCGGCGTCCTGGCACCGCGCAGGCTGCAAGCAGGGGGGGGACGCGCGGGGCTGCGGCTTGGCCAAGGCTAGGGGGCAACCTTGGCAGGTTGTGCAGGCCGTAATTTCTAAGTTTTAACTACGGGTGGAGGGGAAAAAAAAAAAGACGTCTAATTAACAAAGCCACACAGCATGGTTCAGTACAAACTTTGGGGCGATTCCATCCTTCTTTTGCTTCGGTGGTTTCAGAAGAACATGAACCATCCAATTACCCAATCATTTTCACACTGTCTGAGAAGCAGCTAAGAAAGGGGAAAGGTCAGCACATTCCAGAGAGCAGGACTAAAATGCCTTCATTTCCTCTAATACCTGTCTGTTTAATTACTGGAACAATTGTTTGAACATTTTAATATATTAATTTAGCAGGAGGATAATTGTATGGTTACAAATGCGCTTTGGCCACAATAAACTGAAAAGCTAGAGGTTTCCCTAAAATGAAAACCAGAATTTGTAGGAAGAAAAAAATTAATAATAAAAACGTGATGAGCATTGCGTCTCCCTGCTCTCAGTTAATTGCGTGTGCACCCAGCTTTGTGCAAACTCGAAATGCCCCGGAGGAGGAGGAGGGTGGCTGGGGAGGGTGGGGGGCAGAGCCCTGTGCCTGCAGTGGGGGGCGGTGGGCCCAGAGGGAACAGGAGAGCTGCGACAGCCACAGAAGCAAAGAGAATCGGGCGTTTCCCCCTGCACTCCACGAGTTCTGTCCTGATGCTCCTGGGAAGGGTTAGCCTCGAGGTTCTCGTCGTTCCCAAAAAGAGCCTTAAAAACATTGAAACATCAACACTTCGGTGTCAAAGCACTTGTGTTTTGACATTTAACAAAGCCTTTCAGATTTTGTTTGAAATAGTCCATATTGATATTTAGTCAATTTACAGTAAAAGTATGTAAACAGAGGTCAGCGCGGGAAGGCAATGTTTTGAAATGCCTGAAATGAAACATCCCTGGGAGCCGAACCCGCGGGGCTTTTATCGACCGCAAAGCGAGATCCCGACCTCCCTCACCCCGTCCCTGCCTGGCCACGGCCCCTGCCCCTGCCCCTGCACGGGAGGAGAACCGGGGGTGCGGGAGGGCTGCGCCCCAGCCTGCCCCCCTTGAGAGCTCCGGGGGTGGTGCCTGGGGACCCCCTTGGGCACGGGTCTGGGGTCCCGGGGGTGCCCCCAGCCTGAGATAGCCGGGGCCGGGCGCAGCTCCCTCGCGCAGCCCAGCTGGCATTTCTGCAGCCACCAGCAAGAGAGAAAATTGGTCTTTAACAGCTATTCATAGAAATGTCACCAAGTGTAAACACCAGGTAACCTTTGCTTCTCCCCTCGCTCCTCAGGGAGCGAGCAACAAATTCAATAGTACAGCTAGCGGTTTCTAAATGATATCACCTCCCATTTTAAGTAAATTAGTATCAAATCCTCCTGGCCTGCTGCCTTTGCAGGCCTTTAGGCAGCAGCCGTGCGGGCAGCCCCTTGCCCCCGGCACTGCCCAGCTGCCGGAGACGTCCCCAGGTCCCTGCCTTTGTCCGGTATCTCCCCAAGTATCTCGTCCCAGACAACAATTATATAATCCATCCGTGACAGCCCGATCAGTCACACTCTAAATTAAGCATCTCAAATAAGGATTTATTAGAATTAATCAGACAATTAATGTATGGCCATTAAATAGAGTTTATTAAAAGACATTTCAGCGTGTTAACTATTTAATAGCAGAGACGCCGGTTACAGGCGCTGCGGTGACACCGTCCCACCTGAACACGGGCGGGCACGGGGCGGCATCTCCCCGGGGAGATGGATGCTTTTCTGGTCACAAGGGAGCTCTGCCAGAGGTGCACAGAGCGTGCCAGCCTCCATCAGGACATGGTGCAGCCACCAGCCGCTCCCACTGCTGCCCTACGACACAGTTGGCAACCTTTCAGGTCCAGCAGCGCTGACAGAGCATCGCCTGGACAGCCAGCACCGTGCTTCCAAGCTCCGGCACGGGGCTGTGCGTGTCTGTGGCACCTTGCACATCCCTGCAGCCCCCCGGTAACACCCCCAGGCCCCCGAGCCCCCTCGTGCTGCCCGGCCCAAAGCCCAGGCTGGATTTCCCTGGTTTCCTACCAGGCTTTTAACTTGCATCCCTTCCTTCCCTCTTACCCGCCTCTCCGCTAAAGTGTCTCTCATTATCTCGAGTACCACTGCAGCTAGCTGGATCATCCCATTTATACTTTGCATAAGTACAGCGCTTTACATTTTCAAAGCAGACCTTAACTAATTAATCAGATGTTAATGATTCCTCAAAGGTGCAGCAGACCAGACAGCTATCAATTCTTGCCTCTCCCTTTGTATCTCCCCCGCCTCCACAATTAGATTCCAGCAGATTTTCCTCCTACTTTGCTCTGTTTTCCCTGTGGCCTCCGTTTCGGGGAAGGACGGCTCAGCAAGCATCCATCAACTCTGCGCCCTCGTTACAGATGCATAGTAAGCAGGGCTCGGCCGCGTTTAGTGCGAGCAGCTCCAGCCGGGGAGCACGGGAAGGCCAAGCAGCGAGCACGCACATGCAGACTAGCAGACATTTGTTTTAGTCTGAAAAAGCTGAATTTGCTCTTAGAAAAATGATGCGTCCCGGGGACATCCCACGCCGCCCACCCTCGCCTCGGTCTCCCTGGCAGAGGGGACGGCATTCCCCACCTCGGGGCATACAGGCACGGTGCCGGGAGCTGGGGGCTCGTGGCACCATGGACACAGGGTAAGGGGGGATGAGGCAGGGGCTGCTGTGATGGGGACGGGAGGAGCACCAGCAACGAGAGCCACCGGCTTCCAGGGACCCCATTCCTGGGGCCAGCGCCACCTCCAGAGATGAGGCAGCTCTGCTCTGCTCAGCCACAGAGTGTGGTTAATCTGACCTGAGGGGCTCTGCACTTCCCCTTCCTCGTGGAAAGGATGGGGAGGGGTAGCAGGGGGAAAAGGGCAAAGCAAAATACAGATCTTTATTATATGCAAAAATATTCCAAGACAATGCAAATTAAGCAATTTAGCCTCGCAGGCATTCCTCTGCGCACCGTTATTGAAAGTTCCCAGTCTGACATCGCAGCGTCTGATCGCAGGCGAGACCCAGGCTGGCCCAGCAGGAGCCAGGGCTGGGGCTGGGCAGGATCAGGCACAGCAGCGCCCACGTGGAAAATGTGTTTTACACAGAGAAACAGCGAGCGTTTAGGGCCAAGGGGTGAGCGAGCAGGGGCGCCACTGGAAAATTAATTGCCTGCAGGTTACTGACCTCTACCATCCAACGCCTGCGGCGTGGGGCAACCCCGCAGTCACTCTGCCCCTGCGTGGAAGGGCCCCGTCCCATCCCTTCCCATCCTGTCCTGTCCCATCCTGTCCTGTCCCGTCCCATCCCATCCCATCCCATCCTGTCCCATCCCATCCCATCCCATCCCCATCCCATCCCATCCTGTCCCATCCCATCCCATCCCATCCCATCCCATCCCATCCCGTCCCGTCCCGTCCCGTCCTGTCCCTTTCCATCCCGCCGTGGGAGCGTGGGGCTGGCCGGGGAGCAGGGGGGTGGGCCCCGAGGGGGGGCAGGGGGCGGTGAGGGCTAATGAGTGAGCAGCTGCAAGGTGCTCTGCAGGAGCATATGAAATACGTAATTGTAATTACAATAATGGCAACTCCATGAGCAGCGCGCAAGTGATGAATTCAGTTCAGCAGTGGTGATACAACTTGACAGGGCTTATCAGAGGGAACGTTATCTCCAATTAACGATTAACTGTACTGCCGGGCTGTGCTGAGCACCCCATGCAGCCACCGGCTAGTGCTGGCAAACCTCTCCCGTCTCCGAATTCCTGCGGGGTGCAGCCTGCTCCTGCCCCGCTGCCCGGACACACAGGGCTGGCTCCCCGTGCCCGGGGTCTCTTCCCCAGTGCTCATTTCCACGGCGAAGTTTTATTGTCTCCCCTCCAGAACATCACCCCAGAGCCCCACGGGGCGCAGCAGGCAGAGCGAGGAGCCCAAAGCCACAGTGGGAGGGAGGCACTGGAGGCACTGGAGGCACTGGAGGCACTGGAGGCACCGGCCCCTTCTGGCCAAGGCAGCTGCTGTGGGAAGCCAGAGCGAGGGGAAGGCCCACAAGGTGCAGCAGGGAGCAGTTCCCAGGGCATGGCGAGGCGAGAGTGAGACGGTTCCTGCACCAGCTGCCAGAGGCGATGCTCGGGGTGCTCTCCTAAAGCCCCTTGCACAGCAGAAGACTCAGAAGGCACTCGCTGCGGGGAGGGACAGACGGCGGCTCTCACCCCCAGGGCCGCCCGCCCCAGCCCCTCCACAGCCCTCGCAGCGTGGGCAGAGGGCGGCCGGAGCAGCCCCGCTTATCCCACCTCTTCCTGAGAGCCACCACAAACACCTCCAGTCAAGGAAGGAGACAAGAAAAGGGAGCGAACTTTGAAAAAGTGAAAATGAGCTCCGAGAAAAAAAGGAACCCGGGGCATTTCAGCTCAGATCTGGTGGAAGTGCTCATCACGGAGGAAGCACTGTGTGACCTCTCTGACCCGAGTAACAGAAACAGGATGAAATCTAATAGCAGAAAGCACAAACGCCTGCATTTAGGGACCGGTAATGGCAAAGCACTCGCCTTAAACTGTGAACTCCTCAGCTGGAGGCAGCGGGAGCAGCAGGCAGCCCGGTGATCACAAAGCGGTGCTGCGGGTGCGATGCTGCTGCTAAAGGCAGCGCGGGTCAGGCTCTGACACATCCGCACCACTCTCCTGCCTCCCCCTCTTCTCTCCTGGCTGCGGGGTTTTTTTTTTTTTTTTTTTTTTTTTTTCTCTTTCCCCTCTAGTGTTTTTGTAGGAGCTGTAATTAAGCTGAGCAGTCTCGCCCAAGGCAGATCTCCATCTCTGTTCAAGGGGGAATGCATCCTTCTCCTGGTCTCCTCGCTCTCTCCGACTGATGCTCGTCCCTCACAGCCCCTCTGCGCTCCGTGTCCCCCTCGCCTCAGCCTCTTGACATTTACCAGGTGTACCTGGGCTGGACTTTTATACCTACCCACAGCGGTTCACCCAAATCTCTACTTTTTCTGCACTTTCTGCATGTGAAGTCACTAAGAACCTGAGATTCCTGTGTCTCGAAGTGGTTTGTCTGCGTGTATTAACATCATTTATTTAAGGAACCGGCTTCTTCTCCTAAGGTGTTTCTGTCAGTTTTGTTTCCAAGGATACCATACCCATTAGTTCTCTGAATTTACTTTCTCAAAAGCCCACCGTTTTCACTTTTCTCGCCTTCCTCTTTTCCTTCGTAGGACTTAGGAACTTTATTATTTCACGGCCATCCCCTGTCGGACAGCCCGCCGCCTTCACGTTCCCAACCTGTTCCTCCTGGAGCAGGATCAGATCCCGATGAGCTTCCTCTCCCTTTGTATTTTTATCTTCTTTGTTTAAAAACTGTTTGCTGCAGAGGAATCCAACAGCACAATGAAGAATAGTCTGGAGAGCAGCTAGAATGGGGGGCGAAAGGAAAGACAGAGGAAGCTGCTCGTGGTTAGCCAGAAGAAAACTCTGGGGGGGGCGTGAGGATCGCCTCTGGGAACGCAGAAGGTGACCGAAATAGAAAGCAGCAGGCTTCCTCCTGCAGACACGAGCTGAAGAGCCCGCCTGGGAGCGAGGGAGCTCTGGTCTGTAGCAGGACAGCGAGGCTCTCCAGGACAGAAGGGTGAACGTGGCAGGGGTGGTGCCCCCAGCCCGTCCTGCCCACCTGTCCCGGGGTGCCCGCGGCAGGGCGGGGGGCGCGTGCCAGCCTCGGCTCTGGGGCCCCAGGGTGCTGCCCCCCGTTACGTCAGTGATTAACGGTGTTAGACTAATTAATAAGCTATGGAAGTGTAAACAATTGTGTTAAAGGGAATTTAATTATTGGCAATATAATATGATTGTGATTAATACAATTAGGTTCCCTAATTGCATTAGTAGAACCAAAAACTAGCTCCTGGTCACTAATTTGATTGAAATTTCCAGCTAAACGAGCTTCTTCCCGTCTCGCCTCCCTGCGGCGGGCACCACCAGGCGGCTGCAGACCCCCTCCTGCCTGGGCAGGTGCTCTCAGCCCTAGCCCCCCGCCTCGGCCGCTGCTCCCCACCGCCCCCAGGGGACACCCGGCCCACGGGGAGCTCCCCGGGCACGCACCCCAAGGCGGCCACCCCACCGATGGTGTGGTTGGCACGGCACGGCCCCGTGTCCTGCCATGGGCCTGGCACAGCCATGAGCGCCTCTGGGACGGGGGGAAGCCCTCTGCTGCATCTCGCTAATGTTCTTGGACTTTTCGTACAGGAATGTTTAAAGAAAGCCTTAGTGCTGGTTGTTTCCCAGCGGCTGAGGTATCCCAGACTGTCCGAACCATGAGCACAGCTTATAGAGGACAGCAGCTCAGCTGGCTGGGCAGCAGTTCCAATTACCGATGGTGAAAATCTAATTATTGACTTTAATGGGGGCTGAATCCAGCCTGAAAAATCCAGGAAAAATTATTCTGTGTTCCTGGAATATTAAAAAGGAACGATGGAATAGCTCCATTCCCCTGTTGTGCAGAAGTCAGAGCTGTGTAAGTGCTGAACAAAAACTTTGTCCATGGGGTTTTGTCCTTCTGAACGCAGGCAGTAGTGAAATGGTGCTTGTGAGAGCCGAACCCGTCCAGGGAGCGTGTGCAAGGGGCAGCCAGGCTGATACGGACCCCTCCTTCCTGACTCGTTCTGGACCTCAGTCATGCTCAAAACAATAAAAAAGGAAAGCTCAATAAAATGCCATTTGTCTCTCCGGCGTGTGTGCCTGGGCAGAAAGCTCACAACCAGCAGTGGCAGCTTGCTGGGACCAGGACAACCTTTCCAGCACAGCCTTTCCATGTTGGTTTGTGCGCTTTTAGGCATCTCTTTGAATCCGTACAGCAAATGCCCGGGTCAGTTAACGTGCACACCCCTGCCGGAGTGCAGCCCAACGACAGCTCTGCATGGCTCGCAGGCTCCAGGGGTGTTTCCTTCAGCCCCAGCTCGCCGGGTGCAGGGGCAGCCCCGTGGGAGCATCCCCAGAGCCCTCGGGATGCTCAGGGCCCGGGCTGGCCTCATGCCCCGCTGCTGCCTGCGCTGCCCAGGCCTCCAGATTTATCGCTCCTGCAAGTCCCTGAGAACGGAGACGATTTTTAAGATGTGCATTATCCACCCGCTAGACTGTGACGGCTCTTTGTGAGCTGTAACGCTCTATCATATAAAAGCAGTATTTAGGATCTATTTTAAAATTCATATTTTCTACCACATAGAACATAACGGCTCCTTGGGAGGCAATTTAATGATTATCAGATAGATATGTTTTTGGAGTTATTTTTTTTAAGACACACATTTATTTAGAGTCTGTTTTAGAACATGCATTACGTGCCAGCTACCCCGGGAACACCCTGCCAGCCTGGACTGTGCCTGCGGGGAGGAGCTGTGGGCACGGGGACCCTGGGCTGTGCCCCCATACCCCAACCCCACCGGGAGCGAGGACTCGAGCGTTTTCTCTTCCTGATGCTTCTCTCTTCGCTCTGTTTGTACAAAATTCTCGAGGGTTTTGTAGTGTCTGTGCACTCTCCCAACACTTTGTGCCCGAGGAAGCAGCCAAGGTGCCTCCCTTTCCCTGAGCTTGCTGTATGTCCTCGCTCCAGCCCCTGCCCCAAATCCCGCATTGAACCCAGCCTCCTTTATGTATGACTGGTGTCCCTAAAACTTGCCAGAGCACCTGGAGATAACGGCCGCAGTTTGCTGGTCTGATCGCCGCTATCTCTTCCCTTCTGGCACTGGGAGGCATTTGAAGCTGCGCTGTTTTTTTTCCACGTTCGCATTCGAGTTTATTAAATTCTCATTCCGATCTTAACAGACCAGGTTCCTAATCCCATTACAGCCAATTAGCCCGCTCTCCGTGTGTCAGCGGGGTGGGTGGGCTCACCATTGGGGGGCTGTGAGCAGCACGTGGCAGGGCGCTGCCCTCGCCGGGGGCACCACGCAGCGCCCGTGCCCATGCGGCAGCGTCAGGGCTGCCTTTCCCCGGGAGCACTGGGGCTGTTTCGCCTTCTGAGGTAGCGGTGCTTAAGGCAGCCCTGCTCGGTGTGCACAGAAATGGGGGGAAAAAGGAGACGAGCCCCGTGCTTGCGGGGCTCTGCTGCTGCCTGCGAGGCGGAGCGGTGACGCTGCCGCCGGGCCCCTGCCCCGCAAGGGGCTGCAGGAGCGAGGTGGGCGCAGCTCTGCAGCGGGAAGGGAGCAAGCACGAGGGGACCAGCTTTAGAATGAAGGCAGGAAACCTCTTTTGGGGGCAAAATTTTCCTTTGTTTATCACAAAAGGCAGATTTATGGGTTAATAAACATCTACAACCGACCTCTGAAAAAATATACCCAGGTAGACAGGAATTATTCATTCAAATTAACTATAAATTAAAATCAGCCTAATTTACGTCCATTAAAATGGAAAAGCATATTATCTCCCATTCAAAGGAATTTGTATTTGATGCAAATAGAACAAATTCAGAAACTTTAGAAATGTTCTCTGATTGTTCATTTGCATCGTTAACCGATGTAGAATGGGACTGTGATTCAAAAATGGGAGAACAGAAGGAACAATAATTAGTTATGTAAATAATGTGGCATTCTTGTTTATAATTAGTTCAAGAATAAAATAAAATTCACGCATGTCACAGGACTAATTTTCGTATGCAAATTAACAATCAAAATTATAAACGGTAATAATGCAGTTTGGGAGAACGTGGCATTTCTAATTTATTAGCCGCGGCATAAGCTGGAGCTGATTCCAGTTGACGTTGGGAGATTTTGAAGGTACCTCTGGGATGGGAAAAACAAGCAAAAGAAGAGAAAAACGAGAGAGAAAGGGGAAAAAAAAAACAGTGTGGCAGGCACCTGTGGGGGGTTTCTGCCAAAGGGAAGAGAATGCAGCGCTCCCCTGGGCTCCAGGGGGATGTGGCATGGGGGGACGGGGCTGGGGGGGGACGGGGCTGGGGCTGGGGTTGGGATGGGGCTGGGGGTGGCTTTCACACCGAGAATGCTCATCTTGAACCAAAAAATGAGAGGGGTGCAGGAAAGCTGTAAGATCTCCACACTTGCCGTGGTCAGTAGCCACTGGGGCAGTCTCTTTTTTTCCCAGGACAATGCGGTGCAGGAGAAAGCGGAGCTCAGGAACCCTTTCAGCTGTGTCCTGAAATGCCACTGATTTTCCAGGCAGCCAGGGGGACCCCCACCACGTTTTGCAGAGCAGGTTGCACCCAGCGGCCCATGGACGTATCCCCCCCGTGCCATTGAAGCTGTCCCCTCGCCTTCCTGCCGCGCGGCGTCGCGGGGCCTGCCGGGAGGTTCGGCCCGTGAGGATCAGCACCCGCAGCCCGCGGCAGCGACAGCTTGAGGGATCTGCTCCTTTCTGTGCCGCTGGCGCTGAGGGCAGGGACACGGACGTGCCCCCGGGTTTCTGTGCCCTGTTCCCACCTGACCTCACCGTGAGCCCGGTGCCTCCCCCAGGGGTGTGAGGAGGCGCAGGAACCCCCGCGCCCGGCCGCTGCCCACCCCGCACGGCCCCATGAGCCTGGGGATGCTTCAGGACAAGTGGAGCTATAGGAATGTAAGGGATTATTTGGTATTAATTATTAATTATGGCTTACCTTGCTTCGGAGTGTGGAACAGGAGTCGGATCCTGCATCAGGGAGGACAGGACATCTCGGGGAACAGTAATTCTTAGGCTTCTCTCTTAAAATATGCTTTCCACCTCAGCTCAACACTGGAGCTGAAATCTCTCAGTGGAGCAGTGGAGCCGAGACAAGCATGTTTTATAATAAAAGCGAGCACAGGAACTTTAATTAAGGCTCCTCAGCCTCGTGCTCCCGAAGCCGTGCACAAGGCGGGCAGCGCAGGCTCTCCTGGAGCACCTCTGCTGGAGGCTGAGGCGGGCACGGGGGGTGCTGGGAGCTGGGAGCTGGGAACTGGGAGCTGGGAACTGGGAGCTGGGAACTGGGAACTGGGAGCTGGGAACTGGGAGCTGGG
>CM021745.1:820568-902906 GCA_011075105.1 Heteronetta atricapilla | reverse complement strand
TGGGAACTGGGAGCTGGGAACTGGGAGCTGGGAGCTGGGAACTGGGAGCTGGGAACTGGGAGCTGGGAACTGGGAGCTGGGAGCTGGGAGCCGGGAGCTGGGAACTGGGAGCTGGGAACTGGGAACTGGGAGCTGGGAGCCGGGAGCTGGGACCTGGGAACTGGGAGCTGGGAACTGGGAACTGGGAGCCAGGAGCCGGGAGCACCAGGTCCCATTCCTGGCTCCTGCAAGCCGGGCGCCTGCAGCGAGGCGTCTGCAAGTGTTTGCGTGCGTCACTTAGGCCCTTGGATGCCAAACCACTGACTGAACCTTTCTGTCAATCCGACACTTTTAGGGTAATTTAACTTAATAATACCTTTGTCTGCACAGGCATTTGTATCTGAAGGGTTATTACCATAGGAGTTATTTTAGGTTGGTTAATGGTATGTAGTAGACTCTAAATTGACAGAGCAGCTACGCAGGCTGCTGTTCAAAGTGTTTACCTTTCAAATCCTTCCCTCACTTTGCACAACTTACTACCCTTACCTAAAAGTGCCATCATAAATTATTAGCAATTTCCCCCCAGGTTCTCATGCATCATTAATTCTTTGTTTAGAAATAAAAAAAAAAAAATCAAACTGTCCAGGTCTTAATTGTTATCACTTTGTGAAGAGTCGGAAGTGGGTGCCGGGCCGACCGGCTCTGTCAGAATTTGTGACTTGCTGCAGCTGATATTTAACTCATCATGTCGGGGGGTCGCAAGGAAAGGGGGCAGGAGGCAATAAGCCTTCTCGAAAGAAGAAAGGAAAGTCCTTGTAGAAAATGAACAGTAATTTTGCAAGACCAGGGAGGAGCCCAGCCTCCCTGCTGCCCACCCATGGTTTCTGTAGGGAACCCAGGCAGCAGAAGTGCCGCAGCCCACCGGCCCTGGGGTCCGTGCTGCAAAGCAGAGGGGAAAGCAGCTTTGCTGGGGACATCCCCTGCTGCCGGCAGCACGGAGGAACATCCTCACGTTCTGTCTGCTGTAATGCAGCTGTGGAAGAAGAAACGCGAGGCTCCTCCAGCACCTGCTCTGCATCACGGGCTGCAATAGATGCGTGCCCCGTCCCTGGAGCACAGCAGCAGGGCCACCCCCGGCCCTTCCCCTCCCGAGGGGTGGCTTTGGGCTTGGGTTGGGTTTTGGGTTGGGTTTGGCCTCAGGTCAGGTATGGGCAGTGCCACCTGTCCCCGTGCCAGGGCTGGCAGCTCGCCTGGCACTGCCACCGGGTCCCCACCGGGTCCCTGAGCTGCCACCCCTGGGGCAGGTGACCTTGAGGTGGCTTTGCTCTTTGGCTCAGCTGCAGGCAGAAGATTAAATTCTGCTCCTGTCCTGGGAATCTGATGATAAAAAGTCCTTTCTAGACAGAATCCAGATAATGAACAGCTCCCTGGCTTCGCAGGGGAAGAGGGAGAGTGGAGTTATTACTGCATTAAAAAATCTCCAAAGTCAACTAAATTCACCACAGAAGCCAAGAACCAGAATTCTTCTTCATTACAGCAAGGTAGTGCATTAAACATTATAAATAACACTATGCTAATTGCCAGATGGGCAGCGCGGGAGCTGCGCTCAGCCTGCAGCAGCCGCCCTCTCGCCCCCGCTACCCCCGCTAGCGGCCCAACGCAGCTCCACCGGGGCCGTGGGGTGGCTCCTTCTGCAGGAAAACACTTCTCCAGAGCGTGTCAGAAACACGCTGTGGGGGGTGAGAGGCCGAGCAATGCTGTGGTTAACTGCCAGCCCACGGCCAGCGGAGGGGCCCTGTCCCACCGCCCCCTGCCCAGGGTGAGCTTGGCCATGCTCTTCCCAGCTGGGCAGCCCGGGCTTCTCCAGAGCGTATTGCCCATAATCTGTTTGGGTTTTGTTTGGGTTTTGTTTTTAATATAGCCTGCAGGAAGCTAAGAGAACCCCTCAGCTGTCAGGCTGCAGCAGCCAAGGTAAAGGACGGCCCCAGCGCCGCAGCGAGGCCGGCGGGGCTGAGTGCTTGTGACGGGCAGGGATGGTGCCTAGGCTGGAGGACAGCCCCATGTCCCTGTTTTCCAGGTGCTCAGAGACCCAGCTCCAGCGGCCAGCCGAGCTGGAACCTAATGCAGTGAAGCGCCCGGTCCCTGGGCACAGCCAGGTCCAGCAGCCTTGGTGGCAGTGCCGATGGCAGGCAGCGGGCGTCACGGGGACCTGGCCTGGCCGTGCATTTGGGTACAAACAGCGTGCTTTAATTGTGCAGAACAAAAGGAGAGGACAGGCCAAGACGGAGAACAGCTGCAGTAAACAACGCTGTGACAAGTCCCTGGTATTAGTCACAGGCAAACGGGGAAGCGGGACATATATCTGGGAGGGTGTTCGGCTGCCCGCTAATTAAAAAAGCCTCTGACTGCCGCAGACAGTGCTAATTCATAAAGTGTGGTCCCCCTGGACTGTATTTAGGGCAAGAAAGGATTTACGCCTTGTAAAAAGTTATTCTTTATGTGAAGCTTGAGGTTCACATGAATTTTTCAGGAAAGTTTGTTAAATAAGAAAGGAATTGAGCCCCTGATGGAAAGTCTTTCTCTTTCCTCAGTGCCTTCATTTAGCCAAAGCCATAGCATCGCTCTTGCAGGCACTGCTCACACCAGCTTTCATTTGTCTGTGCAGCATGTCACAGCCCAAACCTCTGTCGCTGTAACGTCACCACTGTCACGTCTGCACCCTGAGCTAAACCATTCTGGCTGGGTCAATAGATTTTATGTTCCTCTCTCTGGTTCAAGGGGATTGTAAAAAGCCAGCATCTTGCAGCATTCGCCCGCTCTCCCTGATGGATTATTTTCTGGGAGATGGGAATGAAGCAGGAAGATGCCAAGAGGTCTCATTGCCTTCCCTTGCCTTGATAGGAAGCAGCAAGGGCTATTTAGAGATGGCAGAAACTTTCAGCGTGAAGATGCTTTCTGACCTTCAAAAACATCATTGCAAAATTGCCAGAAAACAATCCAGCAGGCAAGCCGAGCCAAATCCAAACCCGGAGGTTCACCCATCACTGCGCGCTGCGAACAGACATCTCTGACAGCATAGAATAAAAGCAGAAATAGCAATTTCTCACTGAAGATCGCGCCTGACATCTCTCTGACCTGTAAGCAGCAGGGACTCTCGGCACACAGGTATAGCCTGTTTGTTTGCTGTTGCTTTAGTTGACACTGCTGATTAGAGAAGACAGCCAGACAGTTGGACACAGCGCGAGGGAGCAGGCGCTCCGGCCAGTGATTGGGATGCCTCCTTCTGACCCCAAACCTGAGTGCTATTGCCCTGCATCTGCAGCTAAATAAACGAAGTAAATCATCCTGGCAGATAGATAATTAAATAATTATCAGCCACTTAATAACAAGGAGTGGGTGTTCGGCATTAGCATATTAGACAGTGTCTTTAAGGGCTAATTGTTGCATTACATCAGAGTTACTCATTCATTATTCTTGTCATTTCGGGTGATAATTTGCACTTTAGGAGACAGAGACAATTTTAGCAGGCAATTAGAGACATGTCAGGCTTGGCCTAGTGAGTTACTGTCACAATTATTGCATTTTTTCCGGTGTCCTCATTTGCAGGAGTGTATTTAAGGGCAGTCTAGTAATTTCATGGTTAGGCAAAGCAGGCATCGGCACCAGGAGATGCAGCCTGGGCTGGGAACAAGCGCGGTGCTGCGGGGCTGGGGGCAGCACCGGGGGGACAAGGGCTGCCTGCCTGCGCCCCAGGCTGCTGATACCACACGGGAAAAGAAAACAAAGGGAAAAGGGGTTCTGCTTTGCTCATGGAAATGCGCCATGTATGCTTGTTCAGGCTCCCGTGCAGTCGTGGAAGCCGGCCCCGTACGAAGGCTGTCGCAGGGAGGAGCTGCCCACACCCCGTGTTTGTGGTGTTTCCCCTCCTTCCCCCCACGCCGCTGGCTGAGCCCTGACCCGGGCAGCTCCGCGCAGTGCCATGAGAGATGTGCTCCTGGAAGCCTGGTACCCATTCACCAGCTTGCACTTGTCGGTAAAGCGGTGTGAAATAACCCAAATTGCCATAAAGCAGCTGCATGAGGGGCTCAAGCGTCCACGCCAGCTCTGAAGTGGCGGGGGTGCAGAGGGCCATGAAGGCTGCTGGCAGCAGAGCTGTCCCCCCGGCCGTGCCCACCGGGAAGGAGTTCCCCGGAGAGCAGCGCGGCTGCACGGCGGGCAGATGTAAATTGTGCGGCTCCTCCACCAGCCAGACCCCGTGCAGCGACGCGCCCCGCGACTCTGCGGACCAGCGCCTGAGAGTTATGGCGAGGACTAAATATTTCTTAAACTACAATTGAAGGGAAAAGCTAGATATGTAACAGATGCACCTTGGGATACATGCATTATAAGGGCAGATACAGTCAAATCGAGTTAATTAAGCTAAAACCACAGTAAATCTATCAGACCCATATTAACACTATAGTCAAAATTGTGGAAAATATAGTATTTTCTATAATAAATCCTGTTCTGCTACAGATTTATGTTGGCGTCTGCATAGTTACCATAGTTTTACAATAATCATTGATCAATCAAAGTTTTATGACAAAACTATAATTTTACTGTTTCTTTCTTACTTAGTTTCCTAGTTTGCTTAATTCCCAGAATGCAATACAGTAAATCTTTTGATCTGAGATATTAAGTAGATAATAAGAATGCCATGTAAGATTTGCTTATATTTTAAACTGTCTTTACAAATGATTTATAATTAGCACCAAATCTAAGACAAAACATTATTAAAGTCCAAACCCTCCATAAATTACTGGAGTTTGCTTATGCCTGTAGTAATTTATTAGGGCTTTACTACAGTATTTTCTCTGGTGATATCCAAAGCTTTATATGTCATAAATGGAAAATATGAGTTTATAAACCATACAGAAAACTAGAATGATCCCCAGTGACCCGAGATGACAAACTCATACTCTGATATAACGTCAAAATCATTTTTCATTGGAAATATAATGGCGTGGGTAATACAATTGTGCCAGACTCAAAATGCATCTTTCTTTTTTCAAAATTAAATCTTTATTTATATGTTCTTTTAAGTTATCCCGTTTACAGACTGTATGTAACCTGTGGCGAGGCTGGCAGGAGCAAACGCTCTGCGTTTCCTGGCATCCCGCAGAGCGCTGTCCCAGGAAGAGGCGCGGTGCTGAGCTGTGGCTGGTGCTGGTGCCGGAACCCAGTGCTGGGCACAGCAGCATTTGCTGTGCCATGGCAGCCGGCTCCTGACCCTCTCTGCTGGGTAGCAAGTGGACAAAGCTCCAGAGCAAGAATTAAACACAATGCTTTGCCCCTCTTGGCGCTACCTGCCTCGGTGCCGATGTGATAATTTCTGTCTCTGCCCCTTCTCGTAGCTCCCTCCTCCACCCGTGAAGCTGCCGAGCCCACAGACCGCACAAGCCTGTCCGGATGGCATTTGTGAGCCCCCCAGCAGCGACCAAACATTTAATTTTCCGCTGTGATCTCGCAGTGCTGGAATGACACCGCTGCATCACACGGGGCCGTGCGCGCGGCTCGGCAAGGCAGGAGCGTGATGGACAGGCGGGGGCACAGGGGGTGCCGAGGGCGGCTGTAGGCAGCGAGGAATAAGTCAATTGTACATGCAGATGAAAACGAGATGTGGGCAATCTCAGTTTGCTGCTTGGCTGCTGAAAGGGCTGAGTGCTCGGTGCAGGGAGGCAGCTGAGTGAGGAGCCGCTGCTCCTTTCAGTGAAAAGCTCCTTCCTCGTGCCTCACTGCAAATCGCAGCAGTGAGACCTGCAGCCACTTCGGTCATCTGTTAAAACAGAGAAAAACAGGGTTAAATAAAATCAAATAAAATAATATAAAATAAAATAATAACAGATAAGAAGACAAAAAGACTGACTGCAAAAGCCATACTAGTGCGTGGTTGTGGCCATCTCTGGAGCTGCTCCATCACTGCTCCCCGGCTTGTGATACCATCAGAAGGCACTGATTGAATTGCAGGTTTGTTATCAGTCTCTCACTATCCATCACTGCAGATAATCCTTTAGCTCTGACATTGGAAGATGATGATCTCTGTTGTACACCTGGTACGATGAGCCCGGGATGGTCTCAAAAGCCACAGAGATTGTTTTAGGCAAATCAGTGCAAACAGACGAGCAACAGCAGAAGGGAACAGGCAGCCTCGATGAACAGCAACTTCTATAGGAATGTCTTTTATTGCCGGGAACAGCAGCAAAAAGGCAGAGTTTTTTCCAGAAAGTGATTTGTATTCCTGAGAACAATCACACATACCTTGCCTGATGTGCTTTGTGGGGTGCATGTATAGTTTCACGTCTATTTGGTAACACCGAGTTAATTTGCTCTCAGGTTTTGCCAGGTTGTGGACACTCAGGAAAACAATTTGAATGAAACTACCACGCAAACAGAACACAGATTAGTTACCTTGCTTTAAACTCATTTGAAGACATTCATTCAGAATTAAAATCCCGTTAATTTGGTTTCGTTCAATTTATGAGCACTTTAATTCTAAATAAAACTTTCACTGCAGGAGGGGATTTAATGAGGTTTAGCTAATCCACTGTAAATTCATACCTTAAATTAATTCTAATTAAATTTCCTGATCAACTCTGGAAAAGCAGGACCGAGGGCAGCGGGTCTGCAGCTGCACCCGTGGTGGGGTGCAGGGCACGGTGCGGGGACGTGCTCAGCCCCAGCGCAGCCTTGCAGCAACACAACGCTTCGAAGAGGAAAATTTCAAGGTGATTCACGCCGCTTTGCTTTTGTATTCCCCTACTCGCAACGCGCTGTATTCCGGTATATCAGTGTTCCCATTTGCCTTTTACACCACTGTATGTGTTTCGCAGTATTGTGACTTTGCCTAAGTGGGATGATTCACTGTTATCAAGGCAAAGTCTTCCAACACCGCAGAGCCGAAATTGCAAATTTCTGCTGAGAGTTTCAAAGTTTAATATTGCATCCCAGTGTAGTTTTGATTTTTTTTTTTTTTTTTACAATATAGTTCCAATAGGTAAAAGATTTTATTCCAACAGCATCTCGTTATTAGTCATCACTAGAAGCTTTATTGTTCTGCTTTGTTTGTGGCACGTGGAGGCTGGGATGTGTGGCCCCGCAGCAGAGCTGCCGCCAGCGCTGTGCACGGGCACTGTGTCCTAACACCGACAGCTCTGCCTCCCGGTGACTACGGCAGCAGCTAGCTCTTGCACAGCAAGGCAATTAATAGCGGCCATTAATTCTCAGCGTCCCCTGACGTGAGGGGTGTCTCAGTCCCTCACAGAGGCAGAAGCTGACGGAGGGTGCGTGTGCTCTCCAAGGAGACACGTGTGGGGAAATCACAGCCACAGTGAACGCACCCTGGTTGCTCACCAGCAGCCAAATCCAGCACATCTGTGGCCAAAACCACCGCCCCGCACGGATGAAAGCTCCCAGTTCCCCGGCCCCTGTGTGCCGCATCCCCCTCCTGCCCTGCCTGGCCCCGCTCCTCGCAGGATGCCTGGGGCCCTGCAGCCAGCTGCGGCCCCGCTGCAGGAGGACCCCGTGCCCTGGGCAGCTCCGTCCCACGGGGGAACGTCCTGGTCCCCGTCCGCTCCTAGGGAGGGGGGTGGAGAGGAGCCCGCACTGAAACACAGACATATGCAGATTACACCATTAATTTTTTATGTGAATTCAAAAAATTCAGTGTTGACTTCATGACGCAAATAGGTATGAAAATTCTGGTGAGCACGCTCATTGTTACAGAAATCAAATGGCTGAACAGCCACTAATGAGGCAGACAAGAAGCTTCACTCATCCTCTGAGGATTTGAAGGCAAGAAGAGAAGAAGGAGCGCATTACATTATTCATGCTGCCTTGTTTGAGTTTCAAATCATGGGAGTCACAGCGAAGGGGGATTTGGGATGTGCTGGTGACCCGCTCGGCTCGGCTCGGGGCTGTGAGAAGCCCTGTCACCTCGCTGACAGCCCCCGATGGCAAACCCAGCTCTCGCCCGGCCACCACCACCCTGTCCGCATGGAGACAGCAGGGCCAGCGGGAGGGGACATGGGGGGGCACCCTGGGGATGCCGCAGGAGCCTGTGCATGGTCAGTGCCATGGGGACACGTCCTCACGGTGCCACGCAGCCCCCACAGCCAGGGCTGCACCAAGTGCCCTGCTGGCAGCGCTTCCCCCCAGGCTCAGCACAGCGGCCGTGCAGAGGCACCGGTGCTCAGCACTGCGGTGATGGGCACTGCTCGCACAGCCCCGGGGAGCTGGAGCACCCAGGGCTGTGCCGTCACCTGGGAACCCCACGAGCCCAAACCCGTGCCCTGGGAAATGCTCCTGAACCCCCCCCCTCACCCGCGCAGCCCTCCCTGCCTGCACCCTGTGCGGCATCACAAGGGGGACGGCAGGTTGCATCAGGAACTGTTTCAAACACCCTGTGGTGTGCTGGAACACACGCAGAGTGTTTTTAGAGGAAAAATAAAGGGAAAACATGAGATAATAACGGACTGGAGACATAGGCATGTGGGCAAGTGTTCCATAAAGCAGAGACAAGGCATACGGTGTAACTGTTGACCAAGCACTCGCAACTAATAAACAGATTCCCTGAGTACTTCTGCATTTTGTAATTATTACTTACCCATAAAAATCCCTTCTCCCTCCTGCCAACATTATCTTAGTAAACTTTATGAGTGCTCATGAGGTTAATGCAGAACCATAAATCTGCAATGGGTCGAACAAGTGAGAGGAGAGGAAGTGTTCGTAAATCTGCTGGAATTGCTCCAGTTTGTTTATTTAATAAAATACTGTTTCATAAAAGTGCTCACAGCCTGCGGCGGGCAGAGGGGCCGCACGCTGCCAGCCCTGCTGTGCGCATGGCAGTGGTGCTCCCCGTCTGTCCGTCTGTCTGTCCGTCTGTCCGTCTGTCCGCCTGTCCGTCTGAGGCACCGCATGCCCGCAGCCCGCCCTGCCCCGGCGCTGATTTCCCTGGGCTGTGCTTGGTGTTTTGCACCGTGTAGGAAAGGGGGGGCACAGGTAACGGGGTGTGGGAGCAGCTCGGGACTGCACCCCCAGGCCCGGCCCGCTGCTTCCCCAGGCTGCCGGCAGCGATGGGGGCTGTCAGGGCCACCCCTGGTCTCGGGCAGCGCAGGGTTAAACCCACGCCTCGCTCTCCGGGGCCAGGGTGTGTTTGCCTGGATTTTACGCTGGAATTTGAAATCCACAGCTACAAGGAAACGTTTATTTTCTTGCCCTTCAATGATCAAACAAGTGGCGTTGAGGCACAAGGAAGCGGAGTTTCCATTAGTAGAGCTGTTTTCTTTTTGCTGTAAAATATCAAATATTTTGACATTTCCATCAGACTTTTCTTTGTATCAAAGCTTTAATGGCAGAATAATCTCAAGGCTTTTATACTTCATAGGTTTTCATATTTCCGAG
The DNA here is from genome assembly GCA_011075105.1 of Heteronetta atricapilla. Taxonomy (NCBI): domain Eukaryota; kingdom Metazoa; phylum Chordata; class Aves; order Anseriformes; family Anatidae; genus Heteronetta; species Heteronetta atricapilla. The sequence continues at coordinate 893,489 of CM021745.1, read as the reverse complement.
CCCTCCCTCCTGCGTAAGGGGACACTTGTAAGGTCCCTGCTCCTCCTCCCTCCGGGACCAAAGGGAAGGCACCGGCACCGCCAGCCCCACGGCAGGCAGGCAGGGTGCGGGGGGCAGCGCCCGGCCCCTCTGTGGGAGCGGCTGTTGGGTTGGCGTGCAGGGAAAGCCACTGACCTGCCCTCGCTGCCTCTGACAGCCGGGGAGATGAACACCGGGGCATCATCATCACCCCATCGTGTTCACGAGGTGGAAAACAACCACATCACTTAAAGGCGAGATCCGTCACGGTGCTCTGCACCCTCTGGGGAAGCTGGCTCCAGTCTCCTTCACGCCCAGCTGTGGGATCTCCTGAGGGCAGATCCCTGTGCCGGCCCTGCTCAGCCTGCCCTGCATGGATCAGCCCAAATCTGTGCTGTGCCCGGGGCCGAGCTGCACTCGGGCCCGATATGGACACGGGTGTCCATAGACACTGTTTTGACAGCAGGGCTATTTTGGAGGACAGGTTCCCAGTGATGCCGTTGCTTATATCACCCTCACTCTGTGCAGCCCTCTCGGTACCTGCGAGCTGCCAGGTCCTGCTGCTGCCCTCCATTCTCCCGGGCTGCCTCGTGCTGCGTTTTGTGGCAGCGGCCCAGTGCTGGTGAGCCGCCTGCCCCATCTGCCGTCCCGCTGCGCCTCCACTGGGGCCAGCTCATCTTCTGAACGCTTCCATCGCTGAAACCAGAACTGCTGGGCAGCACAGCTGTGTGTGTACACAGTCCTGGTCTTCCTTTTTTTTTTTTTTTAATTTTATTTTCTTGATTTTCCCATTCCGGTTTGCTGCAGCACAGCCGGGGGTGCTGCCGTTCCCTTCACACTTCCCCACGAGGCAGCCCCGTGCCGCCTCTCCACCGCAGGCGCCCGGCTGCTCTCGTACATCAGTCAGCGAGGTGATGGGAGGTGAAGAGAGAGAGAGCTGGAAAATGGGTGCTGGAGGAGGAGGGATGAGTGCGCAGTCGCCATGGCGATGGAGGATGCTGAGGGTGCCGTGGGGCTGCTCCAGCCCCCAGCTCCCCTGGGTCCCCAGGGTCTGCCGGGGGGCGAGTGGGGGAGCAGAGGTTCCTGAGGGAAGGCATCGGCGGGGGAGAGGGGAAGCAGGGCCCCAGCACTGTGAATGTCTTCTTAGAGAGAAATTGCCTTGAAGTTACTGTTTATCTCACTTTGATAATAATCTGCTTAATGTCTTGTGTCAAAGTAATTGCAGTGTAATTGCCTTTTTTTTTTTTTTTTAATAACAGGTATTTTAATTACCACAGGGTTAGACAGTTCTGCTGTGGGAATACCTGGTCCTACCCTCGCGGCCTCTGCTGCGTGGCTGTGCGGGGCTCACCCGTGCCTGTCCCCGGGAAGGGCGGCATCCCCGCTGTGCCTCGCCCCGCGAGCCTCGGGCACTTCTCCCTGCTCTGCCTCCAGCTCCTCTGGGACCCCTCATCCTGCCCAGAGCTGGGGGTCCTCAGAGGCTGGAGCCCCCAGGCTGCTGGTTTCGTAGCACAAGGAGTGACAAACAAATAACGTGACGGCTTCATTTAAGACAATTTAACCCGGTGTTAGCTTGGTTAGAAACCCACCAAAGTCAAAGAGCGGCTGCTCTTTTGTGTTCAGGGAGCAACACGAAGCTTTGCCTCTCGTGTTGGTGAGCAGTGAGCAGGTCCAAGCGAGCCGTTCAGGCCCCCACGAGTGGTTTGCTGCCCTCACACCATGCCCCGGTGCAGCGGGGTGCCCTCGGCCCCTCGGGGCGAACCTGCAGCCAGCAGCATCCCGCACGAGGCGCCGCTCTGCAGCTCCTGAGCGCGATACTCCAGTAATTATAGAGAGATTAAACAAAGACAGCGCTCAGCAGGGAGGAATTACGGGTAAGAGGGATCCTGACAAGAGATGACAATGAAGAGTGGCCCAAAGAGAGTTATTCAGGATTAATAACTTTGTTATTGGAGGCGTTTCTGGTGCCTAAGGGCAGACAAAAACACGCTCGGAAGTTTCTAGAAGGCCACACAGAGCCGCGCTCCCCACGCCGGTGTTTGGTGGTTGTCAGCTCACGGCCCAGCACCCTGTCAGCAAACCCCACCAGCACACCCCTGGGGTGGGAGCTGCGGCAGGGCCCCCGGCACCAAAACATGCCCAAATTTGCCCCAGATTTGCCCCAGATTTGCTTCCCACCCAGCCCAATATGGCCCAGGTCGGTGTGCTGCCCCGAATCCCCCGGCCCTGCCAGCCCCCAGCGCTTCGGCCCTGCCCCGCTGCGCTGCCGCGCGCCCCTCGGCTTCCCACAGAAGGTGGTTAGACTTCGCTTTTTTAATGTTTTTAGTACTGCAGGGTGTTAAAACCAGTCTTCCTATTAGGGGCTAGACATACTCCGAGCCTTAATGATAGATTAAATACCAAATACCTTAACATTTGAAAAATGACATTTATTATACAGAGTTGTAAATAGAGAAAAAAAATGACAATAGAACACAGTGTAGATCTTACATAAACTGCACCAGTTCTGTGTAATGACTATGATAATGTCAGTGCTAACAAGCAGATAATTGGCATCACTGAGATAATTTTTGGCACCTTATGCAGAGGGGAAACTGTTCTGCATAATTATTTTACCTAGGAATATTCTTCATTTAACAGGTCTATTTGCATAACGGTTGGAACTTTTTAAGCTATAAAGGGTGTTTAATACATTGATTTGTTTTATCCATGAAACAATTGTTTATTCATGAGAACTGGCACCTGAGGACTTTAGTAATTAAGCAACAGTGACCCAGTTGGAAGCAACAGCCCTTTATTGGATTTACAGGTCCAGGCGGAGGCAGGATTAGCAGACCACTCACAAACGCCGAGCAGGCTTTTATAGGTGTTGTAAAGCTGAGTCATTCCCTGTAGTAAAACTTTATTTCCTTAACTTTTACAGAGTTGATAACTTCGACATTTCCCTGTCAGTGGGACACAGCTGCCTGGTGCTGCGCGTCGCCCCGCGGCTCTCCCACGGGATGCGCATCCCGCTGCTGGCGGCTCCTCAGGGTCAGGAGAGGCTCCGGAGGCACAAGGGAAAACGCGCCCTGAGCTCCGGGCCCATCAGCTGCGGCACCACAAGGAGCCAGAGGAATCCCCAAGATCAGCTGTAAGTGGGGCTAAAGCAGCTGTGACTGGAGGGGACCTAACAGGGGTGGCTCAGCCACAGCCCCCTCCCCGTGCTGCGCCTGCCCGCAGTGCCGCTCGCCTCCTCCCACGGGATGTGAAGCGGCATCGGAAGAGATTCTCCTGTCTCGTGCACGTCTCTGCCTTGCAATTTAGAAGGGGTATAGACGAGCAGTGTGATGCACGCAAGCCGTGTTTGTATAGTAATTATAATTGGATCGGCATGCAGGAGGTCAGTATTACCAACACATTTCAGTGCAGAGATGAGTGCATTTTTCAGTCCAAGTGCAGTCTTGACAGGTCAGGCTGATGAGCTTTTGTAGTGTCCCGGCAATGTCCCTGCAAGCATGTGCCAAGCTGTCTGGAAACATAAAAGATGCTGGACGCCAGCCTTGGCTTCCTAGCACAAGCACAGATCTGGCCGGGGGCCAGGCGCTCAGCGCTGCTTTTTGTGAGGCTCTGAGCATCCCACATGTCTTCCCTTGCCACCCCTGACTCAAGGGAACTTCAAGTCATCCTTGCCAGATTCTGTGCAATATATCAGGCCCAGGTTTGTCCCATCCAAAGTACATTTCCAAAACAAGGTACGAACTCTGGCTTAGACCGGCTGTTCTGTACCAAAACCTCAGCATGTTCATCAACACAGCCCGGATCGGTGTGATTCATAGCGACCCTGAAGCTTAAAGTCTGCCTTGGAAAAGTTCAAATTCCCCACAGGTTACACGTTGACACTTACTTGGCTTCCCAAGCCCCATTTCTGAGTCTGCCTGCGAACAGTTCCTGTAGCTAGGAAAGCACCAGACCCACCCTGACGAACACTCTGCATCCAGCAAAGCGTTCTTGGCACCTGGACGGGGGGGAGCACCACTCGAGAACCCACTGCCGTCTGAAATTTCCGAGCGGACACTCAGAGCCTCTAACGCCATCCTCCCTTCATCCTTGTGCCTTGTGCAGCCATTGCTTACAAAGAAAACCCTCGGAGAATGTGATTACAAGCAAGAACCGTGCCAGAAACCAGCGTGTCAACAGGGAACCTTTTAAACTCCGGTCTTATGAAAAACACATCCAGCCCTTTAGATCCCACATCAACAAGGCCAAAACGAGTTGTTAGTAAATCATTGCTATGGCTTTGATTCTGCAAGGCCTCGCGTATCCCTAAAGTTTCAGTCTCTGAGAACTCCTATTGACTACCAAATTAATCATGTGCTTAAGTACCTTGCAGAATAAAAGCCCTAGAAGTGATTTGCCAACAGACTTATCGCCAGGCAGCTCCACACTCTGCCGAAGCAGAACCAGGCAGTGCCTGCTTTCAGCAGCCTGAAACCAAGGCGCAGTTCCAGGGATGTTACCCAGCCCCGTGCCGGTGTGGTGATGCTTCCCCAGGGGAGGCCGGCCAGGCAGGGCTGGTGTCCCCCGCAGCACAGCTCAGCTCACCGGCCCGGGGGGATGCCCTACGGTTCGGTCTTCGCAGCTGTGATATTGCTCCTTTAATTTCTGTTAGCTTTTCTCCCACCTGCCCGAATAAACCATGCTTGAGATGAGCAGCAAAATATCATCGTGTTCGCATATGCAGGCACAGCGTGTGCCCCGGGCTCACAGGGTCGGAGACTTCCCAGCTCCGTGCACAACGACGCTGATTTGAAAGTAACACTTCCAGGGCCAGCTGAAATATGTGCTAAATATGATCACGCTAGGGTGTTATTAGCGGCGATGTAACTCGGGGAAAGTTCTGGCACGTCGTGCAGCGTGTTTTACTGATCAGGCACGCGTCACGTCCAGCCTGTTATCAAACAACCAGCACCTTCTGGCAGCGAAGCTGACCTTTGTGGTGGTGACTGCCTCTGGCAGGAGCCAACGCTCGCCACTGCGTGCCCCTGCATGGAGCGGCCGTGCCGGGGGGACGGGGGCTGTGGGCGCCGTGCGTGGGGCTCCGCCGTGCCCTCGGGGCAAGCCTCGCCTCTCTGCAGCCTGGGCACTTGGTCAGGCCGTTTAACGTCTCTGCTTCTGGCTCTCGGCTTGCAGTCGTGCATTGTCACCCCCGTGTGCAGCCAGGCTCCAACCAGGGTGGTGGGAAGCCCCCCAAGCAGGTGGGAGCCCCTGGCACCACCACCCCGGAGATAACCCGGCATCTTCCTCTGCGTGGCTTGCAGGCACCCAGCTTCTGCCTCTAAAAAACCTCCTCCTGCAGCCTGTCGTCTCCCTGCTTTAGGAAAAACTATTACATTTGCTAAAAAGAGTTATTTGTTCCCTGAACCTGCAGACCAGTTATTTCTCTGAAAAAGATTTCTAACTAATTTTACTGTTTATTATGTACATCTGTGTGTTCAAATGTATGCATGTGTGCACACATGCTTGTCTGCGTTCCTTTGCAAAATTAGGGGCCTGCAACTTTCAGCTCAGCTTTTTATAGATTAAGTTGAATTTCTTCCCAAACAAGGCTCTTGGCTCTAGAGAAGAGAGGTCTGTAATGTGTTTGCACATGAGACATTTGACTTCTGGCTGTGTTTTGATGAGGTTTCCCTAACCTTCGTTCTAGCATATCTGCTGGAAGGAATAGCCTGTACCAAAGAGATGGACTCGGAGTCAATACATCACATGCTCATTCTTTCAAGGCCATCTCACTGGCCTATAATGTTCTGCAAAATGTTGCGCTCTCTGCTGTTTTATAAACTTTATGTACAAGCATGCGATTTTTCAGCTATCACCTGGAGTTTCCAGCGCATCGAGCCACCCTCACCTCCCCCTCGCCCTTGCTGGCACAGGGGCTCCGGGAGCATGCCAGCATAAAAGCTCAGCCATTTCCAACAGGAACACTCCATCTGCTGCATTAAAAAATGTTAAGCGCCTGCCTTAAATCACAGTCCTTGCCTAGTTAGAGACAGGTGTCCAACCTTCTTAGGGATTAGCAGGTGATAGCTGGAAGCCACTCTGCTCTTACTCATTGAAGGATCATAATTACTGCATCCCGTTCCGCCCACAAGTTCTGTACCACTTTTTTTTATGACTCCACCAGGCCATCTGTCTCGGGGATGGAGACCACGCTCACTCCTGTTTGATTTTTCTCCTTTTCAATTCCCAAGTCAGCTCTAGTTCAGTGGGTAGATTTATTACTACTCCTCTCTGCTCCTTGGCTTCGTGCCACAGCAGGCAAAGCAGCGGCTCCGATAAAGCTCTAAATGCACGGGGCTTGGTCCTGTGCTGCCAGCCCCGGGCTCATGTCCCCGCTGTCCCCCGGGCGAGGTGGCAATGCCCTGCCCAGCATGACTGGAGCTGCCTGCCGCTGCCCGTGACACTTGAGATGGTACAAAACGCTGCTCAAAATGCTGCAGGTGACTGCAGCTACCACGGCGTGCACAAACCCGTGCAGGACCCAGCCGGATGTGCGGAGCAGCCGGGGGGACCCCAGCCCGTGCAGCAGCTCCACCAAGCAGAGCCATGGGGCCTGGCTTTTGCTTGTTTGGCTGATGGAGCCCATCTTGATTCAAGATGCTGAGGACATTATTGATCTAAACAAGTTGTCAGTGAAGGAAAAGTTGTAATTGCTGCTGTAGTTCCATTGTAACACACCAGCCCCGAAGGGAAATTAAAGTTTGCAGCTAATAGGGTTGTATGATCCTTCAACCTTTGATGTATTGAATCTAGAGCAGCCCATGGAATACTGATTTGATGCACAAAGGATCATTTTTAACAGTGGCTGTACCTCCAATTTCCTCACATCTAATACCGCTTTCAAACCCTGGTGTCGGTGTGTGCAGGGGGCGGCGCGGCGGCGAGGGGAGGGCTCACGGTGCGCGGGCAGCGTCCGCCCACCCGGCTCCGCATCCTCGCTCCTCCACCCGCGGGTCTCTGGGTTGAAGGGCTGCGTTTCTGAGCCCCTCGCTCCTACTGCGTGGGTAACACACACACGAGTGGCAGCCAGGATAGGGCAGCGCTGCCTGTGCGCCCGTGTGTGCTTTCGGAATCAGGCAGAGATTGCTCACCTCCGCGTGGCTCCCTGCATGAAGGATTGTTTCTTAGCTTTGGACTACAACAATTTTCTCAGTGCCTGGAGGACAAGCAGATCAGCTGGCTGCATGGCTGATCAGCAAGGGGGAAATTCAGCCCTGGTGTCCAAAAGGTACAGCGTGTCTGTGCACTGCCAACAGCGAGGAGCTGGCGTGTGCCATGCACGCCCGTGCACAGCTCCACGTGTGCCTGCGCTGCTGTTCTGTCCCACGGCTCTCACCACCCACACACCGCGTCCCCAGCGCCTGGCAGGGCTCCAGCTCCAGCCCGCGTGGGAAGCAGCTTACGCTGTGACTCCTCTAATTCATGCCGTACCTGGCGCTGCCACATCCATTCAGAGAATGTGAATTTTGCAGCAGGAGCACCGGTTTCCTGAATTCAGTTTTCAGCGAGAGTGCGATGTGTCATCTTCCTGCCTGGACGTGATTTCCTTAAGCAATTACTGGTGTTTCTAAGCACAATTGCCCACTCCCCATTAATCACTCGCTATTACAAAGCAGATCTCTGCCACGCAGCCGGTCCCTGGTGTCACCACCCGTGGCCATCAGCGGTGGATGTGGAGTCCCCGTTCTGGGCACTGGGTGCTGGGTCCCACAGGGGAGAACCCGGCCACCCCCGGCCCCCACTCCACAGCCCAGGCTCTGCGAGCCGCCTGCTGTGCCTGCTCTGTCTGCCTGGCCTCATACAGCACAGCAAATCCATGCCATGAAGGCACTCTCTCTAATTACTTCAGTTAATTAGCAGCCTCTTCAGGTCACCCAGGAGCCCCCAAGGCCGTCCCACCACCACCAAGACTGCACCGGGGACCCTGCACCACCAGGACCCCGCTCCTGGCCGGGGACAGTGCCCGGTGCCTAAATCCCTGCTGAGGACAGCAGGCAATTTAGACCAGAGTGCAGCAACTAATTAAATCAATATGAGATAATGAACAGCAATTAGAGGTCCAGCTAGGCACATCTTCTCTTGTAAATACTGTTTCTCTCCCAACGGGAAGCTCTTTTTTAATAATCTGTTTGTGTTTCATTTCCAGGAGCCGTAATTCCCCAAAGAAGCAATTTGGGAAAGTGATTTGTTTGTCTGTATAATTGCCAAAGCACTTAGTTAGACTTGTTTGTTTTTCTTAGCTCCTGCTACTCCCGGAAAGAAACAATGCGGATATTTCTCCTGTTATTTCCACCTCTCTCTGGCTTCTTCATGTTCTGGGGTGGCAGGTCCGCAGCCGGCTCTGCTGTGGCGGGGGGCACCGGGCACACCGCCCGTCGGCCGCGGCACAACGAGCTGCCACGAGGGAGCTGCGGGAGCTGAGCCCCGTGAGCATCGAACCCACAGCGAGCTGCGGCAGCGAGTGCCACGCTCCAGCCTCCCGCCGTAGGACGAAGCATTTCCTTCTACAGCTTCCAGAGCGCGGCCTCCCCGTGGACGGCTTTTGTTTTTTGTTTTACATCAAAAGTTCTGCAGATGTTCCCCATCCAAATACTCTTATCTCTCCCGCGGTGCTGCGCGCTTCTCTGCTTTGTGTCAGCCCGGGCAGGATCTCCTTATGTGGAAGTTTCTGCAGGCGCCACGAGCCGTCCGCCGCAGCCCGCCGGCTGTGCCTGCCCTCGGTGCGGGGCTGGGGGCAGCACGCCCCGGGCCGGGCCGAGCTCAGCAGCACCGAGCCAAGCACAGCGGCACCGCTTCTGGTGTGCTCTCCGCAGATCCCGACGTGCCGGTTCCTTTTCCCTTCCGTTCACTTGCACGAGCTGTCCGCGGTCCCAGGCAGGGCCTGCTCCCGGCTGCCCGCAGCTCGCAGCTCCTGGCAGGGCAGCGTGTTCCTGCCGCCGGGCAGCGGGGCAGTGATGTGCTTCACCTGCTGCGGGCTGCCCCCTCGCAGCTTTGGGGGTGCCGCTGCTCCCCTCCCGCTGCTCCCCTCTGCGCCTCCGCCTCCAGCACCAGGCAGGGCAGCCACCACCGACACCGCTGAGGCTGCTGTCAGCTCCTGTCCCTCTCTCCATGCATTTTCCTCCCACTTTTCAAGGTTGTGTAAACCTTGTTTACGTCCAGAGAGGAAATCACGCTTTTCCCGGCTGCCATCTCCTCACAACATTCCCTGGGCTTAAGGAAGCAGGATCCTTTCAGGAGCCCACCTCCCGTCGGGGGCAGTGGGAGCACCAGGAGGCAAACCCCACCCCGCTTACGTCCCGCATCTGTGCCTGAGGGTTTCGCACTGACCAGATGCTTGGGAAGCTGCACGCGCTGCCTTTGTACGATAATGGCCCCAGCAGCGGGCCACGCGAATGCTCACCGCCATTGAGTCATATTAAATCGCAATAACCTTTCAAATTAAACCAAGCACCTTGTTTATTAGCAGTTAAATGCTTCCCTGAGCCTCTGAGCTATGGCAGGACATAGGATGCTCTGTATACAATCACATAATTGGATATCTATGGCTTGTTTAGTTTGCAGGCAATTAGATAGCAAACAGGTTATAGTCTGCGGACGCATTAAATATGACTCTAAGCACTTCCTGCAGGGATTCGTTATTATTTAATTCAGCCGCGCCACAGGCTCGGTGCTACGTCAGGCCGTGCTGAAGGCCTCGGGACGGGAGGTGCCGGGCCCAGCCCTGCAGGGGCAGGGGCAGGGGCTGGGGGCCACGCGGCAGCACAAGGGGTGCGGGGCTGGGGGCTGGCAGGGGGAGCACAGAGAGCCCCCGCTGCAGCACCCCCCGGCTGCGCACCCGGGGCTGCAGGAGGGGAAACGCTGCCTGCTGCCAAAAACCATAGGCTGTATTTTTCTTCTCTGTCTCGTTCGGCTGAGCTGACTCCTCCAGGGCAAATACTCATACTGTCTCTCTGTTTAACATCTCAGAACCTGAAGCTGCACAGTGTTTTCCTTGCAGCTCTGAAAGGAGACAGGCATATTTTGACAAACCGAGATTATCTGAAATCATCTCTGTTAGAGTGAGCGGTTGGTGTATAGAACTTAATTATAAATTAATTAATAGCAGCAAATTTACAACCCAAACGAGAGAGGTAGAAAAGATGATTTCAAAGATAAGGCAGCAAGCCTGGAACATGCACAGCCAAAACACAAAGGCCTCCACCAGCAGCGGCTGGAGCCGTGGGCGCTGGTGTCCGTGCTGTGGGGTCTGCGGGCCACCACCCTGCGGGGTCAGCGCTGCCGGGCTGCCGCGTGGGCAGGGGGTGCTGGGGCTGGCTGCAATGGGGCCAGGGCCACCTGCAGCAGCACAGGCACCCGGCAGCGCCTGCACCAAGAGGGGAACGGCGCGAAGGGGCCGAGGGTCCTGCAGTCGGCCCGTCCTCAGCCAGCAGGGACCGAATCCCGGCCGTGTGTGTGCCACCCATCTGTCTTAAAGGCAGTTGGTTTCTTGTCAAAACTTTCACAGCAGCTGTGTGGCAAAGACTTTTACTTTTGCTTACAAAACAGTGCTGGGATTTCTCCAGGGAGGCAATGGATTCTGAATTTGTAAAGCTGCTTTCACCAGCACTCAAGACTGAAAGAGGAATTGAGATAAACATTTGCATTTTTATTTTGCTGCCACAGATCTCTGATGGAGCTTCACAAGCAAAAGGAAGGCCCCTTTTGTGTATGTTGCTGGGCTAAGTGTCAATCCCGTACAGAACGCAGGGTTTCCAGCCATCTCCAAACACGACGACTTTGAGCCCAGGTGGGGCTGAGCTGAGCCAGCACCACCTCTCCCTGCGGTGCTGCCGGGCCGGCTGCTGCGGCCACCGCCTGCCCCGCTCCAATGCGTGGCGCCGAGGGGACCGACATGGGGGAGACGAGCAGGAGCAGGCAGCTCGGGAAGTTTGGGTTCCTGAACTCACGTCCCAGCTGCAGCGTGAGCAGCCCAGGAAAGCACCGACCAGCATCAGAAACTGCTTTTCCAACAGAACAGCCATGGCCCAAAGCTGGAAGGACCTGGGGGTCTCGAAGGCAAACCAGTGACCTGAGCAGGCAGGACACTGCCAGGACACCACCAGGACATTAGCAGGACACCAGCAGGACACCAGCAGGACACCTCCAGGACACCTCCAGGACAACGCCAGGGCATTAGCAGGACACCAGCAGGACACTGCCAGGACACCTCCAGGACAGCCCCGCACCTTGGTGCCGTGACCAAAGAGCGCTCTGGTGCCCGGAGCCGTGCCCGGGGCAGGGGCAGCAGCTGCCCTGTGGTTGGGACTGATGTGCAGAAACCATCGCTTTGATCCGGCTCCAGATGTTTTTTCCAAAAGTGCCTTTCCATCCCCATCAAAACATCCCGAGGGGACTTGCTCATCGTGATGAATTTTTCAATTAAATAATCCAAGATTAAAACTGATCCGTTTTGACTTTCTTTACTCTCTCAAACATTTCAGAGATAGTAATGAATTAGGTATATTTCTCTTTTTTCTTACATTTTATTATAATATTTTAGCAGCTGTCAGATTGTGTCATTCTATTAAGATTGTTTCAGTGTTTATGAATTGGAACATTTCTCGAAATTTTCCGTTCTGTGAAACACAGATTTCCGTCCCTGCGAACCAGCTCCGGGGGAGAGAAAAAAGATTTCAGACACTGAAATTCCTCCTGGGGAAGTGTTTTGTTTTCCAAATAGGCTAAAGTTAACACGAAGGGAAAATGCTCCACATTCCACCCCAACGCCATGCCACGGTTGACTGAATATTCATTTTGGTACCGCAGGTCTCACAAACCGGGGTTTCGCCGTGCCGAATCCTGTCCCGTCAGATAAGATAAAGCTGCTCCAAAGGTTAGAACCCCTCTCTAATTAAGACCTCCATAAGCACCTCTATTAATTTGTGGTATTTACGCCTAAATACAAGGAAAACAATCTCTCTTTTGCAGTAGTGCTATTTTGAACTCTCTACGTCTTTGGGAGAGAGCGCTCAAGTTTTGTAGACTTCTTAAAATTCTTGTTGTAATTTTTTGTTGTTGTTGTTACAGAGCATCATAAATTAGCTGTCACCATTTTTTAAAGGTTACTGAATGTGTAAAATAATGTTTGCCCGATTCAGGAGCGCAGTAGTTTATGCAATTATAAAATAGCACATCAAAAAAGCCAGCTTTTCCCTCGCTACTTGCATAATTCATCACTCATTCCGTTGTCATGGGCAAGACCTCTCATATCTTTCAGACAACAAAAAATTAAGTTTACATTCTCTTACCTAATTAAAAATTTAAAAGTTTAAAGGAAGAGAGTTTGTAAGCTGTACAATCATTAAAAAGCAGCAGACGTAGAATTAAAAAACACCAAACCCGGTGACAGGAATAAAACACAGATCTGCGGAGGGGCAACACGGGGAGCGGGCGCAGAGCCCCGCGGCAGAGCTGGGCGGCGAGGACGGGGACGGGGAGGTCACGGCATCGGTGGCCACAGCAGGAGAGGGGCGACCGAGCCCTGGGTGGGCACAGCCAGGACACAGGACCCCGGAGCAGGCACCGCACACCAGGCATGGCAGGAGCACTGGTGTTTGTGCACGCACGTACCCAGGTACATGCACAGACGCGTACGGACGTGTCTCTTTACACGCAGGTGTGTGCGGATGGGTGCACACCGGTGTGTGTGTATGCAGACACACCGCAGCCGCAGCTTGAAGGAATCGACAGGCTGGCTTATCTCCAATCTGCACCGGCACAGCTGGTCAGAAGGAGCCCTTGTGACGCAGCTCAACACAGACGTGGCTTTTCAGGCATCCTACAGCTTTTGGCCTGAGCGAGCGGACATCCGGACATCAGCCCTGCAGAGGATGCCCTGCGGCAGCCGGCCGTGCTGGGCCAGCAGCCCTGGGGAGGCAGGGGTGGCTGCTGGCACCCGCGTCCCAAAGAGGTGTCCTCCACGGAGGTCACGCCACACGGCCGAGCTGCCGACGTGCCAGCACAGCAGGGACAAGCCGCCCACACAGGGACAGGGACGCTCCTGCTGGCCCCGGGTGACACGAAGGCAGCGGTGGCGGCAGGAGGTGGAGCACAGCCAGGGCTCAGCAGAGATGCCCCGGAGTTTCCCCACTGCACATGAGAAGGAGGAGAAAGCACGGAGACAAAACCCACAGAGCAAATGCAGGTGGTAAGCAACGCTCATAATGTGTGTTGTGTGAAAACACAGCCATAAATCAGGTGGAAATGCAGCGATCCCGGAAAGGAGGAGGCTGAACCGTGCCGGTTACCCCTGCTCTGCCCTGCGGTAAGCAGTCGCCTGCTCCCCTTGCTCCCCGGTGTCACCCTAGGGCCTCCCCGTGTGTGCCCGGCTGGCACGGGCTGGGCGTGCTGCTCTCAATGACGCCGAGCGACAAAATCTGCATTAAGCGAACCAACAAGGCCGTCTCGGAAGAGGCCAAGTAGGAAAGAGCGGGCCCCATCGCCTAATGGGACTTATCAATTATTATCTCAGGCCATATTTCTTTGAGGGGTGATTGTTTCACAGAGCCTGACATCTCATATAGCTTTAAATTACTCACAACCGGGACGCCTTACAAGATAGCAGTAAAATCAGGAGAGGATTGGGCAATGTAATTATAGTATGGAAATGATGTTGATCGCTCAAGCAGTGAACAGACCTTGAATCGAGCCCCCCCGGCCCCCCTGCTCCTCGCTGCCGCCGAGCACCTGAGCGGGCTGGGGAGCGCGCGGCGGCCGCGGCTCCTCGGCAGGCACCTGCAACCAGCACGTGGCTGCGGCCGGGGCCGGGGGCATTTTGGGCCCCTCTCCGTGGGCACCTCCAGCCGGTTTCCCTCGGCCCCACACGGCTCCCCCCGAGGTAACTTACACCAGGCCAGGTGTAAGGCCAGAGGCACTGCAGGGATTTTGGCCTCGTTGCACAAAGAGTGATTGACCGACGTGCAAATGTTTCAGCAAAAATAGCTCGAGATGCAAATCTGACTTTAAAACCCCCTGAACCTGGTACCATCTAACAGAAGTTACTTTGCAGATATGCACCGTCACGACAGAGGTACATGACAGTCAGACCCTGCCCGGCTCTAAAACTCAGCACCGTGACCCAAACGGGTGGCTCAGGAGGACCTTACAAAGGCCGAACATCCTTCCTTGGACCTCGGTGCGTTATAGCCAGCACTGACCCAAAAGTAACGTTTCCATTTCATGGAGAATTTCAAGGCTTTGACACTTCATTTTGCCCTTCAATGGCATTAATTTTTAATCTTTAAAAATAATATTTCACAAGATGACATCTCCGTTTTCCTACTTCAGGTATTTTTCCATATTCTTTATCAGAAGTCAAAAGGAAAAAAAAAGCAAAGGAAATGATAAAATGAAAATGAAATGTTCGCATTAAAAACAATAAAAAAACCTCCCCATCGAATTGTGAAGAAATCAGTACACCCCTCGCAGCTCTGATTTCACAGGTCCTGCTTTTCCCGTTGCTGCAGAGCACGGCCGCCCGCGAGCCGCCAGGGAACGAGTGGGGGGCGCAGCCGGCCGGGGATCGCGCACCGCGAGCATCGCGTGCCGCACGTGGCCGCCAGCTCAGCCCCCGCCTGGCCACCACCGCGGTGCCACGGGCAGGGCCTGGGGAGCACGAGGAGCAGAGGGGGTGCCTGAGCTGATTCTGAACGTCGCCGGCGACGTTTTCCAAACGCCTTACGGATTTTCAGAGGTAATGGAATTGAAACGGAGAAATCCCCCTCTGCAAAAGCTCCTTTGGGAGGTTGCTCAGAAATGAAGGCAGGGGGTCAGCCCAGCCGGGCACGTGTCGGAGGCAGGGCTGAGCCCGGGGACGGCGCTGCAGCAGCCGAGGGGACACAGCGGGAGCAGGGCACCGAGCACCAGTGGGCAGTGCCTAGGGCGGGGGACACCCGGGGCAGGATGGCTTGGGTCGGCTGGGCACCCTGACAAACGCCGAGTGCGAGATGGATTAGGGAGGCTTAGGAATTAAGGAAGGCGGTGATTATGGATGTTTGTGCCTGTTTTCACTTCCTTGCGAGGATTAATGCTCCCCTCTGCTTCCCTTATGATAAAGACTCGTGTTTTATGGCTGTGAGTCGTAAGTGCCCTCACCCGAGACAACGCTCCTGATTACCACTCACCCTCTTCAGAGACAGAATGAGCTCCAAAAGAAGAAAACTCCACACACCTGTCAGGAAATCACAGGTAGAGAATGAAAGTCACTTAGCATTCTGCATAGACCGTAACAGTCCCCGGAGCCTGACCGGTAACCACAAAGAACGGTTCCCAAACCCGTCGTCCCCCTTCTGCGGGGATCCCCGCCGTCAATACCTGCTGTCGGCACCAAGATTTTCCTGGATGCTGCTGGGAACGAGCGGACGATAAGAGCCTGGCGGGATGCTCGCTGGTGACAAGCAGCAAGTCTGCAGGAGGGAAAATGAACGTCCCTGAGGACAGTCACCGAGCGGCGCCTTCGCCTTCAAAGGCAAACCCTGGTGGCAGAGCTGGGGCAGGGAGCAGTAGCCTATGGGCACGGGTGACAGGGCTATCACTGTGATGCTTTTACGTGCTGGAGCAGGAATGCTGCTTCCAGGAGAGCTGCGCAGGAAAGGCAGAAATCATGACTTGCTTTTTTTTTTTTTTTTAATTAAGAAGCCCTGCTTTCCTCGACTCCTTAAAAGTTGATGCTCTGTCAGGTTTAACAAGCAGCTGCCAGTGCCATTCCCAGCAGGGGGGAGCAGGGGCAGGGGCTCACACAAGGGCTCGCAGACACCCCAGGCCCCTGCCAGCCCCCCGGGGCTCTGTCCCCGCCGTGCCCTGCCACCAGCCCCACCGCGCACCTTCTGCCACGTCCCTGCGCGGTGCTGGCTGGCTGAGAGCCCTCCTCCTGTGCCGGACCGCAGGCTCAGCCACTGTAACACCCTTTCCCTGCGGCGCTGGAATGATCCCAGCTAATGAGGTTAATTAATATGTTCCTCCAAGCCCAGAGGATCTGGGGAAGATCTGGATCCGCCTGTCCCCACCGGCTGTAAGACGCGCACCCAGGAGCAGGTATTGTCCAAAGGTTACACGGTGCAGATGCGCTCCAGGCCATGCCAGGAGATAATAAATCACTGTTTATTAAAAGCCTTTTAAGAATGCTCGCAGAATAAAAGGACGTTGGTGGCCCTCCCCCTGCATCTCCCCTCCAGTTCACGCCCAGCCTCGGGAAGGGAAGCTGCTGCTGACACATCGCTGGTCTGAGCCCATCGTCTGGGGAACGCTGGGCTTTGGGGCCAGGCTGGAGGGCAGCCAGTGGCCAAAGGGGCAGCTAAGAAAGATGGCCAGCAGAGCAGGGAGACAGGCAATAATGCTGATGGGCCTGATACGGCAGCCGCGGAGAAGTCCCAATCTTGAAACGAATCCAAAACAAGCATTGCATTTGGTCTAAAATGATGTCACTGCTGATCATTAGTGTGGTAATTACAGTGAAAGGCTTTTGCAATTGTATCCTCTGAAGGGTCATTAATGCAACCCAACCGCACCAGTAAATGTCTCATTAGTCTTATTTCAGACTTATGTATTTTTCAGAGCTACAGAATCCTAATAGTCTTTTCCCTCCAATAACATTAATAGCTGCTCCCCCCTCGGCATGGCTGACAGTGGCCCCCGCTCCGCGTGCTGTGCTTCTGGCAGGGACGGAGGGCACCGAGAGCCGGGCTGGAGGGGTCGAGGGCTGGCTCCTGGCCTCTGGTCCCCGCAGAGGCTCCAAGAGCAGCTCCTGCTCCTTGTTCCCAGCAAACATCATCAGGCTGGAAATCGGGGCGAGGTGGAAAGGCATGCGAGCCCGCAGCCGTGGGATCGCCACCTCTGGAGCTCCCGGCGTCAAACGTCAATAGGCAGCGGTGGCTGCAGGGAAGGTGGGTCAGATCCTGCTCTGCGTTCCTGCTGACCCCGTGCTGGGGGAAAGGGAGAATGCCAGCTGTGTTTGCAGAAGACTTGCGGCCGTTGGGGAGCATAAGACCACTGGGAGGAGACCTGAACTCAGAGCCTTGTTGACAAATTGGAGGCCCGCTCCGAAAAAAAAGCGGACCGAGACCCAGCAGAGACAACCACTGGTTGTGCAGCCCAGCAGGAGCAGGCAGCTGCACAAACACGGCGGGGCAGGCAGGCGCTGCGAGAGGGGACCTGGATTAGAGGGGTCAGCAGCTGCACCGGGACGGGGAGCTCCCTCTACCACGAGAGGCCAACCCCTGCTGCCGCACCAGCGAACGCGCTGCCTGCGAGGCGCACGGAGACTTGCCTGGACCTTGCTCAGATGGCACACATGGCTCTGGTTTGCCACTGTGGCAGCTCACACCAACCAGGGAGACCCAGGCTGATGCATTTTGGTCCCCATGGAGCAGCCCCAGCCCTAAAGGTCCCCCCCTTTCAGAGTCCCCCTGGCCAGGAGCGCCACGGTGCCAGGTTCACGTTAATTCAGCACCGCGAGGGAGCTGAGAGGCTCGGCGCTGGCTGCAGCCCTCACACCTCTGCTGCAGCAGGAGACATGGGGACCGGGGGGAGACCCCTCCCCAGCTGGGAGAGGGGCAGGAGAGTGGGGGAGCTGTGGGAGGAAGCCACTCCCCAGCAAATGGCAAGGCAAAGTGTTGTCACTGCGGTGCCACAGCCCCAAGATGCTCCACAACTGCTGCTGGTGTCCCAGCAGAGAGAGCAATGGGCAGGTGAGCAGAGGGCAGTGGTCAGCCAACTGCCCTGGTTTCTGGCACGAGGACACCACCCTGGTAGGATCTCCACAAAGGAAAGCCTGGAAAATCTGCCTGGCTGCATCCTCAAAGGCTGTGAGCTGCTCCCCAGGATGCGTCCTGGTCCCGCACCCCCTCCCAGCACATCATGTGTAGCTGTTCCTCGCACAGCCAACTCCTTTAATCAGAGAAGAAAAACTCTCAGAACACAGGATTCAAATCCACCAGGAAAGGTGACAGATTCTCCTATTCTTCAAAGAGGCTCTTTAAATATTAAAAATAGCATTGTTGTTTTAGCAACGTTAATTTAAGTGATGCACACATGACACATTTAATCGCCTGTGCGTGCTCCAGACACAGCGCTTCTCCGCAGCGACAGCAGCCAGGTGGGAGCTCTCCCTTTCTAGTTTGGCCTACGACAGAAAAACAGAGTACAACTGCTGGGTGCAGGAGGTTTCTCCCCAGCCTGCCCGTGCACAAGGGACAAGACACGGGCAGCCAACAGCCTGTGGCACGGAGCCAGGGAGCCCACGGGCAGCTCTGTCCTTGCTAAAGCCAGATTTCCAGACCAGCCTGGTTGGAAACTTGTTCTCATGAGACAGGACCTAAGTAGGTCAAACACAAGAAGTTATCCGAAAACACACCCTGAAATTTTTCTTTCTTGTTTCTCCATTTGATGAGCCAATATTAAATTCTTGCTCTGTCAGCTCCTTTCCTTGCTCTGCTCTTCTTCCAGCCTCAGTAGCCTGACGATCCATTTTGGCCCCTATTTTCAGGCCTTGGTGGGGGATAAAAGGAAACCAAAATATCCCAAGACATCTGTGACTAAGAGGTATCTTGGAATAAGCTGGCTGCAGCCATCATCTTTGTCTTCCTCCAAATGTGTTTCTGGACCAAGCATACCTCAGATGCGCTCTCCACCATGAGTCATTCAAGCAAGTGCACCGAGCACACTCGCTAGGCCGCTAAAAAACACACACAAGAAAAGGCTTAGCTTTCTTTTGAAGGCTCTACCAAGGCCAAGGGGGGACGTATATGATTGTAAAATGATGGAAATCATCTGCTACTTGACCTCCACTAATGATGGATTGCCTGTTTGTGGAGTTCATCAGCTGAAAGCCTTCACTCTGATCCATCACCTGCAGCTGCAATGAATTGAGGGGAAAGCCTGAAGTCCTTCCTCACATCTCTCAGGCTTGTGCAATACACATGGGAATAGTTCAGTTTCTGGCGACCAAGGTGCTAAAGTTTACCTGTATGAAGTGAATGCAATTTGCATTAGGACTCTGGACAGTTTGTGAGTCCAACACAGCGGCCAGCTTGCGGCTCCACTTCCCATGTCCACGTGTCCCAGCACAAAGTCCGTGTGTCTCAGGGCTCACTTCGAAACAGACCTTGCCCGAGCAAAGCTGCAAATAATTTAACTTTCAGTACTGGCTCTTTGCCTCACTCTGAGTCATATGTTGCTGAAGGAATTGTTTTAATCTACAAATTATTTTCTTGTACTAATTCATTGTGGTGAAATAAAGCTATTGCAAATTGCTATCAGCCTAAAACCAGATCGCTCGGAGCTACCTTGTGGACGGCTCTCTGCTCTCAGTGATAGGATATTCAAAAGTGATCTATTAGTTCTTTGTGCTTGCGTGGTGCTTTCCAGCTGAGCATCTCAGTGTGGCCACAGGGATTCTCCTTTCTTTTTACTCTGATCTTTATTATTTGAACTTGTTGCCAACGGAAAGAAAGGAAAGAAGCCAAAAGCCCAGAAATAAAGTGAGACGGAGAGATGCGGATTAGCTATATTCTAACATCCTCGGGAGCAGAATGTCAGGAAAGTCGCTCAGGTTGCCTAATCTGTCTTTGCGAAAAGGGACTAGGACTGCAGAGACAGGAGCTAAGGAACTGCTCATTCTCCTTATCTGTCTCTTACGGCCTTGGACTAGCTCTCAGGTGTTCAAAAAGGATGGTGCCACCTTTCAGCCAAGGTCACGTGTGAGGAGGCGTCAGGGGCAGATGTTCTTCAGATACTTTTGGGGGCAAAACTGCCTTGTTCTCAGCACTCTCCCGGTGGTTTCTGCCAGCCTCTGGAATGCAGCCGTGCCTCCAGCTCAGCCCCCGAGGCTCCCCGGCTGCTGTGTCGGTGCCCAGGCATTCCTGGGTCTGTGGCAGGTAGTGGAGCTGGCGGGAGAAGGAGGAAAATACAAGCTCAATGAAGGCTTCTGGAGAGCCTAGTTAGAGCTGTTAATTAAAGGAGTAAAGGTACATAGTGCTTTATCCCAGCTCCTGCCTCTTCAAGAAAGGGAGGTTTGGATTATGCATTCGGACATGTAACAAGGTCCAGTGGTTTGGAACAAGAAGTCTGCCAAAACGCACAGCCTTGGAAGGGGAAGCTGAGCAGGAGAGAAGGCTGAAATCACCCTGGTGCCGTCTCTGCAAGTGCAAAGAATATTAACAGCTCTCCGTGGGAGAAAAGCAGCCATCTCCAGCAGAGAGGATGGAGAGCGCAAACCCCCTTCCCCAAGTATGTCTCGGATCTCATTTTCCTTGGCCAGATGTACTTTCCGATTGCCTCTCCCTGGGAGGAAAAACCCGTGCATGGTAATTGTGGTGGGCTGAGTCATTGAGCTGCTGCTCTTTGACTAAGGTTTCAGAAGCGTGTTAGAAAGGTACAAGCTCTTTTCAGAATTGCTGTCTCCTGTTTGCACAGGTAAGCAAGCTCATGACCGCATTGTCTCTGATGCCTGCCTAACGTCCCCGGGCAAGAAGTGTGCGGGCCTGGGACAGAGTGCTTGGGAACTCCAGCCAGGTGCACAAGGAGGGGCAGCACCCATGCGGGGCTCCTGTTTGTGTCCGGGTCTCCAGGGTGGAGCACTCAGCAACAGCCAAAGCAAGCCCCACCAGCAGGGCTGTTTCTCTGTATTTCAGGGAAGGTCTTTTCTGACTGCGCGTGAATAAACATGCCGTGGTGCCATCATCAGTGGAGCCCCGAGATGATAGCTCCCTGCAATATCACAGTGAGATGCACGCCATGGTTCCCACTCTGCCACTCCAAGCATAGCTCCGGTGGAGCAGAGCACCCAGCGATTTCAGCTCAGCAGGGCCTTAAACTTAAGAGTATGCTTGAGGCTTTTATGAGTCACATAGAAAAGGGATAGATTTGCCACAAGGATGCAGATTTCATTCTGAAAATGTGCCTCTGTTAGGACCCATCCTGCAGACACGGTGATCTGCAAACCAGGGACAGCTGGGCAAAATCTCTCACATGCGCTCTCCGGACTCGTGGGCTGCATCAGAGTTTTCTGTGTGCGTTGGGAATGGGACAGATAACAATGTCCAGCACACAGGTTTGATTTTGTTTGCTTCTTTCTAAATCCTAGATGGTTTTGGTGATTTCAGAAATACCGTTTTGTGCTAGATACTAAAATGTCAGTTAAAAAGACTGTGGCCTTTGTGTGTGTGTAGGTTGTATAACCCCTGCTGTTCCATGTGCGAGTGCTTGCAGGAGTGTTTGTGCAGAGCTAAGCAAACAGATGAAAACATTCCCGTGTATATAAATTTCATTCAGACATAGATTTCAGTGTAACCATGTTTGCAACCTTTTACAATTTTCTTTGCACCTGTGTTCAAGTGGTGGCCCTGGCCTGATCATGAAAGCAGATACTGTACTCAGGTACGTCCAACAAGTTTCACAGTCTACTCTTGACTGCAAAATTCAGAATACATAACCTGTCTGGGACTGGCTCCTGCTGTAGGTCTGCAGGATGAGAGCGGTGCCAAGAGCAGGAGATAACCAGCAGGGCGCTGAACACAGCTTCACGGCGGTTTCTGTGGGAAAACCTTCCATGTGGGCAAAGCATTAGAAGCTCAGTCGTGAATGACACACTCATTCAGAAACGTGAAAGAGATGTAATAAAAACTCGTTAATATGAAACTTGCTGTTATTCATTGGTTCCTCAGCTCTCCACATACGTGCATGGAGAAACAGCTCAGGAACAGACGCCGTGCTGCGTGTGGTGGTGGCTACCGACATGTGCAGCCCCCCGGTACCCACTAGAAGGATTCTCATTGCACCATTTAAGGCACATCAGGCTTTCTCCGACACTGGGAGACAACAATTTTTGCCTTCAGATCATTTTTTCTAGTTGCCAGAGCCTAAAATAGCTCTCTTATTCATGGAGAAGCAATGGCTGCAATTCACATTCATTATCGGCGTGTCATTCACAGCCCGTGCACCCACGGTAGCTTTCCCCTCCTCTCGCACCGCCACTTCTTCCTCCTCAGCTCCCGGGGGATGGCAAGGTGCCTGATGACACGGATTGCTCTCATCTGACCCGTGACCCATGGCAGTCTGTCTGCTGCTCCAGCAGCCGAGCTCAGTGAGATGCAGGAGCGCCGCAGCCTCGGCAGCGTCCACGGCCACGCACATCCCTGCACGCAGCGGAGCTGTCAGCAAGTGCCCAGCAGCAGGAACCAGCTGGGCCAAACACCCTGATTCTGGGAGCACTGAAGCCTCTGCATGCTGTGACTCAGCGCTGGGCCAATCTGGGTCTGCCCAGTATAACCAGCACAGTGACTGGCTCCGAGGGCTGGGACGAAGCGGGTGAGGGGCTCCCAGAGGGGAGGGCACACAGCGGGCACGCCAGCAGGGGAATGGGGACAGTTCAAATACTTCCGAGCTAAAAGCACTGAGTGCTCTTTGCTTAGACTTCTGAATTATCTGCATACCTCTCACTTGAGAAAACTTAGGGGGACTCCAAAAGTCTAATTTGGCCTTAAACTCCTTTGAAAGTACTTTGCTTCTCCCTGATAATTTGCTGAGATCTGCTCTGCAGGTGGAAGCAGCAGCACTGCTGTGCGAGTTCACTGCGACCTGTGGAGCCACAGCAGCAGGAGCGAGGCGTCTGCAGCCAGCACACGTAGGGCCTGGGGAGGGCAGATCCTCTTGCGAGCCCTTCCCAGGACTATTCCCCCAGCAAACATCTCCGCCAGCTCTAGCAGAGCCCTGCGGGACGGGCAGCGCCGCAGCTCTGGCTGGGTGCTGGTGCTCGGGGCTGACCCTGCTGGCCCTCCCGCGGCTCCTGTGAGTGCCGCCTCCCTTCACTCCAACACCTTCCTGCACAATGTGGCCCTTTTCTTCCCCGGGCCACGTGTTTAGTTTTACAGAGGTGAATAAACCTGTGCAAACACGGAGCTGCAGCAAGCAGCAAGCTGCCCCAGCCCGCTGCCGCCCCGTACGCCACAGCTGCAGCTCCTGGCTGCACACCTCCAGCCCGTCCTGCTGTTAATACTCCTCACATGCTTCCGTGTAAGTGATGGAGAAAAGTGTCAGGCTGGGGAAAAGACAGATCACGAGTATTTCTGGCCCTGACATTTTCCTCCAGATATCTGGATTTCCATATATTTGAAAACCTAATATAAACAACAGAGAGAAAATTTGCATTTCGGGCAGTGAGGAATGAAAAATGGAGGCGGCGTAATGTATTGCTGCTCGAAGAAGAGGAATGACAGTGGTAAAGTCGAGCACACACGACAGCACCCAATCGGCTTGTGGCAAACTCATTTCCTGGCAGAATATAGGGTTTCATCTGCTGGAACATTTAATAGGCATCAAAGAAAGATCACTTCCCTCCTCTCGGTGCAGATTGAGAGCCTTCGCTCTTGCTTTATTTTTGCCATTTTATTAAACCCTTTATATAGTTTTAATACAATATGTATGATCCTCCTGAAAACAAATAAATTCTTAGGCGCTTCCCGGATTCTAAGGATTTCTAATGGTTACGTATGTTTTATTTATATTTTCAGAGAGACATTAAATATGTGATGTGTAAAAATATGCAAAAAAAAAAAAAGATCAACTCTAATTTATTGCTTCATACAGAGCGACGCTATGTTATGCCGTTAATTCGCAGATCTGGGCAGAGCCAGCCCGGGGCAGGGGCTGAGCACGCGCCTGGGTTTTGCTGCCTGGCCCACAAGCAGTGCCAGGTGCCCTCCGCCTGGGTGCAATCCTCGCCTTCCCCCGGGGCGTGTGCCTTCCCCGCGGCCACATCAAGAGGGTGCCGGGAAGCCACAGGGAGCAGCACCCAAGCACCCGGCATCAACAAGCCCTATCGCTGGTGACCGCCCTGGCTCCTTGCACTGATTTTCCTGCCGCGTGTGGCCAGAGCTGGCTCCTATCCCGCTGGCCGTGCCTGGTGCGTGCCCCACCACGGGGCTGTGGCTCTCCTCCCGTCACACACAGGGCTGCCCACAGGAGAGCTGCCATCCCCCGCTGCCCCCAGGTAGGGCTGACAGCTTGTCACGGCCACGGCGCGTGTCTGCTGGGGACAGGGCAGCAGAGTTCCTGGGAGAAGTGCCCTCGGGTCGTGCAAGGTGCGAGGCAGCTCACACGCAAGGCCGGCCGTGTGACAGAGCACCTGGCTGACTGTTACTGGGTTTTTCTGTCCCTTCTGAATGCCATTTCTAGTGTCTGTGACTTCCCAAAGCCAGCAAGCCGTGAGGAATGGGGCAGGAGGAGAGAACACAGCATGCTTTTTGATGGCAGCGTTCAGCAGAGCTGGAAGCAGAGTGTCTGGCGAACTTTAGCCAGGGCTTGCAGCAGCCTTTTGCTTTGAGGCTCCCTTATTTAGGAACAAAAGAAATAGATCAGAACGTTTCACTGGTTCATCAATTCCGGTCAGGTTCAGTCTGGCCACACGATCTCTCCAGCTCAGGCACATCCTTGGCAGGGAGCTCCAGCCTCCCAAATACACACGCACACCAGCACGCAGGCGCCTGCTGCGCTCGTGTGACTGACGCCTGCGCTGCTCGGAGGGCGGCTCACCACCGGGACCTGGTCACCGGCACGGCGCTGCCTGCCGTGGTGTGCTGGTGCTCGTGCTGCTCATCTGCAGGGGTAAGCACCAGCCTGGAGCGTGCCCCCACCAGTCCACATCACGTGCCGCGGACACAAATGCAGGCTGTGACATTAGCTGCATGCCCCAGCACCCCGCGGCAGTAGCACAGGGAGAGCACCCTGCCCGGGGCTGGAGGTGGTCAGCGGGGCTCGGAGTGTTCGTAGCAGATGAGACCTCATCACAGAAATAACTTCGTTGTTAAAGCTACAGGGACAAAGACCAAGCGTATGTGGCTTTCATCAGGAGGCACCATGAGGTTCTTAATGTCACTGCAGAATGTGCTGAGCCTGTAAATGCTTATTGCTACACCCTAATTGCGAATTACAGATCCATAACTCTGGCTACATGGTAAGCATCCTCCTGCAGAGGCGTCAGGGACACAAGAGAGACTTTTACAGCCTTTCTATCTTGGGTACTTTACAGTTATTTTTAATACCACCAGAGAGACCCCCATAAATCTCCCCAGGCCCCTCCTGCGGAGGCAGGAGCCGGTGCCACCGCCCCGCGCTGCCGGGCTGCGCGCGCTCTGCCTTGCCGGAGCTGAATACATTATTTTTGGTCTTGTGAGCACAGCGATGCGAAGTGACCTCCTGGTTAAGGGTAACCTGCGCTAACAGAGCTGTAGTCATGTTGATTCAGAATATCTTTCATGTGTGTCCTTTAGAAAAATGTATTTGCAGACAACACGATCCGAACTGGAGCGGCGGGTGCCTTTCGACGCAGAGCCTGACACACGCCTGCACTGCTTGCAGGTCGTTAGTCCGGACACGGGCGTACACAGACAGAGGCAAGCACGAGGTTAGCCTCCAGACCCAGCCCCTCGCGCCGTGGTCGTGTCGGGTGGCAATGCTGCCTGTGTGCAGCCCTGCTCTTCCTGCCCTGCCCGCAGATCCAGGCTTTTACCAAACCTCTCCTTTCTCTCAGAGCTCTGTGTGTTCCGGGGGGAAGCTCTGGAAGGTCCGGGAAGGACAGCTCCTGTATGCAAAGCCATGCCTGCAGCCAGGTGTCAGTTCTGAATCACTATGAGGCTGGAGACCTGAGCCTGGCAATAACTGGACTCCCAGTTTGCTGGCCAAAACAAGAATAACACAATCAGAAGAGTTAGCTTTCTAGTTGTCCCAAAATGAAGATGACAATGAAAATGAAGAGGCAAAAGAAATTATTCAGTTGTCCCTGAACAAAAGCTTCATTTTGCTCACAGCCTTATCTCTTTGCTTACATGCCTGCATTTTTAAATGAAAAGAAATAATAATAAAAAATCCAGACCATACACCTTTTTAAGGATGTTTGAAATTTTGAAACACATTTTCCAATTAGTTTTGGGGAGGAGGCAACTCCCAAGGTTCACCTGAGTGCCTCCAGGTGCCCCCAGACGTCCCGGCTGAGGGAGCGGCTCCCTGGCAGTGCCAGGAGCTGCCCGGGCTCCCTCCTGCGCGGGGCGGCCGGGGGCAGGACAGGGCAGGCAGAGCCTCCCCGTCCCTCGGGGCCGCTGCAGCTTCCACGGCAGCTCCCTGCCCACAGCCTGAGCGCAGATGGAGGAGAAAGGAGAGAGGAAGGAGAGCGGCGTTTTTGCCAGTGTTTTTCTTAGACAGCTTACATTCTAGAATTAGATACCAGCGATCGCCATCGCTGACTGCTCCAGCCCTGGAAGTGATTTTATCTCAAAGCAGTGGATATGCGAGCGGCGTTTCTCCAAGGGGCTGGGGAGCAGATGGGAGGTGGCGGGGTGCCCAGCTCTGCTGGCCGCCGGCCGACGCGGTGGGGAGGGGGCAGCATCCCCCCACCCCGCTGGGCTCAGGCTGCAGCCGGCAGCTGGGCACGGCGCTCGCTGGCTGTGGCCCTGCGGAAAGCCCTCGCCTTCTGCTGTCCTGGAGGGGAGCGCAGCGCTCCGGCCGGCTGCCCGAGGGATGCGGCGCCGGCTGCTGCGGGCGCTGGGGCTCAGGGTGTGACGGCGCTGCCATGCAGGGTGGCCTCTGGGTGCCTGGCAGGGGAGCGCTGCTGCTCGCTTGTTATTAAAAGCAAGCCCTGGCTGCTTTTAATTTTTTCCTCCCGAGTTTTTCAGCTCGGCTCCAGCAGTGGTGGCGGGCGGGCCTGGCTCTCACCTGTCAGGAGGCACCCGGTGGTGCCATGCAGACCGACCCACGCCCGTCCTCATCCTCAGCAGCCGTGCATGGCCCCGGCCCCCCAGCCCAGGCCCTAAGGATGTGCTGCCTGCACAGCTCTCCTCCCCGCTGCCAGGCCCAGGGACCAGCCCTGGCACAGAGGCCTCTTTTCTTCTTTGTCCCCACTCCTTCACGGCTCCCGGCAGAGTAGGAGCAGGCACAGGACACGGCACCTACGTGGCGTGGATGAGAGAAGACGCAGTTCCAGCAAGCCAAGGCTGCGCGCGAGATGCCACTGCCAGTGCCACCAACACAAGCGTTTGTTACCACACGGGTGTCTCAGCCCTTCAAGTGGGGAAATTTCCTAGTGCTTCTGAGGGCTTCAGCCATCACACCGCTCCCTCCCAGCACCAGCAGCTCCCCCAGAGCCGCCCGGCCTCGCTCCGCGGTGCTCGGGGCTGCGGGTCCGGCCCTGCCTGCCCCAGCAGCACGGGGCCGGCGCTGGCTGCGGCTCAGCCAGGCGGCGAGCTACCCGGCGGTGTTTAGCTTTCCGGGTTTGTAGTTGGAATGATGATTCTCATCACCACTTGAATTTAATTTAAATGGTTTGCTTCTGCTTTCATTTTATTGGCACCCATTATATCCCCCTTGTACCTCTGGCATTTCCTTAATAGTCTTTTGACTCATCTGCTCTCAGGAGGAGAAACATTTTTTACAAGAACAATATGAAGTAACAGTTATAAAATCTGTAGCCTGGTGATAAATGTTAAGGACTCATATTCTTTTATTGGAAATTGCTGTCTTTCAAATGTTTAACAGATTTGTAAAAATAATTTCTCCAAAAGGTTACGGTTCTATTGAACTCCATTAGAGAGAGGCTGCGCTCTAAATCATGCACCGCGTCCAGGAGCCCTCGGAAGGGGACACAGCAAAGTCATAACTTTCTCCCTTCATACACAACATCGGCTGGCTCCTTTCCAGCATTATTCCATTTCCAGGACACTTTCCTTGACCCTTGGGTCCTTCAGCCACAGCAGAGGGGGTGCGCCTGCCTGAATCCAGGCGTGAAATTATGAAGGAATGGGCCTGCGGTCGCTCCGCTTGTGCTAAGACCTCAGATGTGAAATCGCCACTTTTTTTTCCCCTTCTCCTCATACTGGCCTGTCGCATGCCGGGCGGAAAAGATTGTATTTATCACCTGTCAGGGTTTGGCAGAGCTGAGTTACGTGGAGCAGGACAGCATAAAATTATCATACACAAGCATGAAATTACAAAATCGCTCGGAACTGAACAACAAAATTATTTCATTTCTGAGGGAGGCCATTCCATTTTTTAGTCGTGACACCTCAACTGCCAAACTTTGAATTGAAATTGAGTGTGAGGTGCATGGAATATAGACAGCAATAACAAGCAAAGGCATGTAAACTAGCCATGCAAATACACTACATTAATGGCCCCAGAAACCTCCCACAGGAGATATGTAACTAAATAAATGTCACATGTCCCAATAACTCAACTTTTCTTATACATTGTAAAATGAATTATGCCGCAATCGGAGCAGGCTGCTCCTGCGGCGGGACTCCCATTTGCTGGGCGTTCTCCTGCACCGCATATGTTTTTTGCTTTTCCTCTCGCAGCATTTATTGTCAGAGGCAGGCAAACACTGCAAACACGGGATCACAGGACGGGTCTGATCTGCAGGGGGGATGCGGCACAGCTGAACGGGGCTTGCTGCTCTGAAACACGGTGACGATGTGCCCATCCTCTGTGAGAACCCGCCCGCGGTCGCTAAGGTGTGTGGCAGCAAGGAACGACGCGATGGCATCTCATCCCAGCTCTAAAATCCCCCCGACCTCTGGAGCAGAGCTAACATTTCTATCCGGCTGTCGCAGCCTGGTCTCGGGGCTGCTCTGTATGCACCGAAAGGTCTCGCCGAATTGTGCAGGGTTTATTAGGCTGCTTATGCAAGCCAGGCATCGCGCGGGGAGGTAAAAGCAGCTCTCTTCCCAGTTAGCTTCCTCATCAGAGAAAGCTGAGTCCGGCAAAGCCCCCGCTCTGTCAAGGAACAGACATCGGCAGTAATTGTGGCGAGGAGTAAAAGAGCAGTTCCATTTTATTGCAACTAGTAGCATCCTGATGACTGTAGGCAAGGCGGTCCCGGAGGAGCAATATTTTATAAACACTATTTGTGTCAGAGCTTACTGTGCGTTTGCCGGGCCGTCCCCGGGGAGGGCCGGCGGTGTGAGCCATGCAGCACCCTGCGCTGCTGGGGCAGGGCAGCGGGCGGCAGCCCCCGCTCGGCACGGCGGGACGCGGCGCCATCCATCACGGGGGCAGCGGGCTGTCAGCTCCCTCCGCCGCACTGATGGGCTGCGCAGGGCCTGAGCGGAGCAAACCAAATGAGATGTTAAATAAAATTAAAGGCAGAGTGAAATGGCAGCCGGCGATTGGGAGAGGCACCAAGCTGCTTCCTGCTGGCTCCCGTCACCTGCCCCGGGGGCACCGCAGGCTCCTGCCGTGCTTTGGCTGGTGGCCGCTGGCATCCTGCCTGGTGGCCGCTGCACCCGTGGCAGGGCAGCTGGGTGGCCCCGAGGGCTGCGGGTGCCAGCAGCTCCTTGGACCCTCCAGGGCCGGGCATGGTGCAGAATCCCCCCATGGAGCCCAGGGAGGGCATCCCAGGGTGGGCAAGGTGGGGCTGGGGGGGGCACAAGAGGGGCTGAAACCAGCCGAGGGCAGCCAGCCAGGAAGGTTTGTCCATCGTTCCTTCACCACGGAAGCCTTGACCTTGTTACACCCCTTTTCCCCCCACCTGCAATGGCTCCATCACTTCACACAGCCTCGCGCAAGGTGTGGCCCTCACCCAGGTCCCCATTTCAGGGGCTCCATGACCCCGTGCTGGGCCATGCGGCTGCAGGGCTTGGCCAGCACTCGCTGTGCAGAGGGCTGTGTCCCCCCAGTGCCCTCTCCTGCCTGGCTGAGCACCACCAGCCCAGCTCCAGCCCCGCAGCCCAGGGTCATCCTGGCACACCGTGCCCCACCTATGCCAGCAGTGAGGAGTGGGGGCAGAAGGATTTGTTGCTGTTTTCAGCAAAGACAATAACAAATCAATCAGACTGAGGAAGGAGACAAACCCCATCAGTGAAGCCACGGAGTAGAAGTGCCAATTTTCCCAGTCCCAGGTGGGGAGAAGCTTCCCACCTTCACCTGGCTCTCAGTAATAAAGCGAGGCAGGGCTTTCACCCAGCTGCAAGTCTCCCAGCCTTTCACAGAAACTTTTGATCTCAGTGGACTGATATTTATTAACCATTGTTCTTCTGCTCCGCTTGTTTTAAAATATGGAGAGGGATTTTGTAAGGGTCAGAATTCCAAACCGGCGCCCAAGCAGCACTTGGAAGGCAGCCCCGTGCCACAGCGAGTATAAAGAGAAAAGAAATTCCTGGTGATTTATGATGAAGGAGGCAGACCCGGCCTTTGCTTCTCTCAGGCGAGCCTTTGATGCTGCCCCTTTAATCCTTAGCCACCTGGTAGTAATTATAACTGTAAGATAGTCTTTATATTTGATTAAAAACAAGGAAATGCTTCTCTGTATAATGAGAAGCCTCAGGCGGCGGACCCCGCACCCAGGTAGGCTCTGCCCATGGTGCAGCAGCAGCCGGGTGCGCGCTGCGCCGAGCCCCGCGGCACCTCGGGGCACCCGGCTGCTCCCCGCGGACGTGGGAGGCCGGGGGCACCACGGCACTAAGTGTGCTGCGGAGAAGGGTGGGGGGCTGTAGGAACTGCTTTGCAGGAGCCATCTCGATAGAAGTCAAGCTGTGATCAGGCCGGCGTGCTGAATGACCAGGCGCTGGTGACACCTCGGGGGGCTCCGAGCAGGCGCAGGAGGCACCGGGTGGTGGCGATCGCAGCCACGGTGCTGCCTTGCGAGGGGAAGGAGAAGGTAGGAAATTATAATCAGTTTAAGTCAGTTCAACTTCAGTTCCCAGAAAAATATTGGAACAAATGATCAAACAAACTATTTATAAGCACCAAGAAGATAACAGGGTGAGTAGCAGCCAACATGGGTTTGTCAAGAACAAATCGTGGCAAACCGATCTAATTTTCATCTGCGACAGGGTAATAGGCCTTCTGGATAGAAAAGAAGCAGTAAATGTCATATCTTGACTTTAATAAGATTTTTGACACCGTCTTATATGACATTCTCACAAGCAAGCAGAGGAATCATAGTCTAGATGAAAATACTACTTGGTGAGGGTAAAACCAGTTGAAAAACTGCAGTCAGAGACTAGCCATCGATGGTTTGCTCTTGAAATGAAGAACCGTAACTAGGTTTAGCCTGGGTACAGTGCTATCCAGTATTACCAACCTATATGATGGAAAAATACAATTAATATATTTTCAATCTCTGAGTGCGTTAGAGGACAGAACCGGAATGGCAAAAACCTTGGGAAATGCTACAAATTACTTCAGAAAAATAAGGTGTATCCTATGGATAAGGTGCAAGGTACTGAAGCTCAGTGCAGTTGGGGAATTACTGGTGTGATAAGAGAAAAGCATCTAGGAGTTATCTGAGAACAGGAGCTGAACTTAGGCCAACAAAATCACAATGCTGAAGGAAAAGCAAACTATTTGCAGGCAATTATAAATAGAAATGTGTCATCTGTGATGCACGGGATGCAATAATTCTCACCAAGTCAGCAACCACGAGGAGCAGCTGAGACACTGCTCCAGGTCGTGGGACCATGGACCAAAGGGCAAAGCCCTTGGTAGGTGAGGAGAAGGATCAGAGATCTGCAGCACCTCGGCCGAGCGAGGGGTATAGACAAAGGTCCACAGACCTCGTGTCTTCCTACCCACGCCTGCTGCCAGGCCTCCTGTGCCAGGCTCAGAGCGTGATTGTGGAAAACAATTCTGCGTGCCCTGTTCCTGTGCTGGCTCTGGGCAGCACTGCCCTGTGCCCGAGGGCCCCCTGGGGCTCTCCGCACACCCCTCGCCCCCCTGCCAGCCCAGGGACAGCAGCCAAAAGCACTCCTGGTGTCATGCAGTGGGGCTGGGGGCCTGGGGCAGCAGTCCCCTGCAGACAGCTGAGGGCCCCGAGGCACCAAACCCTGATAGCGATGTTTTTATTATTATTATTATTATTATTATTATTTATTATTTTCATCAGGATAGGTTTCTGCCCATGGGATACGGGCTGCAGGGTGCTCAGTCCTGTCCCACAGCCAGGCGTGGGTCTGGGGGACAGCAGCGGCCGGTGCCGTGGCTGCGGGGCCCGACGAGGGTCAGGGGATGAGGAGGAAAGGGCTCACTGCCGGCGTGGAGCCCCTTCCCTTTGTGCCGCAGGCTGCTGCGGGCACGGCTCGGGGAGAGGCACACGAAAACCCTTCTGATGCAGCCGGACCCCAGACCCCCCCCCCCACCCCCAAAACCACAGCCCCGAGACCCCGCCGGGCCCCCTGCGGCCGCGGCTGCCGGCGCTCGGTGCAGATGTGCCGGGAGAGCCTGGCCACAAAGAGTTAAAGGCTGCTTCGCCAGACTGTGAATTCTCAGCGAGTCTCCCACATGCAGCCAAACAACAGCTTGACATTTTCCATCCTTCACGAGAAAGACAAAGGCGTGAAGATATTCCCATGATTCCTTTCTGCATGCCTAACTATGAGCTCAGGTGCAGCAGCATTTGCCCTGGACCGGCCTCATCAACATGAAGGGCGAACTCATCGTTTCTGCATCTTTCCTCGCCACTGCTTGATTAATTGGCTCACAACGATGCTGGCTGAATACCTAATGCCTCTCCTGTCCCTGTTCTTTCTTCACAGCCTTTTGCTGCATTTACATATACTTTATATTCCATAATTTTCACACACACAAAAAAATGGGAGCACATCTCAGTAATTTGATGTAATGACGGCATGTCACCAAAAAGAGGAATTAGAAAAATCTGTAGGTATTTAATTTATTCTTGTTTTTTTTTTTTTTTTTTTTTTTTTTTCAAGTAGATCTCTCCGAGAAAGGCATTAATATTCATGTGCATGAAAAAAAGTACTCTCGAAAGGAAATTTCCAGCATTTTAGTTTAAATTAAATACATTTTTAAAGAAACAATATTTAACTAATAATGCTTAAAGGCAAAATTAACAAAAGTAGCAATTTTTACCTACCAAAGCAAGGTTTTGTCTCAGGGGTTTCCAGTAAAACTGCCCTAACAGGAAAACGGCATGCTGCTTTGCTGAGGAAGGGCTCAAGGGGAACAAGACGGAGGGCAGGGGGACGTGAAGGGCCTTTCAGAGCACCACAGCTGCAATTTTTGACTGGGCATTTCCCTCGGCCCCGTGTCCGAGCGCTTCCAGCAGGGCTCGGAGCTGCCCAGGCCCCAGGAGCTCCCCGGTGGATGCACAGTGCACGCTGCACCGGGACGGGGAGGGAAGTCTGGATGCTGGGGTCGGGTTCTTTGCACCTCGTTTTTCCAGTTAAACAGGAGGAAGGGAGAAGTAGAAATCAGAGAGGTGATTTTGCAGGAAACGAGCACGTGCAACGTATTCAGCAAACGGAATGCGATGACTGTTACGGTAATTCCCCCCAATTAACTCCTCCACCTCGGCTTATCAGGACCAAATTAAAAGGAAAAATGGAAAAAATAAACATTAACTTTTTTTTTTTTTCTCTCTCCAGGATTTCATGGCAAAAGGCAGTCTGGACGGATAGAGGCTGGCGCAGTTCATGGAGGCATCCCGGGAGGCTGAGCGGGCTGTGGAGGAACAGGCATGGTGCAGCTGCGGAGAGGGGAACCCCAGGGGCTGGTGTCCCCCAGCCCCGCTCCCCAGGGGTCAGCGGTGGCACTGGGGGCTGTGGTGGGGGCTGCAGGATGGCAGAGGAGGGCTGGGGACAACCGTGGCTGTGTCTGGGGGCAGCACCCAGAGCCTTCGGGGCGGGGGTCCCAGTGGCATGCCCTGGCCATGCTCCACTTGGGCTGCTCATAGAAAATCAGGGGCAAGCACGGGCACCCGGGCCATCCTCTGCACATCGCCCCTTCATCCAGGGCTGGGAGCAGCCTTTGGGGTGGCACCGCCGCCCCCCGGGGCACCAAGCTCTGCCCGTGGCTGCAATGATCCATGGCGAGGGGAGGCTTCAAGGATGCACGTCCTTGAAAAGGGAAAAATAAATCTTGAGGCCTGGGATTGCCTGTAAATTCTTCCTCGTTAGCAGGGTTAGGAACCACCTGGGAGCTGGGCAGGGCCTGGCTCGGCCCCCTCCCCGCCGGCTGCCCGGGGACGCTGCTGGAAACGCCGCCTCTAAAGGACGCTGCTGGGTTCTCGCAGGCGCCTTGGCTCTCCCCTGCCAGAGCAAAACTGTCTTAATCTGGTCTTCGGGAAATAAAACTTCCTATCTTTGTCCTGGCACATTACGGAAAGATTATCCCCTGGATTAAATAAAATTATAGGGTTTATTTCTCAAGTGTGAAAGCCTGAGCCTGCCAGAGCGCCAGAGGCAGGGGCTGGATAAATGATGGGAACGGTCCCTGCTGGTGGGAGAAACCCGCTGAACGCCGTGCCATTAGGCAGGGCTGCACGCACAGGCGGGAGCTTCAGCAAGGTTTTAAATTGGTCTCCTGATATTTTATGAAATAACTTTTTTTTTTCCTAAAGTACTTCTTGATATTTTTATGTTTATATATTTTAACTTAGGATCGGACTCATAAAAAATACATGAGGAGTAAGTGGTTTCTGCAAATGTTTTATACATGATTTGGGAACAGATACTGTTCAAAGCAGGAAGAAGAATATTCCTCGCCATGCCAGCCAGGGCGAGGACACGGCAGGGCTGGGTCAGCCACGGACAGAGGTGGGAGCCTGGAGACGCAGAATTGCTGCCACAGCTCGATGCCATCAGATGGGCAGCATCGGGTACCCCAAAATCCCCAGCCCGAGGTGCCCACGAGCACAGGCAGGCTTCCCCGGAGCCCTGCAGGCTCTCTGAGCGCTGCTGGCCTGCCCAGGATGGCTCCAAAAGCAGCTCCTGGTGCAGGCTGCGGGCATCAGCACAGCACCCCGTGAGCCACACTGCTCGGGAGCCAACAAGGGGCCCTGCAGCGAGAGCCAACCTGGGCAACTGAAGCGTTAATGCAATATTTCATTTGCTTCCTCTGTCGTAGCATATATTATCTTTTTTGACTGTGTAATATGATGCAAAGTTTTTTAAATGATACAATTGTGTTCTATTATATTCTACTCTTCAGGGAGACTTTAGGCTCATTTTTTGCATGAATGATACTCACTCGATGCATTTCAATACTGACACAGATAGCACTGTAGGCACACACAGCAGATAGGGTTATAGCAAGTGCACAGATAAATGCAAAAACATATGGCAACACAAGGAAACCCTACATTTTTTATTATAAAAAAGCAGAACACGTGTTTCCAGATACAGTGTGCGGGATCTGAAAGATGGCATTACTGTCTCCTTCCGATGGATTTTTATAGGATTTGCTTAAAATAAAATCTAAGCAGGGATTCTGTGCAAATTTTCCCCTTTGGAGGATTGGACTCTGAATCAAATTCTGCCTGATCCACAGATGAAAATCAGTTTGGGGGGTTCTTCTCCGGGTCTCCAGCGAGCGTTTGTCCAGCTTAACCGAATTTAGCATAATCTCTGCTCAAATGAGGCCCGGGGGTGGCAAAGCAGGGTGTGATGCAGGCCAGGAATGAGGGGGCTGGCAGGCAGCACGGGGCAGCAGGAGCGGCGCGCAGGCAGAGCCCAGCACCACCAGGATGAAGCCCCCCAGCCCAGCACAAGCAGCAGGCAGGAGGGGCTGCAGCCCCCCGGCTCCTCCTCGCCGCAGGGTGCTCGTGTCCCCGCACGGCCACCGGGACAGCACCGACCCCCAGTGCCCCCCACAGCCCCAGCGCCCACGGCAGCAGGGGGGCTGCCCCCGGTGGGCTCGGCTGCGGCGGGGTCTGGAGAGGAGCAGAGAAGGACGCTGCGAAGGCTGCCTGGCTGCCTGCGAAGGTCTTAAAAGAAATTATAGCCTGCATAAAAATATTCACTCCAGCCAAGGGCCCTAAAACATTCCCCTGAGCATTGAACAGTGACTGAAAGTATATTACCGTGCACTTCAGGTTACTGTAGTAACCCAAGGTCAAATAGCAGCGCGTTATATCCAGATGACTCCGGGATGGATTTGCTTCAGTGCTGGATGGCAGCAGCGGGGAAGGCAGAGGCTTCACCAGGCGCTGGAATTTAACTCAATATTCAATTTACTCTGGAATCAATTTTGATGGAGTACAATTCCCATTTATAATACCAGGTTATTACCAGCACTGCTGTTTGATTAGACACCGGCAGACTCAGGCCCAACGCATCCCCAGCCCCAGGGCAGGGGTCTCCCACCCCCGCGGCCGTCGGAGCCCACCCCACCGGTGCTGGGGCCGTGACGGAGCCACCGGGGCAGACCCACAGCAAAGCCCCGCTCCTGCCTCCAGGCACGGCTCCTGTGCACGGCCTGACGTCTGGAGATGACACAGCGGGGAGGGAGAGGTGATATTTCTCTCTTAACTTTAAGTTCCCATGAATTTCGAATTCTTTTCTCTGAGGGGCTAATTATATAATTTCCATGTTTACTCTGTGCAGACGGATCTTGTAAGATGGTGCCCCAGGGACACGAGAGCTGGATTTAAACCCCAGTTAGGTAGCACTCGACGGATAGCTTTATGGCAGGGCTCACATCACACCCGCTGCCTGTTCATTTGTTTTGTAGGGGTGTCTGCCGCTGCTTTTTTCCCTGCGCTGCCTTTGATGATTGGTCACTGATGCTTCGTTTCCCCGTTGCTGCACCCACCCCACGCTCACCCCCAGCTCAGCCCCCGGGGATGCTCAGCCCCCCCTGCCCAAACCATGCCCCCCCCCGTGCTTGCACAGCCCTCACATCACTGCCCCCAGCCAGAGACCCCGAGGCTCGGGCTGCTGCTGCTCCCAGGAGGGCTCGGCCATGCCACTGGGCTCCGGTGGCCCCAGGGCCCCCTGCCCTGCTGGGACCTCTCCTGCACCAGGGGATAAGCCTGCACCCCACGGGCTGCTCCTCACCCCCCACTGCAATGCCTGCGGGGCAGAGAAAAGGGCAGGCTGCTCACCTCACCTCCTGCCTAAAACACCTCAGAGGGGCACGTCGTTAGGCTTCGTTCTCCCCTTCGCCCCTTGGGAGTACATTTCCCGTAATTACAGGGCTGGAGAAGCCGTTTTTGCCTCTTACTATTCACAGCTATTTATATTTAACATATTTAGGCTCCCTGGGTCAGAAATGGGAATTATTCTGCACCTAACCTTAAAGTTACAACTGCTGCTCAGTAACCAGATGCTGAATACAAAAGGGAAAGCTTTTAAGAACCACACAATTTAACAAAACAGAGGGAAAAAAAGTACAGTATGGGGAAAAGTTTGTATCGTTTTTCCCGTGGAAACAGGAGAAAAGCAAAGGCAAGGAGATTGTTCATTTGCAAAGTTCACAATTCTCAGAGCCATGAGCTGTCCCTTTAACCACCGCTAAATTGTTTTCTGACAGCCCTTGCTGCAATTTTATCCCCTGACATTTGATTTACATATGATCTTTAAGCACTACCACTGCTGTAATAGCTATTTGGTTAATATTCAAATCACTCTGTGATGTCACATACCTTGATAGGTCATTTCACTGCAGCTTGGCAAAATGCATGTAAAAATAAATGTATAACTAATGAAATAAACTGATTAAGGGGAGAAATCAATCGTTTTACTGCTGTAGTGAAGATCTAGCAGTTAATTTAGCATGGATCTGCAAGGGTGCACGTTAATAGAACAGGCTCTCATCTAATTGGTGCCACAGTAAATGAAATACAGTAATATTCCATGATGCATTGGAAGAGTTCACTTCATTTTCTCGGCTCTTTCCTGATAACTGTTTATAGCACAAAGGAGCTTTATTTATTTCCCCCCGCAGTGGCAGCAACTTGTAGCTCCCAGCAGCCAGGTTAACCACCAGCACGCCCTAAGCCCTCCTCGGTCACATCTCCAGCCCCGTCCTGCGGGTGCAGCAGCAGTTATTTCGGTCACTTCTGGCTTTTTCCCCTACCGCCGCCAAGTGCCTGCAGCGAGGCCAGCCGGGCCGGGGTCCGGCACCCGCTCCGAGCAGCCGCACTCAGGTGAAGTCCACAGAGCCTTCTGACGGTTACAGTAAATAACGGTGCTCCAGAGGGCCCCGTTAATTTCCCAGACATTTAATCAATATGATGCTGCCCTGTTCGTTACAGCTGTCAAAAATATGCAAAGTCCCATCTGGTCCTAACGGGTACAGAGGCTGAAATCTCTGGTCTAGAAGAATCAGCTGACTATCACACCCCATTTCTCCTAATTTCAGGTCATCCCGTTAAGCGTGAGTTACCACCTCAGGTTTAAAATGAAACTGTAAATATTTGAGAAATGCCATCTTGGAGCAGCCCACGCTCGGAGCGGCCGCTAGCCCGTTCTGAATCAGAGCAGAAGGGAAGCAGCAGCAACAGGGTGAGAGCAGGGCTGTCCGCCCGCTCCTGCGCCGCGAAAAAGGCCTCTCCCCTCCCCAGAAATATTCAGCTGTATTAAAAAAAATAGGGGAAAAATGATCTATACAAAAGCTTTGCATAAAAAAGTGATCAATGCAAATTCCTCTGAGAAAATTGCACCAACAGATGGAATCAACCCATTTCCAGCAAATGCCTCTGGCTGTGCAGATGGTAATTATAGGATGTATGTAAATACGCAAGCTCTAGGAAGCACAGCAACACGCACTGCTGAATTTAGGCATTGTAGGGGGATGCCGGCTCGGCCCTTCCTAGGCCCTTTGGCAAGAAGGAAGCTGGGACTTGGAAAGGTTTCCCACCACATCTGCACACCCTCACTGCTGCCAGCGCCCGAGGACTGCAACCCCTGCCCCCAGACTTCCTGCCACGGAGACCCGTGAACCCGGGCACGCTGCTGGGCCCAGCCCCACAGCCCCCAGCCCACACGGGGGGACAAAGCCCCGCTCCCCTCCATGCGGGGGGACAGCGTGGCCGCTCCCGAGGGACGGCGGGCTCATCCCCGCAGACGGTCACTCGGGGCTCTCATTTTTCCACTTGGGTGTCAAAGGCCATTTCCAAGGCTAGGGGATTTTTACTTTATGCTCCTGTTGACACTGTTTTTCCTTCTGAGAAAAGTGCTTGCAGAAGTTGTCTGTGGTAAAATGTTAATTGGAGCCAAGTAATTAGACAAAAGATACTTAGTGATCTCTCCAAAGCAATAAGCTTTCAGTGCTTTGTTTTAGTGCTATAATAATTACTGTCACTCCATAAAGTGCTCCAGCGTTTGGCAGGAGGGGTCCACGAGTGGCTGAAGCCTCCCCCAGGAGCAGGAGCAGCAGGCGGGCACCGTGCCCAGCCAAGCCCCCGACCCCTCGGCCAGCAGCCCCCAGCCCTGCCCTGCTCTCCGGTGCCGCAGCACACTCCGGATCAGCTCGCTGAGACCAGTTCCTCTGTTTACACTGGCACAACTAGCTCCAGATTTATTGCTACCTTTTTTTTTAAAAAAAAATAAAAATTATATATATATATATATATCAAGCAAGGCTTCTTGCCTCCTTGCTGTGTCTCCCAGCTCTGAAGATGAACAGCTTTACAGGCAAGACAGAGCCTTCACCTGGCTGTGAAGCACGCGACGGGGCCGTGCCCCACAGAGCACCACCCACGGTCCTGCCCTCCAGAGCCCCCCAGCAGTGGTGCAACAAGTGTCCGTGCACAGTGAAGGAGCATCTTGCCTGGCTTCAGACTTTTCAGTGCTTCAAAAATATATATTTAATATAAAAGAAATTTGCAGCCTGAGTGACCTGTTGATTGAAAACCTCTTAGCCTTGATCAAACAGGCGGTTCTGCCTGCCCTGCTCTCCTTCCTGGGCTCAGTGGGTGCCAACTGGGAGCAGCAGCATGCAAAACCCAAGCAACGGTTTCACTGAGAATGCATTTTCCTAGCAGAAAATCATCAGGATGTGTCTTCCCACAACCATAAACACTGATCTAATTGCCTTCTCTCTGCATTTACACCGTGATTTTGTGAGCAAGGGAAGTCCCTGCAGCCTCATTATGCAAAGAGAACGAGCCCTGTATGAGCCACATGTACAGCACGTGGATCAGACGTGTTGGATGGAGACAGCTCCCAGGCTGGGACGTGATTTCCTCGAGGATGGGCTCCTTCCCCAGTAGCTGAAACAGTGCTCCAGATGCTTCCTATTGCAACTGCTATTTCAATCTCAGGGAAAAATAGATGCTGGAGGTGTTTTATGGTCTGCAGCAAGCCCAGGCTCCCAGATACATGCCATACCCTCTCAGCTGCTGCAGGCAGGGCCCAGGTTAATGGCGGTAACCCAGCAACACTACTAAAAGAAACGTTTTCCTTACGATACACCACTGGGAGAAGCAGGGAACAGGAGAGCTCGTCGAAGCTGATGCTCCACAGACCGGCCCTGACAAGCTGGGGGAGCCCTGGTGGGCCCGACCCTGCTGGTGCCACCCCCAGCCCCACAGGGAGGGGGCCAGCAGCTCCTGTGCCCTGCAGCGGGACCCCGGAGCCCCCGCTCCCGAACTGCATTTAACACCACCCAACTCATTAAGCACCGTGCTACAGATACTGCCAAATGAACGCAGGGACATCATCGGCTGGGAACCTGCTAACTGCTGCACAAGCGTGTTGTACACGAGGAGCACAAAGGGAACCGCACTCGTACACCCCTCCCTCGTGTTGCATACATCAGTTCTCTATCTTTTCATCAGCAATCACAGACAGATTTTCTCAGCGTGAGAACTGCCGTGAAAATTGAAAGATTGTACAGCAAACATTTTTTTTCCTTGATGCCCTGTCTAATTGTGCTGCCTTTGATTTTATTAATCTGTTTTCATTAATATCCTGAAGGCAAGAGAAAAAACAAGAAAAGCTTTGCTTTCTGAAGGGGCTGCTGCTGCTTGGTTCTTGCCTTGTTCAATAAGGAAGCTGTGTGGTACCAAGACAGGGCAATCTGCTGGTGGGATAAAGGGAAAGCAGCCTCTTCAGGCACCCTCCTCTTGCTGGGATGAGGGGATGAGATTCTCTATTTCGTTATCCAGGATGAAGTAGACTAGTGCCTAGGTATTAATTATCAAGATTCCATATCAACATTTACCACGTCTGCTCTCAAGGGCTGTTACCCCTCGAAGCTGCTGAGATAGAAACTGACATTGATCCCGTCAGCGCAGACACGGGGAGCTACTTACCTCAGAGCAAACAATGACCTTGAAATATTTAACAGATAAAGCACGGTTTCTTATTTATATATAAAGTGGGGGAAAGAAGCAAACAAAACTTCCCGAAGTGCATTTTTTCACTTACCACCTCGTGTCTTTCAGGACAGCAACAGATGTCCAGACCCAGGAGGAAATTCAGTGAATACAAAGGGAGTGTAAAGGTGCCTGCAAGCACCAGAGCACCTCAGCTGCAGCACCGCGACCTGGGCTTTGGCCTGCTCAGCATCTGATGCTGGAAAAGCCCGTCAGGATGCTTTCTGCCCATAACATACACCTCGTTAATTGCTAATCATCACCAATGCTCTGCAGGCACAGGCATGAAGCTCTAGGACACGTGTCCCTTCCCAGCTCCCACACCATCACCCATTTAACGCGGCTGGGCCCATGCTGGGGAGGGCACAGCAGGGACAGTCCCGTCCCTTCCCCACGGCCAGGCGTTGTGCTCGCCGTGACAGCAGGAACACAAACGGGGCTTCCAGCTGCTGCGCCAGGTCTTTATTTTAATGGTGAGATGTGTGCAGTAATAGCACATGTGGGGTTATTGATGTTCGCTTTGTACTTGCCTGTAAAATGCACTGACACAGTATATTGCATGGTCAATAGGTCTTTAGGGTTTTTCCAGCAGTATTAAATATCCTTTTAAACGACGTGCCCACATGCCCTATTAGCTGGTCCCGCAGCAGGGCACAGGGGAAGCGGCAGCACGGCCCCTGTGTGCGGGCAGGAACCAAGGGGAGAGGGCCTCTGGGGCTGGGGGCTTACACTCGAGCACAGGCTGCTGCAGCCAGCATCAGCCCCCCGCTGTGCTCACGGTGCTGCAGGTCCCCCCCAGACCCTGGTGCTGTTGGGCAATGCCTCAGCACCACCGGGGCGCTCAGCAAGCACCAGGGCCCCGCTCTGCTGCCACAGGCCTCCCTCCCTCCACCTGCCTGCCTGTCCCTGCTGCTCCCCAGTGCCCGTTCATGCAGAGCACACCCTGTCCTGCCCCTGGGCTGTTTCCCCCCCTGGACGCCACACCAAACACACAGCTCTGGTGTCTCCGTGGCACCCCAGGTGGCATCAAGCAGGCGCTGGGCTGCCAGGAGCGAGGGCAGACGTTATTGGCATCCAAGACTTGAAGTGTCTTCTCCCCTCGCCCCCCAGTAAGACACTTCAGCAGATTTTTACAAAGTTTGGGAGGCCAGGAGGAATGTTTGATTATCTGATTTGAAATACAACCCTCCAAAGAACCCTCCCTATTGAAGAAACCATAAAAAGAAAATCTTTCCTAATGTCACTCTTTCCTCCCTGTTCTTTAGGAGCCTGTGAACGCTGCCATTCATCACCTGCGTGACACTTTCATAATGTAGTCCTAGATAATGGCACACCTTCCAACTTTCCAGAATTGGCTGTCAGTGAAATCGAAGGAGACAAGTGTGAGATGCCGGAGCAGGGCTCCTCGGTGGGTTCGGGAGCTGCAGAAACACAGCCCCCAGCTCGGGAGAGCAGGCAGCCGGCATCGCCCAGGGGCTGCCCCCAGAGGGGCTCGGCTATGGGGCAGCCTGGGGACACCGAGGGGGCTCACAGCACCCACAGCAGGGGGTGAGCCTGGGAGCAGGGATGGACACAGATGTACCCCACCTTCGGGCCTCCTCTTTTTAACACCAGATCACCGCACAGCCCTCAGAGGCTCTGGGACAGCCCCTGGGGTCACGCTGGTGCCCTCTCTCCCATACACAGCCCCATCTCCATTTCCAGCAGCCCAAACACCCAACGCCTTCACGGTCCGGGTGCCTGCCCACCTCGCCACGTGGGTGCATTGGCAAGTGCTTCACATCCCTCCAACCCCACCACATCTCTGCCAGCAGACAGCCCCGTGCGCGCAGCCCTGCCCCTTCCCTCTGCAGTTCTCTTCCTGTCAGTGTCAAGGCAATTGAAGGCTCCCCGATCAATGCTCCAGGTTTTCCTGCCTTTTTTTTTTTTATAGCCTCTCCAGGTGTGCATAAGCATTTTCTGACTTGTCAGCTCATCTTGCCTTGGGGTTTCTAACAGTTTATTCTACTTTTTTTTTTTTTTTCCTTTTCAAGTAGAACCGAGTGCACGATATCTGAGTGATTGCAGCCAAATTGTGCACGAAAATATGCGTCTCCAAGTAACAAGATCTTCCAAACTTATTTCACGGCTGCGGCAAGGAGCCCTCTCCCAGCCAGGCACCGGCACATCTGCCTTCGAGCCCGCAGCAGCCCAGCTGAGCCCAGCTCAGTTTGCCCACTGCAGAGGTCAGAGCCCCAAAGCAGGAGCCAGGGACAGAGCCCGGCCACCCTGTGCCCAGCGCCTGCCCTGGCTCCGTGCAGCTGCCTCTGGCTGTGAGCACATGCCTCCGGCAGCGGGCAGCTGAGCAAAGCCAGGTTTCCCCTCAGGGGGCCAAAAGTGCAACTGAAAGCTTTTTATTATACTTAAATCTCCCAGGTACGGGTATAGCAAAGTCAACACCATTAACACCCTGACACACGTTGTGACGCTCACTGTTCATATGCACAGACCCCAAAAGCAAGGTTTTTAGCCACACACCCTTTCTCCTGTTAAATCCCCAACTCTTAGAGCCCTTACACCAGCCAGCACCCCACCCCAACGTGAGCTGCAGGTGCTGGGCACACACCACTCACCTGGGATCTGAGTCCTCCTCTCCCATTGCACACCTCGGCCCCAAACACCTCTGGTGCCCCCAGGCAGGGCTCCCCCAGCACCCCCCAGCACCACCTTTCAGCCAAACCAAGGCCCTGCTCTTCTGAGCTATTTATACACCTGTGCACCCGACACCTTGTTCAGCCCTGTTGGTGCTAATTAGGCTGTAATCAAGGCTGAAGAGTCACCCTTCAGTGGGTGTGGGAAGGCAGGACGGGGCAGAAGGGAGGGGGCAGGAGCTGGTGCTGGTGCTGGTGCTGGTGCTGGTGCTGGGAAGCGGCTGAGCCCCTGCTGAACCGAGCGCGTCTCAGCTTTGCGGGGGCAGCACGCTCCGGTGAGAAGGGAAAGTGAGCACTGTCTGCTGGGTGCCTTATCTTTGTCTTTAAATAAATACGATTTTGTCAGGTTTATGAAAAATAATATAGCATGTTATTTTTCATAAGCCTGACTGATATCTCCATTTCCCATGGTTCAACTTAGGCCATAAACATGACCCTGCTTGAGTGATTTCACCTTCCCCATTGAGCAAGGAACCTCAGCAGCGCTCAGACCAAGGTCCTGACTGATTATTGACAAATTAAAAATATAAGCTATTGACCAGACACTGAGATAGAGTCCCTGAGCCAGCGTCCGGAATCTAAATGAGGTTATTGAAGTCGCACCGATCGATACTGCAGTTATAACACAGAGAGCGGGCGGGTGGCTGCATGCATAATGCAGGGGGGAGCGTGCTGGGTGCTTAAGTAAATAGTTGTTCAAATTAACAGGGATGCTGTAAGACGCATTCCCCTGCTCACCGCACAACAACTTACTAAAGCCAGAAAAACAATAAGCCA
Source organism: Heteronetta atricapilla (assembly GCA_011075105.1). NCBI lineage: Eukaryota > Metazoa > Chordata > Aves > Anseriformes > Anatidae > Heteronetta > Heteronetta atricapilla. The sequence continues at coordinate 848,885 of CM021745.1, read as the reverse complement.
AGCCAGGCAGCGGCAGGGCGGCACCTTCACCTTCTGGAGCTGCTGGAGCCAGAGGGGTGGGAATGGGAACAGGGTCTGCCTGGAGGGCACGGCCACCCCCGGCCCATCGCTCTGAGCTGTGGCAGCACGGAGGGGCTGCAGGTCTTCTCCAGCATGGCCCTGCCTTGCCATCCAGGGCTTGGCAGCAGGGCTGGTTTCCGCAGGGCACAGCTGGAGAAGTGGGGGCACAGCTGGAGCACTACAGGACACAGCTGCAGAACCACTGGGCACAGCTGGAGCAGTGTGGGGCACAGCTGGAGCTCCACGGGGCTCACCACAGGGGTGGGGGGTGGTGGGAGGCTGGAGCCCCCCCCCCCAGGGGCAGGGTTAGGAAGCACCAGGCTGTGCACTGGGGCTTTTTGCCCTGGAGGCTGCACGGTTTCACCTTTCCTTTTTGCTGCATTTTAGGGTGAGGCTTGGGGAAGCCCTGCTCCCCATCGGCACTGGTGCTGCACAGGTCAGGGGTTCCCTGGGTGATGTGAAGTTGAAAGGAAGGTGTGAACCATCTTGTGGGGAAACCCTCTGCGTCCAGCACTGGGCAGGGTCCCCAGGAGGCAGCCGAGGCACATCATGGCTCTCTGGGGCACCCTCTTGCAGCAAACCCTGCCGTGCTGCACAGGCACCGGGGAGCTCACAGCGGTTGCCATGCGTGGCTTCCTCGGCTTCCCCAGTTCCTTCTGCCCCATTGCTCTCAGGGCTACAGACGTCCTTTGTTTGCTAGTTAAGTGATTTCTTGGCTCTCCTGCTAATGCCTGGTGGCATTTATATTGCTTGATATTAATTATATTTTGTCCCAAATCAACAAAAAGCATTTTTTTAATTTCCTGTTGATGTCACAGGGGATGTGCGCCTGGTGCTGCCCCAACGGCCGGGCCATGCGAAGCCTCCCCCTGCCCTCCCAGCTCCAGCTTCCTCCAGCCCCGACGTTTCCCTTTTCCCAGCCGCTCTCCCTGCACGCACAGCGCTGAGCGCCCGGCTGAGCCCGGCTGCCGTGCATCAAGAGTTAAACGCTGTGCTCGGAAGCAGCATCATTTACTGGCAAAACCCAGCGCACGGTGTGCGCACCGAGGCCCCAGAGCCCCGTCCTCTGGGGAAACCACCGATCAGATAGCTGCCTGCATGTTTGAAAACACTCATGTCACCTAGCAGGCTGCAGGCAGGCGCGGTGGGTTTCCTGGTGCTGCCTGATCGACAGGGTCAGATCCCAGCAGCTGTTGGGAAGGAGGAAGCTCGCGCAGCAGCTGTGTGCCGTGATGGAGCTGCCAACGACTGCGCCGTCCCGCGTTACCGCACGCCTCCGTCCCGGCCCTGGCTTTCAGAGGGACGCTCGGCAGGCCCGGCACCCCTCACCGGGAGCAGTGGAGGCAGGCACAGCGTGGCGTGGTGCCAGGTTTGTCTGCTGCCTCGGGTCGGGGTCGGTGCCAGGCAGCACCCGCCCGGTGCCGCCTCTCCCGCAGCCCGCTCGCGCCTGGCGTTTGATTCCTCCGGCAGCGCCGCCCTCAGCTGCGGGCTCTCCGAAGGCAGGCGGTAATGATGTGGAGCTATGCAGCAGGCAGCTAATGATGGCAGCGCTGCTTGGAGGTGAGGGGTAAGGCTTAAGGAGCCTTCTCCGCTTTATGAAATGCTGTGCTGCAGTTACAGCGCCGAGGAAAGGTTTAAGCGGGGAGCAGCTACTAACTGATTCATTAAACTTGCTCCAGAGCAACTATAAAAAATCAATTTAGTTCACCAGGCAGCTTGAACCAGTGCCAGTGGCAGGGAGCACCTCCCAGCTGAGAGCTCTCCAGCTCTGAAGTGCTGCCGTGATATTACCGGGACTGGAGTACAACACTCGATTACACAAAATCACACTCGGCACGGGGAGGCGCGGGCTCCGGCCGCACGTCTCTCCTGCAGCCCGTGAGTTGTCCCCGGGCGCTGTGCCCCCTGTGTCCCCCGGGCTGGTGCCATCCCCAGCGCCTGCCCCGTGGGCACTGGCTGGCCTCAGCCCCCGGCACGGGTCCCTCGGGCAGGTGACGGAGCTGCAAAACGCCCATGGTGGCCCTTCACTGAGGGTGTCCGGGGCCGTGTTGGAAGGTCGGTCCAATTTCTCCTGCTCTCAGTCCAGAACAAGTGCTTTGTTTTTGCCCTGCATTTTCGGAGCTCTGAGGAAATCCAAGGAGCTATCAACAGCCTAGAAATTTACCTCCCGGAAGGTTATCTCTGCCTTCCCATTAAAAGCCCCTTTGGCACCGCGTCCCCCTCGGTCCCCCCAGGCAGCCGTGCAGCGGGTGCTGAGCTGCCTGGCCGTTTCTGTGGCAGCACTTCCAACGCCGGCTGCTTTTCTTTCTCTGTGAGCAGAGCCCACCCAGGCTCGCCTGCTGCGACATTCCTGTGTATGATAACAAACAGCAGAAGTGCTGAGCCCTCCACTCCAGCGTTAATGAAACGGTCTGGTGTTGCTGCATGCAATATTCATTACGCACCTTCCCTGCCCCCTCGCTGCCATTACTCCGCTGGCTGATGCTGGCACAGGTGCCACAGGCTTGAAGCAAAAGGAAGAGCTGAGACACGCAGAGACCTTCCCCTCCCTGCAAGGTTTGTTAGAACTGCAGCACGGGTCTCGTTCCCGGCGGGCTGGCCTGGCAGGAAGGAACCTCTCGAAATCCTAATTAAAAGTCATTTTAGAGATTGGCCAGAAGAAGGGGGCAGCGATGCCAAGCGGGGGGCACCGGAGAGCATTTACGTGCACACGCTGGCACCTGCCAGCAGCGACAGGGAGGTGTTTAAACGCAGGGCAGGCAGCAGGCTGGGGAGCGGACGGCCGCCTCCATGCCCGCGTGCAGCCCGCTGCTCGCTCTGCCTCCAGGAGGCCTCGGTGCGGGTGCCAGCCCCTGCCCTGTGCATTTCTCCGGGCGTTTCACTGCACACAGATCCTCAACCCTCGTGAGATGTGCACCGCCCCCCCTTTGGCGGGGAAAGCAAACGTAGGAAGGGAAGGGGCTGCAGGAGGGCCGGGAATCCTGCCTGGCGCTTCACCACGGGACAGGGCTGACGGAGCCGCCTTGCTCTGCCGGCACACCTGGGCACAGCAGAACGATCCGCAGCAATTGTGCTACAGCTCGCAGCCCAAAATAGCCACGGATGAAGAAAGGAGATTGTCAGGAATGCAATAAGCTGAGCGGGTGAGAAAAAGGAGTGGGCGAGGGGCTCGTGTGAAATTCAAACGCTTCCTTCCATGCACACTTGCTAAATGTAGCTGCTGCCTCCCCGTCTGAGGTGCTGCTCCTGCCCCGTGCAGGCAGCGCCGTGGGGGGCTCCGCAGGGAGGCCAGGACGGGGCACGGCGAGGCCGCACGAGGCCAGGTCTCCATCCCCGGCCCTGCTGCGATGCACAGCTGGGTGCTGGCGACTTGGCAGGGAGGCACTTCTGCTACCCCCAGCACGGCCTTCAGCCTTGTCCCCAGGAGTGTTGTCAAAAGTGCTGCCACAAGACAGCGTTAGGGATTCGTTTGAAATGCTCCACAATTAATAAGACTTGTGGCACTGCTGATCCAGGTGCCTGGCTCGAGCTCGGTGCACCCACAGGAGCCGTGGCTCTCGCTGTCCCCCCAGGACCCACGCAGCCACGGCTCTCGCTGTCCCTGCCCTGTTCCCAGTGCCCGCAGTGGCAGCGCTGGCTCCTCGCTGCACAAATCCTGCCAGCAGCGCTCCTGCAGGGACGGGGCAGCGGAGCCTGCGCAGGCAGAGGACAGTGATGAGAAGGAATTAGAAAGAAACTCCAGCAGCATTTGTATTCTCAACAGTCCCGTTCTATTCAACTTTACTTTTAAATGTGTTCCTTAAGTTTCTTTTCTCCTTCGGAAAATTTTCCTACAGTGAAAAATAATGCAAGGCGCAGGCTGGAATGAGCAAACGACTTCCATCTCAATGACACGTTTAATGTGCCTGTGAATGGGAAGTCTCTTGCTCATGCCGGTCCCGTCCTTTGCATTTGGCTGTTCTGAATTTAGCAGGGCAATCATTAAACCTGAGTAATCTGGAGAAAGGATCTGCCCTGGCGCATTCAAACAGCAAGGCGAGGGCAGGTTCCTGCGGAGAGGCACGCACCTGCCTGGGGTGAGCCGGCCCCGGGGCGCTCGGTGCCGCGGGGTGACGCAGGGGCGCAGCGGGGGGAAGCCCAGCGAGGCAGCCCCATGACACAGAACATCATATTTGGGAAAAAACGTGGAGAGGCAGGAACTAGGGTAGAGAATCCCCCTGGCCCTGGAGCCCCTTGTTTTGTCGCATTGCTCGGGGTTCCTTGGTGCGGGCTGTCAGCACTGGGTCAGTCCTGGTTCACGGGGTGCCCTCTGCTCCCCAGCCGGGGTGGCAGGGCCACAGCCAGGGTGTCCACAGACAGCCTTAAAGACAACCCTAACCGTCTCCTACCTCCAGCCCCCTGCCACGGGCAGGGACACCCCTCCAGATCGGGTCGCTCAAAGCCCCATCCAGCCTGGCCTTCACACTTAGGGCTCACAGAAGTGTGCCGGCTGTCGTGTGCAGGTGGGAAAAGTTTGTGTCTCCCCACAGTCCTACCCATCGAGTCGACACCACTCTGAGCCTTAGCAGAACTATTTAACAAACAAGTTTGGAAGAACACAATTGTCGCAGTGTGTTACTCTTAAGCAGAGGACTTGCAGGTCAAGGCTGACATTGGTGGGGCGATTCTGCTGCTAATTGGTTTAGTTTTCAGCCCTTCTGCCTTTTTTCTCTGTTTACATAATTAATTCTGTGAATTTTGCATTCTCACTTAAACTTACTTTTTTTTTACAGAGCAATCACTACTAAAAGATGAATTTTTTATAAGTTTGCCTTTGTTACTTTAAATTTTTTATAAACTTCTTACCCTTAAGGAGTATTTCTTATAGCTGGCAATAAAGTATGTTAATTTCATTTGAAAAGGGAAATGTAAGTTTGTATTTTATTAAACGCACGCCCTACCCATATATCTGCACACAGTGTGCTTGCTGTGCCGAGAGCTGCACGGGAGCACCAGGGGCTGAGCTCACCGGCGGGTCCCCGCACCCAGGGCCTGTGGCCACCCGTGGGAGGCCCTGGGTGGAACCCCCAGGGGGAGGCCCAGGTGAAGCCCCACCGGGGGGCTCTGCCCTCGCTCCCAGGACACCCCCAGGTGACCCGTGTCTGCCCGCAGAGGTGAGGCTGGCGGAGGGGAGCATGCTCCCAAACGACAGGCTGCTGCGCCTTGGAAATTATTGTCTTTCGGCTTTGCCACAAAACTCTCTCTCTCGAAATGAAGCCCTTTTTTCACTTTGAAAATATTGCAGATTTTTATTCCTTCGTTTGCATAGCACTTGAGGTAGTCGGCTCAATGCGTAACACGGACTATGTGCGGAATCACTGAGACACGCATAATGCGCACCCCGTGCTGCGCGGGGAGGCCGCAGCGCCAGACAGGGTGTTACTGCATCACGAAGCACGAGCTACTGAAGGAGATAAAGAATGTTTTCCCCTTTGGACAAGTAACCAGCAACGCTCTGACATGTCCTCAGGTGAAGGCTGCTTGTCTGAAACTATAAAATGCAAGAGCGAGCGGAGGGCAATCAGCAGTGACAAAGCCGCAGACGTCGCCCCTCGCAAGGCAGCAGCGCTGAGGGCTGGAGGCGCGGGCTGAGCGCGGTGCCCGGCCCCACCACACCACCCCCGGGCTGCTGCGGGCACGGGGCAGCGGCAGCAGCGCTCAGCACCGGCTGGGAGAGGGCCAGCCCCACGGGCAGTGCATTTCCGTGGTGTCCGTGCTCTCCACGAGCACGGCAGTCGTGTTCGAGCGCCTCGCTGACTGAAGCCGCTGAGCCAGTGCTGACACCGACAGCGTGCATCCTGCTCGGGGCACGCCAGTTCTCGGAGCAGAATGCCTGCAGCAGGCCGGTGGTGCGAGGGGTGCCCGCGTGCTGTGGTTCGGCTGCCCCAAACCCCCCGTCCCTCCTCACTGCTACCCTGCCTGCGCTGCAAGCGGCACAGCTACCAGGAGTCTTTCCTTGGCATCCTACTTTCCACGCTTTGGTTTCCGCAGTTTGCTCTCACAGAGGGACTGTGTTATCAGTCGGAGAGCTGCAGGGGAGCACACCCCTTTCCTGCCTCCACGCTCTGCTTTCCCTGCAAGCAAGGGGAAGGTCCCTGCCCTGCTGCACCGGGACAGCCGCCAGACTGTCCAGGTGCATCTGCATGGGGCATTCACCCGTGGTGAGCCTGCCGCACCACAGGCAGTGCTTGTGCTCTTCCTGATGAGCCGAGCAAAGGGCTCCTTGTCCCCCGAGCCACCCAACGGACGCTGCCCCTGCCCCGTGCGATGGCACGGTGCTGCCCAGGGATGCTGAGCCACAGGTGGGAACGGGGCTGCTGGCACCGCCGGCTCCGCTCACCGAGGCTTCTCACACCAAACCTGGGCCTGTGTGCGGGTGGCAGACGGCTTGTGGGCGAGAATGGCAGTGTCAGCCTCCGATGGGGGTGACGTACGACCGCCTGGTCTCATTTGGGCTACTCAGGGACAAATCGATGGGCCACTGGGCCTCCAGGCTAATAAATAATAACAGCAATAAAAATAAAATGCAACTAATGGCAGCGCACTGCATTCATAGGACACATTCCTCAGACATAACAGGAGCTTTGTAGCCAAGCTTAATTAAAAGTGACACCAAGTAAGCTGCCCCCTCACACTTGCCCCGAGGTGGCCGGCTGGTCCCCCAGTGGCCGCGGGCCATCGCGGCAGCCACCGCCAGGCCACGGGGCTGTGCCAGGGCCGGCACCGCGGAGAGCCGAGAACTTTCCACACACAAAGAGCAGCCAGCACAGCCCTACAGCTGTAATTCATCCTAATTATTTCCTCTGTTAGAGTATGCATTAATGACCCTAGTATTAACGCGGAGCGCTATCATTTGTTCCCATACGTACCAGATTGCTCATTAATACCCTGTAAATTGTAACAAGATGCTTCCTGGCTGCTAAGTATCACTGAGTGTTTTGGAGGGTGGCCGTGCCCACAGCCCTGGCCTTGTGCTGGGGGTACAGGGTTATGGGGCTGAAGAGGTCACTTATGGAGAGCCCCTGCCCCTCCTCCCATGGGACCAGGGCTCCTCACAGGCACCTCCTGTGGAAGACAGCTGCTGCCCCAAACCCAAAGCTTTATGCCAGCAGACCCTGGGGAGGAGGAAAGATGTCAGTGCCACAGGGACAGACCCGGAGGTCTGCATTGCCTGTCCAACTCCACAGCAGAAAGGAAACTTTGGATGGGACCGCAGGTGGCCTTTGGTGCCCTCCTACTTGTCCCTGTGAGCCACCCTCTGCTCCCCACGGCCACCAGCAGCCCTGCAGCATGCTTCCAGGAGGCTCCTCATACCCGAGCGAACCCTCGCTGGCAGCAGGGCCCTGCCGGTGCCCGGGGGCTCCCTGGTGTCCGTGAGGTTTGGGTGCCACAGGCTCAGCCCGCACGGAGCCACCGCTGCCATCGGGAATTGCCTGGGAGCAGCGAGCTGCAGAGCTCGCCTCGCAAACTGCGAGACGGCTCCAAACCGGGAACTGCCTCATTGTAATCTCTCCCACTTTGATGACTTCAGATCTATATTAGCACAAGATGTTTTTAATCTCTTATCTGTGGCATTTTGTTTTCCCTTTAATCACACAAGGTGGGCTCAGCCAGGAGGGTATTATACAGCTCCCTCCTGCTGCTCCTTTGTAGCTGGTACTCGCACATACTGATGCTCAATTATTTGTTACAGTGTCTAATATTTTCTATAGTAAACAGAGTTTTATTATCAGTTAATATATTGATGAAAGAGCATGAGTTAGTCGATTGAATATGTAATAAATACAGACATATACTTGAACTATTGATTACTTCAGTTGCTTACTTGAAGTATTGATATACAGTGTGCAGATTTGCCCTCAGACTGTTGACTCATGATACACCAGTCACCATTTTTAATAATGAAAGGTGACTATTTTTAAACACTTCACAAGAAAAAAATCCATTTGCTAAATGGGTTTGTGCATATCACTGGGACTATTCATGTGGAAGCTGTGGGAGAGGAAGAAGGGGAAAGGTGCCAGCTATCTGCACGCCTGAGGAAATATGTGCTCAACTAGTGAAACACAGATTATCGTCTGTATCATGGTTACATCAGAGCTGCTAATGAAAGGCTGTCAGACTTGAAAGTTGCAAAATCAATGTCTCTGAAGTTGGGATACATCGACATGAGGGCTGTCCAAACAGCCTGGCTCCCTGGGGCACGCAGATCGCAGCCAGAGCCGGGGCTGGTCCCGAGCAGGAAAGGCGCTCTTGATTTTCCAAGTGATTCTGAGATTTGGGGAGGGAAAACGATTTTGTTTGTTTGTTTGTTTGTTTGTTTGTTTTTCACAGGAGGTTCTCCTGGTTCTTGAATACCCAGATGTGACCGTGGCAGCACCTGGGCCATGCATGCATCAGGGGCATTTGCTGCAAACCCAGCATCACTCACGCTGCAGGTGGGAGCAGTCACCCACGTAAGGTTCAGACCGAGCTCCTTCCACCCTGAGCTGTCTCCTGCCAGCACAGAGCCAGAGACAGGCTGCCGCTTCTAAAAGGCCTTCTGCAAGTCCTATTTCTACTAGAAGAATTTTGTTTTCCCATTGCACCTGCTGAAAGGGGTGGCTGAACAGTCTGGGAAGACTGCAGTAGACACAGAGCTTTGTTTTGATGCCTTGTCCTGCAGCAAGTGGTGCTGAGCCCATTTCCAAGTTGCAATGTCTTCCTCTGAGATTTCCTATGCATATAAACACAACCCAGGTTGAGAATCCCAATCTAATTACCACATTTCACAGGCTGTGGGGCATTAGCTGAGCTACAGTAACTATCTGTGTATGCGTTCTTAGTTTGCACCAAATGTAAATTTAGATTTAAATCGTTTTCTTGACATTTAAGATCAGTAACAGTACTTAGCTATTACTTCTGCATAAGAGTGCGTACTCACCAGCTAGCTTAGGTGACCTGCAGCAACCTGTTAAGTGCATTTACTTATTTACAGAAAAGAAAGAGGGAGGGTAATGAACTGAAAAGCCGTGAAGAAGACAACTCATTGTCTCATGACTTCGATACTGGATTCAGTCACCACTGTTCCAGGGCACGGCGTCACAGGGAGCTCCCACCTCCCTAAAACGCCCTGCTCATCAGATCCTGTCAGGCTACACCTCCGTCAGTCCCTTGACTTCAGGAAAGTCCCAGGGCACTGAGACAAAAGCTCCCGTGGACGGTGGGAGGCGATGAACAGCTTTCTTCCCCCGGGGGGTGTCCCGCAGTGGAAGCAGACGGCATGGCCAGCGCCCGGCGGGGCAGGGCTGCTGCTGCCCTGAGTCACCCCCGGGGCAGGAGGGCCCAGCCCCGGGCTGCTGGGCTGCGATCCTTGGCTGACAGCCCTTCAGAGGTAGCTTTCAGTGGAAAGAGGACCCAGGCTGCTGAAATACTATATCAGCCACCGCTTTCGGTGCGCAGCTGCCCTTGTGTCTTTATTAAGAGCCCCTCTCTATTCTACAACTCTAATGTTTCTTTTGCTTCCCCATTTTAACCCCGAAGCCCTCCCCTCTTAGGCACCGTGCTCAGTTAATGTCTAATCTCCATGAGTCTCAGCCAGGAGGCGGATCAGTTACTGCCACCAATAATGACTCCATTTACAGAGCTCTTTCAGCAGATGCAATGTGATCCTAAGCCCCTGACTTTCCCAGTCCATTCACAAACTTCTTTAGACGTCCCCCCTCATTAACCAGTCACTCCTGTCCTCTTCTGCTTTACCTTGACCGAGCACTATGGAAGAGACTGTTACACCGTATGGAATTTCTCCTCCACAACGCTCTGCGCCCAGACGGCTTTATTGAGCACACCCCTGCTCTGCCAGGTGTGAGGCACGGTTTTGCTACGAAGCTTGCCGCAATCCGGAGTGCTATGGCAAAACCCAAAATGCAGGACAGCACACGTGCAGCCTAGCCTGACCGGAGCTCGTGCACCGAGCCTCCAAACGCGGTCCCTCCAGGCACTCGTGCCGGCGAGGTCTGAGCAGCGAGGTGCAGCCCGTGCTCCTCTCCCTGCTCCTCCTTCTCCCTGCTCTGCCCTCCCGTGCCGGAGCCCTGAGCAGTGCCAGCAGCACCGCCCTGCTCAGTGCTACCCGGGATCGCCCCGGAGGCAGCTCCTCGGGCGTGCTGCGAGGAGAACCCTGAAGCATCCTCTTGTAACCGGCGGGACCTTTTAGTCTAGCACACGGCCACTTCACGAGGCCCTGCTGTGGTCTACCAGGCACCGCGGGGAAAAACGAAGTAAAGCAATGCCGCTTCAAATCTGCCTGCTAAAGAAATAGCAGGAAATGAGAGATTTCCAGATACAGCCACGGCAAGGAATGGCATCAGGCTGCAGCGGGAACCTGGGGTTTAGGAAGTATAATAAAAATCAAGGCAAACTGAGAGATGGCAGGTGTGATTTCCCCCATCCCTGCTAGGGGAGAAATGGGGTTGTGGTGCAGGTAAGGTAATTGCACAAGACACCGTGGATATAGCAGAGGGGAACAGGGTGGCCTAGAATGCTACCGGCTTCTTGCTCGATTTCCCTCCCAGCTTGAAAACATCCAGGAACGTGCCACAGAGCACCAGACGTGAAAGAAGTGACTGTGGGATCACCGTCCTGGTTGCGAAGCAGGATCTGCTGAACCTGGCCACCCTGCACATCCAGGCCAGCAACGCAGAGAGAAGGAGAGAAGTAGTGCAGCAAACAGATGTTCTCTGGATTTTAGGCAAGTCTGTGACACAGCAGCCAACACTCACCGGGAAGGTATTGCCCAAATCATCAATTCGTCAGTGATAAGAAAGTACAGCAGAAAAGAAATCTTTTCAGATGTGTTGTCGAACCTTTATCTACTTTTCAAAGAAAATATTTGGGTTTTCATTGAAAATGGCAGTAACTCAGTAGAGCAAGGTTTTCGCAAATACCTAACTTTAGTCGATGCCTCGTTTACTTTTTGACAGTTTTCATTTACCTCAAAATGTTCATTGCAAAAAAATTTAAAAAATAAAAAAAATACAGCAAATAATCCCTTTCTGACCAGACCCGGCAAGGAATGGAAACCACCGCAACGCACAGCGACCCTGCTGTCAGCACCCTGCTGCCCGTGGAGCTGCGGGAGAGGAAACAGCAGCGGGGTGCAGGAGGTGCTGCTGAAGCCCGACCTGGGCTGGCTCCCGCGTCCCCCACACGCTGCTGGCAACTGCCCCGGGCACGCCGTGCCCCACGCCGTGCTCTCACGCTGCTGCCGCCTAACCTGCGGAGCTGGTTACGAAATTATCTCCGTGTTTGGGGGCAAAAATAAATATTTAATTGTGGTAATGGCCATCATTTGCATTCAAATGTTTTCCAGAGTAAGAATTCCTCACTAAATGACACCAAAGGCTTCGGAGAATGATGAACTTATTTGAGAACATTGCTTTCTATTCTGCTGAACGTCATCATCAGAAAAATGGCTAAATTTAGCAAATAAAAAAAGCAAACAAAAAAAGAAAAAATCTATTTTCTCAGCTGTAATAAATATAGTGGGTAGTAAAAAGGAGCATACTTCAGTTGTAAGTGGGGTATTGTTATTTGATATGTGGGAGAAAAAACAGAAAGCTAATAAGACATTTTTATACATAAAGAAAAAAGAATCACGTAATCCTCGTGCATTATACATGTTATACTTATTCATGGTCTATCCACAGGCAGATATTTATTATTATACACAGCTATCTGTTATGCAAGGAGATGCAGATCTGAGCTTTCGCACGGAGAATCTTTGGGCATGTCCTCTGCTCGGAGAGGATCCCGGTGTTATTTATCCCCTGTGTAAATACAGTTCTTCCCCTGGCCGAGCTCCTTGCTGTCGCTGTCACCGATGTGACCCCAGCAGTCCCCGGGCACAGCCTGGTGCTCCCGGTCAGCCCAGGGCACTCCAGCGGCAGCGGCTGGGCTCTGCCCCACGGCACAGCCTCTCCTCTCGGCTCTGACTGCGGCCCCAGGTCTGTGCCCTCTGCTCTGCAGGCCGGGGGAAGCGCCCGGGAGGGATCCTCAACCCGGGGCAGCACCACGCAGACCTCATGGGCTGCCCCTGCCGGGTGCGGTGCCAATGCTGGGGGCCGCATCCTGCCCCAGCAGCCTCACCGCTCGCTGCGCCTCTCCCAGCGGGGCCCCGGCCGCTCGTGGCTCTGTGCTGGGTGTCCCCAGGCACCGGTGTCTGCGCCCAGCCAAAGGTGCCTCTCGAGCACCCTGAACTGCTGCATCCCGTTTTCCTTTCACAGGCGGTAGCTTATCTATCTCAGCACTATTCAAAGCAACAAAGAGAGCACATCCTTTTAGTTTTGCCAGCTTTCTGATTATTTTTTTTTCAGTATCCTTTCAGTCCTGAACACTGGCTGCTGTATGTCTGCCCAGTTTGTTCTTATGTGGAGATAATCCCATGACTTGATTTTCAAGTACATTTAGTGTCTAGACAGGGCATTGTGATCCTTTGTCCTTCCCGCGTGGTTCCCTTATTGATTTCAGCAGCCCTTCAGGCACAGGCACCTCCTAAATTCAAAACCGGTCAGCGTGGCAGGCGTCCCCACGCCGCATGCATCCCCCCTTCCTTCGCTGCCTCGGCGCTGGCAGTCTGCTGCGCTTTCTGCTTATACTTCTCATAAATAGCCAGAAATAAAATGAAATAAAATAAATAAAGTAAAATAAAATAAAGTAAAAATAAAAATAAAATAAATAAAATAAAATAAAATAATAAAATAAAATATAAAATAAAATAAAATAAAATAAAATAAAATAAAATAAAATAAAATAAAAGAGTCAGTGGGGGATATTGCAATTACAATGGAGGATGAAAAAGGAAGGTGACACAGTGACCTGTACCCAGACACTGGCTCCAGGGACCTGCCCTCGTGTTGCCCCCTATGCTCAGGCTCTGGGCCAGCCGGGGGGCTGTCCGCAGCCCCTCGAGGACACCCCTGTGTCCAGGGTCCCCAGGAACACGCTGTCACAATCCTCAACCCACGTCTGGAGCGCCCCAGCCACAGAGTGTGGCTTATGGTGGCAGATGGGACAGGCAGGAGAGCTTCCGACGTGAGCCGAACCCACAGAGGGTCCTGGGGGTCCCGGCCCCAGGAGGGTCCCAGCCCCGGGGGGGAGCCGCGAGGGGCAGCAGCCCTGGGCACCCCCAGGACACCGGGCGTGCTCTCCTTCCCTCGGCATCCATACATCAGGACAACCCAATTAAGTCATTTACAGTGAGGACCTGGAGATGGCAGCAACATATAATCACAAACATAAGCAGTTTTTACATGGTAATTATATATTCTATTTTTTTATCAGTGCAACACAGACAGAAGATTATTTTATGCTTGATATCATTCTAATTTTTGATCCATTTTTCCCCCAACTTAAAAAGGATTAACATTGGGCTTCTGGTAATAATTTTGGATATGCCGACTTCATAAGTACTACACAGCTTTGTATTAAACTGATTATTAGCTACTTTTGCTTATTGCTAACACCGCTTCTCTTTGGGCTAACATCTGAAGTGTATGAAACCAGATGGCTTGAATGGTCAAGCCGAAAGGCCGGAATATTTTTTAAGTCTGTTTTAAAATAAAACATACTATTCCTTTAAACTCCATCTGATAAAACAGACTCAAGTAGATAGGCAATGAGAGAGGAAACACCGTGCCTGGCTTTGATCATTTTCAAAAGGAATTGGCACATGTGATTTTCCAGAAGATGAAGGCACCAGGTGAAACTATTTCATATCCCAAGACCTTTTCTCTGCTGAAACTAACATCTGCTTCTCGTTTTCCCTCGGTTTGAAGAGCAGTCTGCCCGACCCCCCAGTTTACATCAATAATGGGTCTGTAGCGACGGCTGGGCGAGAGGCAGCGGCTGCCACGCGCGGCCAGCACCACGCTGGCGAGTCCCGGCAGCGCGTCCTCCATGGGGAGCCAGCTCTGGGGGTTGGGCTCCCTGCACCCTGCCTCCAAAAACAGGAGCCTGTGCCCCCGGGGAGCTGGGCAGGGCGAGCATGGGGCGGGACGCAGGAGACGGAGAGGAAGGGGCGGCTGCCCAGAGGCTGGGGGGACGCTCAGCGGGCAGCAGTCGTGAACGGTGCTTCAAAGCCGTCTCTGGCTGTTTTTTCCTTCCTTCACAACATTCGTCCTCGCTCACGTCGAGTGATTCACTCGCTTTCCACCACACAACAGTGTCCATAGAAACGGGCGGGAGCACAGGGAAAAGGGAAACGGCTCCTGGGGGCGCAGCGGGAGCCCCGCCGGGCGCCCCCTCAGACTCACCGGGGGCAGCCGCCGCCATGCGCACCGCGTCTGGTGGTGCTCAGCATCAGTCCTGCCTCCCAGCCTCAGCCTCAGGGCCATGTATGATGACCAGGGCCCCGGTGCATGCAGGAGGCTCCGAGGCCAAAACAAATGGCTAAAGCCACCCCGAAAGGCCCCGTTCGGCTGCGTGGCGGCACCGCACCGGCCACCAACGGGCAGCGCCGCGCACATCTGTGTAACATCAAACTATCATCAAAGACAACATTAATTATAACTAGTTCCCTAATAGCTGAAAATAACTAATGTAATTCTCTCTGTTTGGTGCCAGTAGGGAACAAGTGCAGAGTAAATGAGCTCATGGTTAGGAATCAAAGATTAACAGACTATCTAGGAGTAATTTCTTCTCCACATGAATTAGCAAATCGTAGGTAATTATTGTGGACAGAGCTAGGCAGGTTCATTTTACTAGGTCAGTTAAGAATAGCCTAGAATAATTAAACTGTCTCTAGAGCCAGGAACGATGCTGGAGTTGGAGCTGAAAAGGCCATTCTTCCCTTGCCACTCATCTTTTCAGTAACTCACGTTTGCCCTTAGCGCTTCCCGTTGGGTGAGCCTGCGCTCACAGGTGCCTCTGGCTGCTTGGCTGATGCACTGAGCTGCACCGGGGGGCAGGACACCTGGCTGCGTCCCCACACCAGCACCCACACCCTGCCGTGGGTCCGTGGGGACAGCAGGCAGTGGCACAGCTCTGACCCCACGGCATGCAGGATGCGCAGTGTGGCTCTGAGCCCTCGCGGGTGGCACCGGCTCTTCCCACGCAGCGCCAGCGTGCTCCGTCTGCTCCCCTCACACCTACGCCAGGGCAGGGCTTCATCCCCAGGGACTTCCCTTCTCTTCTTGCAGATGGGGACTGGGACAATTTGTTTGAAAAGAGCCCATTCACACGCATGGGTCACTCACTCAGGTGCCGGTGCCTGCCTGAAATAAATGATCACAGCATCGCTCAGGGGCTGGTGCTTTGGGAGCGGGGGTGAGAGCCTGGGGGAGTCCTCTGCGCATCGCTTACCCCAGACATTACCTGGCAGTGGGAGGCAACTCCACCTCTCCTCATGCTCAATGCCTACTGGAGAAAGGATGCAGCATCATTAAAAATAGAAGCATGAAAGATTATTTACATTTCAAGAATAGCTAAGCTCTTTAAAGAAACTTCCATCATCCTTTAAAGGCTCTTAGTCAAACGTTGTTCATTATTAATGCCTGTTGGCTTTATTTAGCCTATGACTACAATTATATATTTATGAGGTAATCAGCAATTGGAAATTTCCCTGTAATGGTAACTGGAGCTTGGCATCCAAATAAAATGAACACCATTAAGAAAGTATTGCGGTCATTGGGGTGGATCAAGTGTGCTAATAGCCCAACTAACAGCAATTAAGTCAATTAACCATTCAGACATATGCTGCTCAATTTCCCTGCTTAAACAGCCCGGTGCATCTGCGAAATTTGTGGAACTTATTTATGGTGTAAGCGGCTGCTAGTCATTATTAACCAGGGGAAACAGTGAAAATAAGGGAGGCTTGTAAAAAATTAACTACTGCAGCAAAAAGATCTGCTAATTGTCAGATGCCTTCCCCAAGGGGAAGGTTTCATTTTCCAGAGTATTTGTATTTGTCTTTTGAACGTTGCTACGAGCGTTTTATGGAGTTGTATGTAGAGGTGGATGAGACAGGTGAGCGCTGCAGTACAAGAGGCTCCCCGGGCTGCAGCGTGCTCAGGATGTCTCGCTCGGGAGCAGCTCTTGGTCCGTGGGGCTGAGCCTCGGGACGCTTGGCTTGGACACACAGGGGAAGAGATGGAGCGGGGACGAGGAGGGGGAGATGGCTTCACCACGCGCTCATGGCCCTGTGGGGCACCCTGGGACCGGAGCTTGGTGCCCAGCCAAGGGTCCCCCCGCTCCCCCTCCTCCTGCAGGAGCGAGCACTGTGTCCTGCGTGGGCAGCGTGGGCAGTGGGAGCTGGGCCACCCCGGCCCTTCGCTCCCAAACAGCAGCACCGAGCTCGGGGAGGCTTGTTGGAACAAAGCGCCTCTCCTCTCCCTTTTACCGTTTGGGTTTCTCACCATCTGTCCAAGTGAGGATGTTCCAAAGTTTTGTTAAGTGCCTGTTTTAATGAACCCCATTAAAGTTAACCTAGCCATATAATATACAGGAGAAATCTACCATAAATATAGGTAAATAGAGATTGTAAAGATAAATAACAATACCGGTGTGTGAGAAGTGATAATGTACTCTATTTACTGCAGGCCCATAAAAGGCCAGTAAAAGATACTGCACCTTTAATGACTTACTTTCTCCATGGCAGCCGGCACTCACAGTTAGCAAGCTAAGGATGCAGTGACACAAAAAGCTTACAGATAATTAAATATTGATTTTTGTTTTCTAATCCTATATAAAAATTGTCCTGGGTCTCCCAATGGTAGTTTCATCTCACTAGGACACAGGGAGGGCTATTAACCCTATTTGGTTTCAAGCTGTTGCAGAACAAATAAACAGGGAGCCTGGAAAGCCGAGGCAGCGGCTCCGGCGGGCGCGAGGCAGCTGCCAGCCCCCGCCTGCCCCATCCTGCTGCCAGGAGCGTCGTGCCCGGGAAGGAGGCCAGCTGCAGCCCTGTGATTAGAGCCACAGCTTTTCTGTAAGGGCTTCATCGTTTTCGCCTGTGCGTGTGGCTCTCGTGATGCAGGGAGCCTTGCAGCCTCTGTGCAGCCCGAGATCCCCGTGCCGTGGGCATGCACGCCGACAGCAGCAGGGGCAGAGCAGGGTGCCCCAGCGCCTCTCCCTCCCGCTCCTGCAGCCCTCCTGTAACGGAGCTGCAGCAAGCACGGCCCTGCCTGAGCACAGCTGCACCACTTGTCTCACCGCAGCACATCCCTGCCCCTGCAGAGGCAGCCGCAGAGCGGGGCCACGCGCTGCTTGTCGGCAGCAGCATGAGCAGCGCAGCCGAGTGGCATCTGCCCAAAGGCTCTGCGAACGCCGCCCCACGCAGCGGGGCTCGGGCAGGGCTGCGGGGACGCTGCCGAGCACGACCGTGACGGACGAGCCGCCTCTGGGGAACCTCTAGGGGAGGCAGACCCCAGGGCCGCGGGAGCAGAGGAGTTCTGGTTGTTCAGTAATTTTTCAACAAGCCCTCTGTTGGTTAGAAAATATGAGATTGTGGCGCTAATGCGATGTGTTGATCTAGATGAAGTGTCATCAGAGGGATGGCTGTGGTGTGGAATTTCTGCTGAGAGCAAAGGAGAACATGAGAAACCTCCCTGAAGCACGTGGCCGGAGCAGTCTCGGAGCGTGGGCTCTGCGTGCCTGCCCTCTCCTGCCTATTTGCTGTTTTGTGATGCTGCTCTTCCCCCAGTAGCCCCTACGTCTACCACGTCCCAGACTCGCTTAGACTGTCCCAGAAGATTTCTCCTGGAAAATGATATTTCGATTCTCATGCAGAACGCGTGCAAAACCTCCATGTTTCTCACAACGCTGACCTCTCCCAGGTCTGGGTAGGAGCGTGGCCGGCAGGCGCCCTGCGAGGAGGGTGCTGCTGGAGAGGAGCTGGCAGGAGCCGCCCGCAGGCTGAGGGCTGGGGCTGCCTGCAGCCACCTGCACGGGGGGAGCACGGCTCTGAGCTCGTGGCTGCGGCAAGGCCGGGGCTGCCTGGACCCACGGCAGAGCCCCGGTGCCGGCACCGCCGGGGTGCCGGGTGATGGCTCGCGCGTGGCGGGGAGCGAGGCAGCGACCCAGCGTGCGTGCTGGAGCGTGTGGGCACATTGCTCTGCAAGGAGAAGAAAGGTATTAAAATAATAACCTCTAAGTCTGCCACGCATGATGTTTTCTATTGCTATTGGGAAAGCAATTGCCTCCAGCAAAGATCTATTTCCTAAGTTGCTCATTTACAAACATGCGGTAAGTACTGTGTACACAGTATGAAACGGAATAAACCCCAACATTATACAATAGAGCCACTCATTCACAAAATGAAGCAAGGGGCCTCCTTTTCCAGTTATCTTTTCAAAAACACCATGCAGCATAACTCACACTGTTTACAGACTTCAGGATGTGAGTAAAGCACATTGCTTTACATAATTCCTGTCCTTTGGTAAATCGTGCCTTTTCTGAAAGAAGAGAGCATCCATTCCCATCACTTCCCCAGTGCTGTATATAAATGAGGCCGTCGCTTTAACGTGCCAGATGAGCGTGATTGTAGGGAAAACAGCAAAACATCTTCCTGAAAAACTGCATGCACCATTTGCTTAGAAATCTTAAATTTTGTCTTGCAGAAGCCGGTAGACTCAATGTTTCCCATGCCAAGTGTCAGCAGTTTCCCGCACACACAAGACCCCTTCACAACCATGCTGGAAGCTCAAGGAAATAACGAAAGAAGCACTAACTTTGTGCTGGCCAGAAGCATTAATGCCATATTAATAAAAAGCATTCCGAGCAGGTGAGCTGAGGTCTGCAGTGAGCGTGCTTGAGTACCCAGGGGGCTCACGCCCCTGCGCCTCCTGCCCCCCACAGCCCCCAGCCGTGCTCCCCTCGCCTCCTGCCCAGCTCAGGCCCCTGGCTCACTGCCTCTAGAGCTGCGGAACAGCTCGCTTGTCCAGGCACCCCTAGCAAGGACAGAGACAGAGCAGCAGCCCCCGTTCGATGCATCTGAACCTGGGCAAATAACCACAAGATCTTTTGTGGTTGTCTGACTCCTTCCCTGCTCTTCCTCTGGGGGTTCACGACCTCATTTGCATGCTTTACAGGCTAACCGCTAATCTGTGCTCTCCTTGGTGTGCTCCTCCAGCAGGCTGCTCAGGAGCTCATGGTGTTGTTTGGAAACCAGCTAGCTCTGAGCCTGCTGCATCCCTTCGTGGGGACGGGCTGCTGCTGCCCAGGCTCACGTGTGCCTCCTGCCCCAACCACAGCCCCTGCCCAGCTGCCCTCACGCTGTGCTCCCAACCCTGCTCCTGCCACCTGAGCCCCTTCACAGCCCCTGTGAGCACAGCCTGCCCCCGGACCCAGCCAGCAGCCGGAGACACTGCCCAGGACCTTCTGCTGCAGCCCTGGGACCGGGCCCGACGCCCGCTCCATCCGCCTGCAGTTTTAAGAGCCAAAGACTTAGAGCCACTCTCCTGAAGCCAACAGAATCCCCTTGAAAGGATGTGGTGAATCCTGTTCCTACAGACACGTTTTTCTCTGCGTTTGAGGAGCAGAAGTCAGCAGAGAGGGGAAACCCTCCAGGCGGCAACCGAGCACCTTCTGCACAGGGAAGAGCACTGACGCTGCCCCAATCCTGCCCAGCGCCTCGGCACCGGCCCCGCTGCCCACCAGGCAGAGGGGGTGTGGGAGAGAAGCCCCACGTGCCGCCAGCACAGGACATGTGCTGCTGGGCCAGGGCTCATCCGTGGGCACCAACCTCCCAGCCAGGAGGAGCCGGTGGCACCAGGACGAGGGCAAAGCCTGGGCACGCTGCGGCTGCTGCCCCCGGCTGGTTTGCTCCTGGGGAGCACGGAGCCACATCCTGGCAGGGGGCAGCTGATGCTGTGCCCCTAGCCGTGGTGACCTCAGATGGCACAGCCAGTCGCGGCTGTGACACAAGCTCCAACGCTCCCCCTGCCCAGCCGGGGCACCCGTACCCCTCCGGCTCCCCCGCGCAGCCCAAGCTCCATCCCGTCCCCGTGCCAGGCCTTGCTTCGAGGGTGGGTTGTGGGCAACCTGGCAGCCTGGGTGCGGGGGGCACCTTCAGACGCAGCCACCCGGCAGCCGCTGATTGAGACTCAAAAGAAATTCTTGGAGGGCAGCAGGATGTCAGGCCAAAGCAGGAACAGCAGCAGGTTTGAGACTACAGACGCGTTAGTCAGAGCTGATGAATGCTGGCTTGTCAAGTCTTCCCATTTCAGTCCCTGGATTGCCTTTAAAGTTTGCCAAGTCACTTTTCAGCATTTGTGTGGGCAGAAGGAGACATGCAATTAAGCTGCAATTGCTGCACCAAAGCCGAATACTTTCAAGTTTTTTATTTCCTCAAAAATGACAAAATGCTGGTAGCAAGACAAGTAACAGGATGGGCGCTGCTGTTGCAAAACTACTCAGAGCAGGGACATGTTTGTCCAAAAACTGATCCGTCTTTTGCCGAAGAATGAAGACATGTACATCAAAAGCTGCATTAGCATTGGAGAAGCAGACGCAGACCGGTGAATTGAGAGCCGTAATCAAAAAGCACTTCAGAGTGCAGGTGAATCACAGGCAGTTAGCGTGTCTGGCTGCAGCAGGCATCCCAGTGCTCAGAGACGCCTGTCTCCTGCACGCTGAAGGTGCACAGCTCGGGCTGGGTTTGGCAGCCCTGGGCCTGGGTTTGGCAGCCTTGTGCCCATGTTCCTGTGACAGGCTCGCTCACAGCCCGTCTGAGCCCTGCCCCGGCTGCAGCCGCGGTGCTGCCCTCAGCGAGCACCATGGGCAGGGAGGGCAGGGGGTCCCCGTCCCCCTGCGCCCACACTGCACCGTGCGCCCTCCTGCCCGGGCAGCCCTCCTGTGCACGCTGCCGCATCTTTCCTCTTTTGCCACCTTGTCTCTTCTCCCTCTGTTGTCCCATTCATTGCTGTTGTTACCATGAAGAAGACAAAGATGAGGCTGCATGCAGTGCGGGCTGGAGGGGATGACGGGTAAAAGCAAGCTTTCATGCTCATCTCCCAGTACAGGACAGCGGAGCTACGGCTCTGGACACGGGCTGTGTCTCAGCACAGTTGTGATCAGAGCTTTCCTGGGAGCCTTTGGCAGCCTTCTGTGCAGCCAAAAGGCTGTTATTTCCCAAACATCACAGGGGTAGTTTTGTGCATACCTGTTCCACCAGGTTCCCTTTCAGTGGCCGCACAAGTACCAGCACGGTGCCGTGTACTGAGGAATGTCCTTCTGGGCCATAACCCACCCCGGCGGAGCGGATCGATTCGGAGCCAATTGGCTGCTGAACTAAATGCATTTCATCCTAAAGGGCCTCACTGCAAACACCCCAGCAAGAGATCCAGGGCTGGGAAAGGGTTCTGTGAGGAGTCCACGCTGGAATCGGGTCTGGCGTGTCGTGATAAATGCCCGCGAGTAACCAGGCAACAGGGAGCCGGAGTCCCCCTGGTGCTGCGGAGCGCTGGTAACATACTGCTTCTTAATCAACACTTAAACAAGAAATGCTCTTTTCTGTCTAATGCCTGGGATGATTTCATAGCAGCTCTTCGTGCCATACAGTTTTAGAGCAGAGACAAACTTTTCAGAAGGGAACATTTACCGAAAATATGCGATTTAATTGAACAGTCATTTTCTGCCTTTCTGCTGACTGCAGAACGCTGTGTGTGAATCCGAGCTGCTCACATGCCAGCTCAGCTTCTCTTCTGCTGCAAAGAGGCAACAGCAACTACAAAATAATCAATTAACTTGCATAAATAACCCGATGGTGGGGTGGGAGAAGAGAAACTTGGGTTTTGGTGGGATGTGCTGAGTACGGGCTTTGCGGGAGCTCGGCACAACGCTGGCCGTGCCGCCGGGAGGGGCCGGCCACCACCGGGGGGGGACACGGCAGCGTCCCCACGTGCCCCTCTCAGAGCCTCAGCAAAACCATCCCCGGTCACAACTTTTAAAACAGGCTACGGGGCACGATTATAGTTATAAATATTAATGGCACACTAAATGCAAATTACAGAGATGCTGTGTAAATAAATGGAGCCCAATTTATTTTGTTCTGTGCTGTGGTTAACTAGGCCAGAACAACTGCACCCATACTGTTTATTTATGCCTGTTTAAGACCGTTCTAATCCAGAATGGAGAAGTTAAAAACCACAGATTTACATTGGCTTTATTAAGTAAAATGAAACAAAGCCTGAAGAAAAAACACACTGTCCTTGTGAACATTTAATAAAAAGGGAAATACAAGTGGACACAACTGAATTTGTGCCATATTCTGAAGCCCACATTCCCGGTCCATCTTTCTGCAGAGGCTGCCTTTCCCGAGGATGATATTTCCCCCACACTTCTGAGCCCGCTGTTGGACGTGCTGGCACCTCGGGGGCTGCTCAGCACCACGGTCCAGCTGCGCTGCTGGCAGCCCCGTGCCTCCAACACGGACCGCCGGCCGCACCGCCAGCCCCAGCGGTCCCCTCCGAGCGCATTTCGCTGTTGCTAGTCTAAAACCCGAAGTCATTTCTTTGGAAACTGTTGTTTTATCGCCACAAACTTTCCATGGCAACATGTGATTTTGATAAAGTTTAATTTCAAAGGAAATTGAAACAAAGTATTTCAATAATGCAAGTGTTCTTTTTAACATTTTCCAAATGTCACATTTTGATATTTTGCTTTGAAATGTCTTTTCTTTAGAAATTTATACTATTTAACAAAATTAGGACGAGATTAGATTTCTTCCCCAATCGTATGACTGAGTGCGATTGCTGTGGGAATCTCTCCCACGTGCGCGTGGGCGGCCGGCCCGCTGGGCACCCTGCGCACGGCTCCGAGCCCCAGCCCCGCGCCCCCCACACCGCGCCGCTGCAGTGCGCGGCCCCTCGGGGTCCTCCTGGCCCTGGGGGCTCAGCCCAGCAGCAGCAGTGCCCCGGTCCCCCCCCCGGGGAGAGCGGCCGTGTGCGAGCTAGAGCTGCTCATGGCAGCGTCTGACTGCGAGGCGCAGGGCAGGCTGCCTGAGCTGAAACGCCCTCCGACCTTGGAACGCGACAGGAAAACAACAGCAGCAAACAACAAAAGCTTTCCGAATGATGCAAATCAGACAGGAAGTGTCTTGAAGAAAAATTAGAAATGTAAGGTTTGCCACTGGCTCGGAGAAGGATGTCAAAATTCTAAAACTAACAGAGAAGGAAAATGCTGCCTTTAGCTTAGCAAAATGTGAGAGAAGGAAGGGGAAGGGGAAAGCTTCTTATCAGGCCAGAGGCTGTTTCAGGGAACCCAGTCCTACGAACGAAAAGAGCCCAAGGCTTGCACAGGCAGTTTCTTCAGGTCCCACACCTCATGCAGGTGAGTGTTTGCCTGCCACAGACAGGTGGTCTGGAGGCCAGTGCAGCACACAAGTTTCCCCCTGCCCACTCGCCCAAGTGGCGGCACCAAACTGCGCGGTGCGACATCAGACAACGAGGCAGGGACGTAAGGGCTTCACTTCTTGGTTTCTGCTCAGCGTGGAAGGGGATTTTTTCAGGTCTTCAAGTACTTTACTCACAGGGCTGTGTAAGATGACAAAGGTGGCATGGATTATCGGAGCCTTCCTCTGTAACAGGCGGCAGAAAGGAGCAGTGGCCGTTCATTCCTGGGGGAGGGGGTCACAGCAATTCTTTGCAGCCTATTTTAAATTACAGCTTCCAGCAGAGTTGGAGAAGACAATGACAGGAGGGAAAAAAATGCTGAAAAAAAAAGTCAGAGACAGCAATAAATTCTCCTACGATGGTCTGAAGAACAAAATGCTTCCTAAGCAAGTTCAGCTAAAAGTATGTGTGCAAAAACCATATGGGCAGTGGGAGTGCGTGGGCGCGCTTGTCAGAGGTGCCGGGTGCCCGCTGCTGCCTGGGCGCAGACGCTCGGCACCTCCGAGCACCCAAGTGGGAGAGGGGGGGCGCGGGGAGACCCGGGGGGGCGGGCGGGGTGGGGGCGTGCAGGTGCCTGCACGGTGCCCATGTGTGCGTGTGTGCATGTGTGTGTGTGTGTGTGTGTGTGTTCACGTGCACGTGCGTGCTCCGCTCCAGGCGGCAGGAGAGCGGGTGGGCGCGGGAGTGTGTAGGTGTGCTGGGGGAGGAGAGTGTCTTTATTCAGAAGCCCACTAATTCATCAAGAAAATGCTTCCTAGACGTGGTGCTCATTGGCTGCCACAGAAGTACATATTTATTTCTGTAGATCGTGAAATCATGGTGTGGGAGGGGACGTTCCCTAGGCGGTAAGCATATTCATCCTCTGGTTTTATTCAGGGCCCAGCCTCACTCTTCAGATGCACGTCTTCAGGATGCTGAAATAAAGGCGCCACTACCCGCACTGTTGTAGGGTTACTCCACCTCGCCGTTAGAGCCCCTGCGTGCGCTGTGAATGTGCGCAGCGGCCCCGAGGGCGGCAGGCAGGGCAGTACAGCGCATGTCCTGGCTCTCGGTGCCGGCTGGGTGCTGCAGAGCAGGGCGTCCCAGCACCACATCCACGGGCAGCTCCTCCAGCACTGGCCCAAACCCAGGGGACAGCCCCTGACAGCACGAGCTTTGAGCTTTGGTCCGGAGAGGACCCCCGGGCACAGGAGGGCCGGTGAATCCAAACCATGCATCTGGGGGGGTTCGCACCACCCGTAAGCACTTGGCACACAAAAACGCCCCGTGCAAAGTCTTTCACTGCAGCTACAGAAGAATTTCAAAGAAGTTTTCCCGCAGGAGTCGCCAAGCTCTATTCATTTCCAGCCTGCTAAGACTCCGCTTTCTCAGCGAGAGGACAGAACCAGGGGCTGAAGGCGGCGGAGGCGGCGCGGTGCCGGGCCCGGGGGCAGCGCGGGGGGCGCGCACCCACACGGGCACGCGGCGTCGCTCCGTGTGCCTGCCGCTGATAAGAGCGGGGCCAGGCGCCCTGCGCGGCGCGTGACGGGAATAGCGAGAGCACTGCCGGTCTCGAGGGCGGCAGAAGGAAACGGCTGCACGCTGGAGATGGAGCCAGCCTCAGAGCGGGGACAGATAAGGGACGGCAACAGGCGGCCACGGGATATTTTTAATACACGTTTAAAGAGGAGGTTGTGCCCAGTTTTGATGGTTAGGATAGCAAACCTTCGCTCCTTCTGATATTTTAAAGGGCTACAGGAAGGATTAAACTGTAATTCCAAATTCAGATTCATGTTTCTTCTTCAGCTCTTTCAAATACCCAAAGGAATTGTTAATATTTCAGAGGAAAAATTCTCCTTTCCAGCATCTCTGGCATCGCCTTTGCTTGGTAGCCTGTATTCAACACCGGGAATGCGAGAATAAAACACAACAGGTATGCTTTACCAGCTTAAAGTCCACACTCTTCTCCACAGCAACAGACAGACACAGAAGGAGACCTGAGGCTTAAAGTGTGGGCTGAACGCAGGGCTGTGAATAGCTGGTGATGAATTTCATCCCTGCTTCCCTGCCCAGAGCCTTGCACCAACAAAGGCCGTTCCCATGGCTGTTCCATGGGATGTTCCTGCGCCTCATCGTCCTGGGCTCCCTCCCAGCCAAAGAAGAGGTGAGCTTCAGTTGCTGGAGAAGCACGTGGAGTACAAATTACTATTGTCTCTAGACATTTATTTCTGCAGAAACTGAGCTACTGTTTTAAATTTAATTTGCCTCTGGGACCCAAAGTTCCCATTCCGGCCCCAGAACAACCACGTGGCACCTGCCTGCTGCTGCCCTGCTGGTGGACACAGCATCGGCCCAGCCTCTCCCCTCAGCTATGCCAGCATAAATCCAAACTCAATGGGGTTACTTCAGATTTATGCCAGCATAACTGAATTTAGCAAGTTAATAAATGTCTCCTCCATTAATAAGCAGAGAGCTGCTTAAGATCATGGACTTCATGACTACAACAAGGTCATGCCCGCCGCTTCTGTCCTCGTAACTTTTCCAGTGTTAGTATCTTCTGCATTTTGGTTCCTCCTTCGGACCCAACGCCAGGGAGAAGGGAAGGGCACGTACACAGGGCAGAGCTCCCCGGGGTAGAGGCAGGATGAGGCCGTCCCACCCCGTGCTGCTCGTGCCGCGCTTCCCCCGGTGACGTTCTCTCCCCCTCCTCTCACGGCTCCTGCTCTGGCAGCTATGTCACTCTCATCCTGAACCATCTGGCTCCCGCAAACAAATATAAGTCCTCCTACACAGACCCTCTGCTGAGGGACGGATCCTTCCCCAGCTGACACCAGCATCCTTCCACTGACGTTGGCGGAGCCGCTCCTGCCCCGAGCATCCATCCCCACGTCCCCCGAGCAGCCGTGGCCACGGGCAGGGCTGGGCGCATCCCCACCACCAAGCAGCCCCTTGCGAGGGCACAGGTGGGTGGCAAAGGCTGCGGGGCCCCGCGTGCTCTGCTCCTAACTGGGGGTGTCCGGACCAGCTGGAGCTTCTCTGCAAATTTTCACACCTCGGGTAAGAGAGATGTTCCCGCGTGGGGATCCCCAGCCCCAGGAGCCAGCTGGAGCGGTGGTGCTGGGTGCGCCTGCAGCTGCCCCAGATGATGGCCTGGCGCTGGGGCTCACCAGGAGATCCCCCTGGGACTCCTGCCCGGCACCGTGGTGCCTGCCACCGGCACCCAGGTTTGCCTCGTGCTCAGGATCCGAACAATTCCTCCAAGCAACTGCCTGGAAAAAAAAAAAAAAAAAGGATGTGCGGTTCGGGTCAATAAAAACAGTCAACTGAATAACGGCCAAAAAAATATTTCACTCTGACTTTGGTTTTAAAAACTATTAGAAAGCAAAATGAATTTGAAAATGAATATCCAGCAGTCCGTTCCAATAAGGCCAACAGATAATGCTTTAACCTTATTAAAACGCGGAGGGTTTATTTCAAAGCAAAAACTTATTAACATAGAAATGTTCCTGCAAAAATAGTATCAATTTGATAAATTTCTGACAGGTAAAAATTGAATTGCAAAACTGTCAACCAGCTGTGTTTAGATCAGCCACCTTAACTAGAATTTGAAGGAATACAAAATAATGGGATTTTGCTTACACTCAGATTGTCTCTTATGTTTAGAGCTGTGTGAATAACATATTCTCCAATTGACAAAACACGTAAAAAAAATAATAAAAAAAATAAAATACAAATAATTTTGGACCATTGGAGAATTGAAAAGTTCCAAAAAGCTAATTTCAAGACGAATGGAGCAACTGTTGTTGCAAAAGTTACTATTTCACTGCGAGTGCTACTTTCAGATTTTGTTTTGACCTCAGTCGAATGGATTTTGAAATAATTCAAATTAATTTCACTTCTCTGAAAACTTAAATATTCCATTTAAAGTGGCAGGTTGAGATTTTTTTTTTTCACTCTTTTTGCCTTTTCCCTCTGCAAGCAGGCTGGCAGTACGAAGCTGTGACGCCTCCCTGTGACGGGGGAGCCCCAGTTTCGCCTTGGCGGCTCCCCCTCGGAGCATCCTGAGGGACCAGGGCACTGAGGGCAGCCCGGGGACCCCCACACTGCCAGGGCCCTGCTGTCCCCCAGGAGCCCGGGCTGGGGGCCCCCGCGCACACCGGGCAGCAAAGTTGCATCTAACCTAGCCCGGCTCTGGGAATTGTCCTCGCATTTCTTCCCCTCTTCTATTGGTGTCTTTTGATTACAAGTCTGCTTTGAAGAGACACTAATTGTAGCCTGCACACAATGCTTGTAATTATGCCTATTACATTTTGATTCATTTCCATATGTCAACACTACTACAAGGGGGATGTGTGGGGGGGGGAGAGCACAGTTTTATAATCGGTTATTGTCTGCAAAAAAAATCTGCACGGAGCATGAGTGAAGTGTTCTTTGTGGAAATTGAAAATAAGATTATAAATAAAAGTCTTCCTCTGACATCCAGAAAATGGACACTTTAAAATAAATTGCCACTGTTGATCAAGAAGATTGCTAGCTACCTTTTACATTAATGAGGCAAATACTCTTCAAGTCCCTAATAGCAATATGTTTGAGTATGTCATTTCAATAGCTTCTTTCTTAATAAAGCTTGACCCTAATATTCCCTTTGCTGTCAAAGGCATTGTCCTGCCAGACATATCTGTGATTTTTAGCTGCTAATCAAAATAAAAAGGGGTGGGGGGAGGTGGGAGAGAGAGAGAGTAAGCAACTGTTATGCAAAGAGCCACGGCCCCCGAGCGAGGAGATGCTGGGACAGAGCCGGCAGCGCCTGGAGCCCGGCTGCCCCTCAACCAGTGCGGTCACCTGGCCACAGGCAGCCCCCAGCACGGCCTGCCCA
>CM021745.1:779149-820558 GCA_011075105.1 Heteronetta atricapilla | reverse complement strand
ATGCCAGCGTGGCTCGTCCCCACCAGGTAGCTCGACCAACTAATTACAGCACTCGCAAAAGTAGGAGAGGAGCTTATTCTTTAGAAGTCAATCAATACAAGTTAAAAGGGCATCTTGTTTGTTTCTGTAACAATGCTCTTTAGAAAATTGGGTCCCTTTACATTTCCTGGCTGATACACCATCAGTCATATGTTGCATCAGTCACATCACGTTACGTTTCAAAGCATAATATAACATGATGTGACTGGTGCATCAGGCAGGGGATTTACAAAGAGAGGCATTCTGCAAGACATTAGATACACTATTTTTTTTTTTTTTTAATCCGAGCTTGAAGATAACAGCAGTTGGCTCTGTGCACTGCGTGCCGTGGTAGGACGGGTGCC
Organism: Heteronetta atricapilla; assembly: GCA_011075105.1. Classification (NCBI taxonomy): domain Eukaryota; kingdom Metazoa; phylum Chordata; class Aves; order Anseriformes; family Anatidae; genus Heteronetta; species Heteronetta atricapilla. The sequence continues at coordinate 820,175 of CM021745.1, read as the reverse complement.
CGGGCAGCAGAGCGCAGCCACGCTCACCACACACACACCTCCCCCGGCCACACTCAGAAACGAAGAGAAAAAGATGAATGCAGACAAATAGTGTCCCAACCCCAAGCACAGGGCAGGCACAGAGCTATGCAGCCCCCCCTGTGCTGGGGTCCCTGGGCGGCAGCCCCTGTGCCAGGCACCTCCAGCCCGCAGGGACAAGGACGGAGCCGCTGCCGACGCCAGCCGAGGGTTCCCACTGCTGGGCCCGCCTGGCCCCCATGGCCCCTGCTGCAGCTCCTGGGCAGGAGAGGCGTCTTCTGGCTGTGGTGTTCCACAGCAACACGTGCGAGGGTCTCACCAACAAAGCTGCTCCTGCCTCTCCGTCACGTGGATCAGTTCGCTATCTTGCGAGTTCTTCAGAGACTCCCATTTTAGCAAAGGGAAATTTTAAACTCCGAAATGGCACAAAAGCTACATTTTCCCTGGAAATAATGGTAGCAGAATTTTTTTCCTGGATTTGCACCAAGCTATATTATATAAATATAATACAACTTTAAAACATAAGGAGATACAAAGTGTTCGATTTTTTTCCAGCACCCATGCTCGATCTGAATTGCTGCACCCCTCCAGACCTCCCAGCTTGGAAGGCTGCCTCAGAAGGTTGCTGCTGGCATGAAAATGAAATATAATGTCCGAATTACAATTAGCCAAAAGTTTGTTCTCAAACTCTGACTGCGTAGCTCCCTAAAGCCCTGTCACGAGCCCAGGCCTGCGCCGCCAGTAATTTCTGGTTCCCGTTTCAGAACCATCCCCAGCACAGAGGGATGCGGCGGAGCCGAGGAGGGTTTCAGCAGCGGAAGGGAAGGGATGATGTATTCCGTTTTTAATTGGGGCTGTAGAGAATATTCAGACAGCTGCCCACATAGGAATATAACCTGGATGTAACACGCAGGCTGGTAAAAAAGTTTATGAGAAGGAAACATTGTGACTTTTTCCTACAGAACACACTAAACAGTCTGAGTAAAAAAAATAATGATTGGAAGATTCCTTATTTATTCTGATAAGTTATCATCAGTGTCACCGAGACGAACATTTAGGCAGAACAGCTCCCCTGCCCACACACTGTGTTTGCTTTTTAAAAGTATTGCAAATAGCTCGGTGGCTTTAAATAAATAAATAGCTAATGAGTCACACCAATAGGAATTTAATGTCAAGACGGAGGAAGTGCCTGCCCAAGTGCCTAGCCTAGAAAGTTTCTTAGTATTTCTTAACCATGTCGGTGCTGTGCCCGCTATCAGCTCGCCGTGGCAGACAGAATTATGCTGGGTGTCCTCAGCCACACAGCGGGCAAAGGCAGAGCTCATCCTGCAAGGAGGGCACGGGACGCGGGCACGGAGCGGGTGCATGGGGCTGGCCAAGGAGCCCCTGGAAGCACAGACACCGCCTGCACGGGGCCGTGCACCAGGACCACCCGGAGCCAGGGCCCATCTGCAGAGACAAGGGCACCAGCCTGTTCCTGGAAGCACAAACAGAGCCCTGGGCACGGGGACCAGCAGCAGCCGTGCGAGCCCATCTGAGCGTGCTGCACGGAGTCTGAACGAAGCTCAGCCCTGTCGGCGTGCCCAGGGAGCGAGTGGGCGCTGCAAGGTGACACCATCCCTCTCCTTCATTCATTTCTTCGTCTGAGAGTGCTGCAAAAGCCCTCCAGTTACTCAGAACACGAGGTCCCCTCTCACCGCCCACTCGGCCTATATTGGTACCTTCACATTTATAACAAGCTGGCTAGCTCCAAAGAGCAGCCCGAGTTTAGCAAGCCCTGCCTCGCCAGCAGAGCTGAGCTCAGAGCTCACCCCAGCCACCCTGCAACAGCTCCAGCTTGCGCTGACAAACCCGCTCCCACCGCAGGCTTCTTCCCTACGCAAGTCCTACCAACAGGAGAACAAAAACTTTTCCAGCACTGAAAACCCATCCTCAGAAATCATCCCAATGGCTTCCCCATCCTCAGTGACCAGAGGGCAGTCTCACAAGGACGTGCTGCAGGGCCAAGGAGAGGAGCTCCGGCCCACCACTGGCAGAGCAGCTCCCCTCCGCGGGGACACGGAGCCGCACAGAGGGGACCCAGGTGCAGGGGGGTCGCTTTAGGAGACCCCAGGGCACATGGGCAGGGAACCACCAGAGCTCTGCAGGGAGAGGACACCAAGATGCTAGCACCGGATTACGTGCCAGCCAAGACACAGATGCAACGTGCCACAGGACACCACGCCAGCTGTGTCCTGCTCCCCTCCCCTGCTGGCTGCTGTGCCCTCCGGAGCAGCCCTGGGGTTGTGCTGGGTGAGGGGTGAGCACAGCCTGGCTTGGGGCCCCAGCAGTGCACAGGGACCAAACACCCAGAGCAGCACCCCTGAAGGAGCACTTCCAACTCAACCTCCCTGCGCAGGCTGTTCTAGAGCTAGATTTTTTTTCAAAGGAAACCTGGTCCATCCGGCAAAATAATCCATTTGTCACAAAATACAACTATTTTGAATGAAAAAGGTAATGGGAGATTTTCATCAGCCACAGTCTCTGGGCAGGTGGCTGGGCACTCCCAGGGGACACCGTGCAGGAGAAGCCACCGAAGCGCTGCCCAGGAGGCAGAGGGGGGAGGGAAGGATGAGGCCGGGCAGCCGGACCCCCGGCCCTGCCCGCTGGTGGGCACAGCCTGTGCCAGCCCAGGGCCCATGGTGGGGGAGGCGAGAAAGGAATGGAAAAATCATCACATACATAGCACAGATGGAAAGAGTTTACAGCCCTCCTCACTTCCTCATCCTCGTGGTGTAAATTATACGGACAGATGTACAATCTGGGAAGTTGTCCAGATTTTCTCTATTTTTTTTTTTTTTAAGAAAGAGGGATGCTAAACCAATGCTAGTTATGCCATGTCTCGTCCTTGGCTTTCATTGCTGGCTATGGGAGAGAAGAAGCCAGCGCTGCTGGCACGTGGCGAAGGAACCCGCTGAGCCCTGAGCCTGCCCATGGCACCTCTCACCGCTCTCCTGCGGACAGGGGCGCACGGCGCCGCCGGGCAGGGGCTGCTGGTGGCTGTGCCCCCCCGGCTGCCCCCAGCACCGAGCGCTCCCAAGCCCTGCCAACGGAGCTGGGCCGGGGTGGCCGCGATCCTGCACACAAATGGAAGCAGCTCTGAGGCTATTTACTAGATTGCCAGGAATGAGAGGGAGGAGGCGGATGACAACATGTTTCCAGTGCCTGGCTTTGCACAGATATCCTCCAGGCAGCATGTGTGTGTCTGCAAAGGGCTCAGTGTGCCTCTCTGCGCTGCTTCCAAACAAGGATCAAGTAAACTTTCCAAAGCATATTCTCCCCCGTCAAACACTACTCTCACTTTGGAGACTGTCCATGGCTTTGACACTCCTGTGGGTTTTCTACCCACAGCCTTGTGCCAAAGACTCGCTGGCGGGAGCAGCAGGTTGTGCTTGGCTTTGGATGGAGAGACAGGAGGCCGCTGGCACCCAGCCCCACACCCGAGCTCCGGCTGCCATTGCAGTGGCCGAGGGGACGTGCCCCAGCACTCCGGCTGTCCTGCACCCGCCCTGCCACCAGCAGCAGATGCAGGGATGGGCAAGACCCACGGATGGAGCCCACCGCACCTGGTGGTTGCTGGTCCCTCCAACACGAGCACCCAGGACCCCTACCTGTGCTGGCAGCCACACAGCCCCATCTGCCCACACAAGGCTCCTGTCTGCCCAAAACCAAGACCAGAGCATAACTGGGCTCGTTCACCTTCTGTTGCTGCATGTGGCATTAGCAGGCATCCGCTTCCAAAGCATGAACTTGCAGACCCAAAGCCATGGTGCTGACCCCACTCCTCACGGTCCCACTGAGCTCCTCAGCAGCAGGAGAGCAGCCCAGAGCCTCGAGGTCCTGGAGTGACGCGAGGACAAGCCCGGGGTCAGGGACACCCCAGGGGTGGCACAAGGAGGATGGAGGCAGGGAGGCTGAGGCAGGCTCAGCACAAAGCTTGGGGGAGCCCAAACTGGGGGGAGCCCAGTTGGGAACCAGGGGACAAGCAGCCCTGCAGACAGCGAGTGGCAGCCCAGAGGGCTCACAGCTGTGCCACAAGGAGCCGCCGGGCCCTTCTGGGCCATGAGTCACTGCACAGACCTCTGCAGGTAATTAAAGGGCTGGGCGGCTGAGGAGAATAAAGGCTTTATTTATGCCTCACTATGGCAGGGATTCAGAGCTGTTAGCAGGAATTCCCAAGCCCAGTCCTGCCTGCTTTGTTCTTAATGGGGATGGATTTTTATTCTAAGCCACCAGAGAACCAGCAAAAAAATAAAATCGGACTGCATATTGGTCTCCTGTGCCCCACCGCAACACAGAGGTAAACATTTCCACCCACTGGCCTCAGTGTTTTCCACCTCAGCTCACTGCCCCTGAGACCTTACCCAAAGCCCATCACGCTGAGCTGCACCCAGCCTCCAATACCAGCAAAAACAAGTTGCTCCAGAGCAAGGAATGAAATCAGAGGCATCTGTGTGCTTTATACTCTAAACAGGAACTGGCCTGCCACCTCAAACTCCATACCAAATCACAAGCAACAGAGCAGAAAACCAAATTATTCTCAGCTGTTACACTGCTTAATTTAATATTTCCAATGAGCTCCTTTTCCTTCTCTTCAAGAATGAAATGCATATTTGTGCTGTGTCACAAAACATTAGATTTTGTCAAGGCAATTCATTTTTCAATGGTAATTTGTAAGTGCACACCATACCACACACGGTCTGGGGAATTTTATGGCTTCTTTCAGAGGGAAGGAAAATAAGAAGCACTCAAAGTAGTGATGAGAGCATGGAGGAAAAAAAAGTGAGAAGAGGTAAAAATAACAGACAGAGCATTCATCTCTCTCAACTGCACCAGTCTCAGAAAGGAAAGGGAGCCCAGGGAGTAAGCAGCGGCCGTGTGGTTTGGGTGCTCCAAGACAAACACCGTGAGTGTCGCTGATGAGCACAGGGCATGCCCGCGCTGCAAAGCTCCAGCTCTCCGCAGAATTTCAAACACTGAATTTAATGGGGCATATAACAGGCTAAATAACCTCATCAGCTTAATAATAAAACAAATATAAGTCAGCCTGCTCTTAGGCTTGTTATCGCGTAAAGAACTTTGTGAAAGACAAGGGATCTAGGCTGTTACATGGAGCTCGAGCACGGAGGACCAGCCCGCTGGGTGGCAGGGGGTGCTCTGCTTGGAAGCCCCTGCCTCAGGCTGGCTGTGGTCTGTGCGTGCTGCCCACCGGCCAGGTCCTGTTCCACAGCAGGAGCAGACTGAGAGCTGCTGTCCCAGCACATCCTGCTGGAAGATGTGGCTGCCACGGCTCCAAACACACACACCAAGAGCCAGCACCAACACAGCAAGGTGCCAGGATTTCAGCAGCAGCTCTCACGCTCTGCTCTGGCCACCAGCACGGCCAGGGCTCGGCGTCCCCCCGCAGCCAGCCCGAGGTGCCCAGGAAGGGCCCAGCTCCAGGCTGTGGCACAGAGACAGAAGGACCACACGTGTCCAGCCTTCGGGCTCAGGCTGTGCCCGCTCCTGCGCACCCCACCTCCTGCAGCAGGACTCTCCCAGCTCAGCCCAGCCAGCTCCTGGCATCGCAGGCATGGAGGCAGAGCACACCACCAGCCTTAACACAGGGGTCGCAAAGTTGATCGGCGGAATTGTGTGACAAAACAGGGTGATCCTGTAATTAAACCCGTGATTTGAAGCTCGAGTTACGTCACCAACAGGGGCAAAAGGAGAGCTGATCTGCTGTGTTTGGTGTACTATGCTTGTAGGCAGCCAATTAAACTCATACCTCAGGGACCTCCGCAGGCCGGAGGCAGGGGCAGGAAGATATTCCCCACCCGCCCGATGCAGAACTTTGCTGCTAGTGTTGCTTTGCTGTCCCACCTTTCCCCACACATCAGATATATCAGGTACCAGCCACAGCTGCAGAGGGGATGTCAGCTGTTTCTTCAGGTAACGCTGACAACACCGCAGTCTGGATGCTGTTTCAGGATTAATCCGATGCTTTGGTGTCAGGATGGGATTTTTCCCAAGTCTGGCTGTCTGGAGGCTGCTTTTGTCTCTGGTTTGGCCACCTGAGCATTCACACCACAGCAGCACCCTAAGATCCCTTGCTGTCCCCTGCTTTCTCCCCAGTTTGCATTGCAGCTCACAGCTTTTTCATCTTTGCAGTAAGAGCCTTTTGTTTGGCTGTGGCACATTAACAGGCATTTTTAGTTTATGTTTTGTGTCTTTGGAGGAAACTGTCAGCTCAGGTAAGCTGCAGCAAGGATTACAGCTGGGATTTCCATTAAACCTGCCGGAGTTTCTGTGCTCCTGGCCCATGCACGTCTCACAGGGACTGTGGTCTCCAACTCACGTACATGCTTTTTACTAGTTGAAGCACCAAAGAAAGCAAATACCAGAGTACTCACACACCTCAGAGGCCCATGGGCTCCTGGGTCATGCCTCCACTTCCAGGATCCTGCCCTGCTCCTGGACATTGCTGTGTGCCAGCCGAGCCCCGGGCGCGCAGGAGCAGCCCCGGACTGCCCGGAGGCGCTCCCTCTGCTCCGCTCCAGCCGCTGCCTTCGCTCACCACCTGCACTTTGTGTTTGCTGCTAGTCTGCAAGCTAATAGCAGGTATCCAGCCTGTCACAGGCTGACATGTTGTGACATACGGTAATATGACAAGTCCTGAGTGATGCCACTAAATGGGATCTTGCTGCATCAGTGCCAGACAAACAACAATATCTTTCAGGTTGGTACCAGTGCCCCCGTCTCAGTAACAGACAAAGAAATATTCATTTAATGCCAGCGTGCTTTGGATATCTCACTTGGTCTTGCCACCAGCAAGGTTATTAAGAGGGATTACCAGAAGTCTGAGACGACCACGCAGCCGGGCAGAGCTGGGAGCTGTAGGCAGGTAACCGGTAGTGAAACCCCCACGTGTCCCTGGTTCTCAGGGGGGCACCAGCACTGAACAGGGGGATGGTTTTACTATTATATTTAAAGCTGCATGGTCTACATTAGTTAGTGCATTACAACGCAGCATAAAACACTAGCATGGTGTGGAATACATGAGCTAAATATATTTGTGCTACATCTCTCATACTAGTTACTTTTCTTGAACTCGTTAGCTTCACAGCTCAGAAATTCAGGTGTATCGCTAGGAGGGACCGGCAAGGCTCTGCTGCACAGAGAACACAAGGGAAGAGGCACTAAAGCACCACACTGCTGGTCAAACCCTCCTCACTAACGTTTCATCAGGAGCAGAATAGCACCGACACAGTAGAAACCACCCCACGTACACACAGGAAATACAATTTAGCAGCAATAGCTTGCTGTGCTGTCCAACCCGAACACTAGCTGCAATATTTAGTACCTGTGCAGCTCACCTTTAGGTGTAAGCTCTGCTCAAACCCCAGCATAAGAAGATCACAGGCCCATGGTGTACGCCGTGTCTCTGCAGGCCTGGCTGGCGGCTGCCCGGTGGGCTGCTGTATGAGCACATTGGTTCACCCAGGTAGTGCAGATGTCTGGAGAAGGCAGCAGCTCTTCTGCAATCGCCTGGCAAGACACAACACACCTCATTGACTATGGTTTTAATGTGTTTTTCAAAATCTTTTATATCTTCATCCTGGAGCTGTAGGCAAAGCACAGGCAAGGAGACTGGAATTACCTCTCCACCAGCCAGCAGTTCTCTTCCACCACCACCAGGCCAACAGAAGACCTCAGACACATGGCAGTGCAGCTTCGGCTGCATACCTCGACAGGAGGACAGAACAGCATAAAAACAGCTTTTTTTTTTCCATGACGCTGACTGCAGCACCCAACAGCCCCACACGGCCAGTCCCTGCTGCCCTGGAGCTCCCGGGGCTGAGGGAGCTGGCACTGCCGCGGGTGCCAGACTCAAGCGGCACAGGAATCTGTTTGCTTTCTCAGTGCTCCGTGAGCAAGTAAGAGAATAAGATTTATAGCATATTTTAAGGTTAATCAGTAAAATCTTTCAGGCAACTAACTGTATAAGCTTCTATTCATATAGCATGATTTATAACACTGAGAAGTGATTGGAAGCAGCACGGAGAGGCAGGGAAGGTGTTTGCTTTGACTCCCCACTCAGAAGCACGCAGGCACCAGCGCAGCTCAGCAGCACCCAGAGGCACCTAGCACCGAGCTGTGCTCCCACAGGGGATGTCTCTCTGTCTGCCCACCCCGACCCAGCGCAGGTAGCGGGGGACACCCCTGCCACCCCTGGGCCCAGCAGGAGCCGGATGGTCCCTGCGGACCCCTCAGGAGGGTGCAGCACCCAAACTGCCTGCGGGGAGCTGCGCCGGGCGCTCATGGGCACCTCCCGTGAGCATCGCCCTCGTGCAGTGCAGGCACCTCACAAAACCACGGCTATTTGCTCAAAATGAAGTTTTGTTGAGGAGGAGGAGAAACAAAGAAGAGTGGTAACAGCATTCAACCTGTCCTCCTGTAACAACTTTTTCAATCATCCTTTGTGATATATAAAAGTTTAACTGATTTGTTGTACCTCAAACAGCACTTCTGCCAATTACCTATCAGTCTTCCCAAAATACATTTTTTCTGCCATCCTGAGAATTTTCCTGAAGAGACAATCCCAAATAACCATGTTTCACTGCAGTTAAAAGGAAGCTGAGCACCAAAATCCCCACATCCCTTTGCAGGATGGGCTTTCTGTCCCCCTTCAGCTCCGACAGCGCCTTCCTGCTCCCACTTCACACCCTCACGGACACGGTGGCTGTGCTGCATGTAATTAACAACCTTAATGAGTTCAGGGGCCTGCCTGTGGATAACCACGGCCAAACTCTGCCTTTAATATGTGGCACTGTGGTGACATGGAGCAGCGCTGGCTCTGCTCTGGGCTCATGCCTTGAGCTCTGCACTGGGTCGGAGCCACGGCAGGCGCAGGAAGGGAAGCATGAACGGTGCTGGGCAGAGCACGGGGAGCAGAGAGTGCAGCCCCGGCTCCTGCTACAACCAGGCGGTGTTAAACGATGACTTCAGAACGAGGAGGGGGAGACTGCACAAAAGATAGAAACGCTGCATGGCTCCTGAGCCAGCGATCGAGTTCTCCAGGAGCAGCTAGTGAGGGGACTCCGATAATCACTAACAGTGTTTATTTGCCTTACTTAAAAATATAAAGATTTTCTCTCTAGTCGTGGGCAGGGGGAAAGGTTAATGAATTCCTTCAGAGCAAAGAGATCTTCAGACCCCTCAGTGGAAACAAGGTCAGAAATCAATGCTGGAGGTGGAGCAGGGAGGCCAGGTTGGAAAATAATGAAAAGAGAAAAAAAAAATACGTAAATAGAGAGGCAGGAAAAATGATAAGCTAAACAAATAGCAGGGTGACACTTGCTCAGTTCCCCACAAAGAATATTGAATTATTGTCTATAATTTGGGCTATCGAACCTAAATTAGGGCCTCCAGACTAAAAACTGCTGCATTGTCTGAGGGTACATCAAGGGTCAAATGCTCCTTTGGTTTGCTCATTATTTGCTCTGATACTAGGCTGTCATTAGCAGCAGCAGTGCTGAACAAAGCTGCATTACAAAGGCAGTACACATCAATGGTGCTAATTAATTGGATTAATGGAAGGGCAGCACAAATTAGGTCTGGCTTGGATAATTTCAATGAAAACTGAATACCAATCCCCAAAGTCATTGGAATATGGATGAGGCAAATTGAGTTAAAATAGAGGAGACTGCTGCATTCATTAGCCCGCCCACCCTCTGAAGTAGTTGTTTAATATGCAAACTATTAATATGCAAATCAGCCCAAATGAAAAAAGTGTGATTTTTTTTTTTTAATTCTCCCGAACACAGGCAGCTGCCTGACGTGAAAGAGCTGCGCATTTCCACGCTGGCAGAGGATGGCATTGCAGAGAGCAGCTTTTATCTCAGAAATTCACGTCTCGTAACCTGCGCTGCCCTCAGCTCAGCAGTACGCGGGCAAGGGGAGGGAAAAGGCTGGGAAAATAACTAGTTAAAAATAAGCAATCCTGCCCCAAATCACACTGCCGGGTACAGGGCGCTCTGGCCACAAGCCCCACAAGCAGAGGGAGGCTCGGGAGCTGCTCAGCCCAGCCCCGGTGCCCCCACACCGCATCCCCTCGAGGCACTCACCCTGCCACATCCCGGGCACGGGGCCACCAGGCTGGGCGCGTGCTCCCACTTTGGGGTAGGGCAGGCGGCCCCCAGCTCACCCCCTTTTGCCTGCTGCTCCTGGCTTTGGAGCACTTCTAACGTCTGAGGTTATTAAGGAAAGGTGGCAGGCAACTTTCACGCTGTAACTGCCACCTCTGGGGGCCTCCTGGTAGCGGAGAGCTCTTCACCAAGGCAGACACAAAGCACCATCCAACACCCAGACTGAAGCTCCCACATTTGGGCCAGAAACAGAAGAAGAAAACCAACACACACGACCCTTGAAATGATGTGCTGAGCCTGCCTCCCTCCTCTGTGACAAGGTTTGCTCTGGTTCACCCACAAATGTTGGGTCCGTGCAGGCAGGAGATGCTCAGGTAGAGCTCCTGCACCCAGGCAGCACGGGAGCATACATGAGATCAGTGCGAACGGCTCCTCATGAGACTATAATCTGAATTGCCTTGGCCAGCATACGAGCAGCTGAATCTGTGAAGGTTAGTAATAATTCCCAAACCATTTCTGACTTCACGGTTCCAGCCCCGTAAATTACAGCTCTATTGTGGTGCTTTCCCACCGCTGCTGCAGCGCCAATCACCACCCTCCGACAATTACAGAGCAAGTGAAAAAAACTTCTTAGAAACTGTAATTACACCTAAGAACTGTTTCCCTCTTTGGCTTCCTTTGCTTAGCGGGTGACCCTTCAATGTTGTGACAAACACGTTGTTTGGAATTATTTTTTCATTTCTAGCTGTTAACCAGACATGTCACGGCTTCAGCTTTTGGCATTTTCTGCTGCGATTTTTCTTAGTTAAGTAAGGTTGTGTGTTATCTCACACCCCCAAGCCCACTGCTTACTATGTGCTCGTGCCACTCTGCGTGCTGCATACCCCTGACCACCGCTGGCACCCACAGACCCTCTGCCTACAGCTCAGGGGAAACTGAGGCACACACTGCAGCCCCCAAGGGCTGGGTACCCTTCATGCATCCATTGATGGTGTGAACCAACGGTCAGAGGGTACAGCAGTGCTCTCCACATTTTAATACAACACCCACATGGCTCAAGCTGAGCAAGCCCCAACCCTACCAGGCTGACCAGACTCCTCTCTTCCCTGGGGAGAGGAGTGGCTCCCAGCCCGGCCGTGTCTGAATGTCACTAGCAGGACTGGGACAGGGAAAGCACCCACTTCACAATATTTTTCCTTCTTCAGCTGTTTCCTTCTAACATTTTCTTTTGTCTGTAGGTTCTTACACTGCACTCACCATTTGTTTTTGAGTCCCTAATCACCACAGCATACGTGTAAGTTCTTTGTTCAGAAAGAAGCCATCAAATATTTCAAGGGATGGGGCATCCACTTCTCCTCCAGCAGACTGGGGAGTTCAATAAATCGCGCTGTCGGGGTCCCCTTCACCCCGGCTCAGTGCTGTGGCCTCGCCAGCAGGTTCAAGCTCATCCCTTGTCACTCCCCCCCGTGCCAGCATGGTTGGAAGGGAAAAAGTCCTGGAGCACTTGGGAAAGATGTGGTAATGGGTAAAAGCAGCCAAACAGGAAACGAGCATTTTTGTTTTATCCAACAATATACTCACTGATTTTCTTGGCACTCCATCCTTATCAGCAGGATGGGCAGCTGCAGCTGTGCCCGGTCTGCTCTGGGGCACGTTCTGCCTCTTCGCCTGCTGCAGGGGCACAAGCCGCTGCCTAAGGACAGCCCCACACAGACCAACTGGAGTGAAACAGACACAAAATACCAGGTTCCTTTAATGACACTTATCAGGAGTACAACCAGCCTTTCCTAATTAAAGTCAGATCACCTCCTCGGGCAGAACAAGCCCAGAGCACAGCAGCTATTTTCTTGGTGATTTCATTCGGTTTGTTTTTCTGTGCATAAGGCAACATTCCTGCGATCCCTCCAAGACCTGGCAGAGCCTCCATGCTCTTGTCACCCTGTAACAGCTTCCTGGATTAATGATTCTGCAAAGGGCTAATTCTTAAGAGGGCAATGTCTTTTGCAGGCTGGTATTGATCTTTGTCAGCTTCCCCTTGAAAGAAAGAAAATATTGGCTTATTTACAAAAGGTAGCTTTTTGCTCCTGGCAAGTCAGTCTCAAGATTCACAGCTCCTCATGTCCCTCAGAAATTGGATAGGCTGAGGGTAGCTCCTCAAGTGTCAAAATCAAAGTCCTCAAAGTTCACAAATCCACAAACTTGCACAGTAGAAAGGGACGTTCGTTTCCACTGAGCTAACGGAGAGAGGGTCTTGTGCTGCAGCACAAAACCCCATCAAAGAGGGCTGAGCCTGAGCCAAGATGAAGGGAGAGGAGCTGCACAGAGCAGCCATTTGCTTCATGGCTGAAATGCTACGCGGGTACTTGGGTTTCTGCTCTAAAGTGGAAGAAAATACAGGTTTTCAACAGTGTGCGTGGAACAGATTTTTTTTAGAAGTCATATATATTTGCATAACAGCAAACTAAATATATATATAAAACTGTACAAAATTCAATCTGAAAAAGCATCTAAATTCTGAAAAAATATGTTAGAAAAGCGAGATACCCTTTGCTAACCAGCACTTCGCTGAAGCAGAAATGCTTTCCTTTCAGAAACTGGCCTTCCCAGTAGCAGAAGCCGACACGGGTGACAGAAGGGCAGCGCGCAGGTGCCTGAGCACAGGACCAGCTCTGGTTCGTCCCTGGAGAGGTGCCCAGTGCCTCTGAGAAGTGCGGGACATGCCAAGAACTCTGCACTCTTTGCCCTCCCAAGACAGAACCTAAAATATCCGCCCATGAATAATCAAATGCTCCAGGCTGTTCCCAGAATAGCCCAGAGACGTGTGTGCATCTGTACGTGTAAGCACACAGACAAATAGAGAAGGAGGCAATTGCAGCTCGGATAAAGGAGGAAACATGAATTATAATGCTAAAAAGAAACAGGAGAATGTGTGGTTGCAGCATGCTATTCGTGAGCACAAGGTCTAACGTGGACTCAGGGCAGGGTTTTCCTGGGGCTGTCCCACCCCTCCTGCACCCAGGTGCACCGGGGGTCCCCCCACCTGCAGCAAGCGGTGCAGGGTCGTGGCCGTGCTCCTCCCACAGCAGACCCAGGGGTGTCCTCGGTCGCTCCTCAACCAGTCCATTCACTGGTGCTTCAGCAGCAGAAAGTTATTTTGTTTGGGGGTTTTTCTTCTCCCTTGCAAACTGTATTTTACTTCATATTTTCAAGAGGCCTTCCTTGCTCTGGGGAGAAGCACAGGGTGCCTGGCAGTGCTCCCGAGCCTCGCGGCACAGGGATGGCAGCGGACACAGGGCTGGGGTGTAAGTTACGGATGTGACCCCTGTGAGAGATTTGGGGCAGTGGCACCGAGCATTACATTGGCCCAGGTGTTGATACCCCTCACACCTGAGAGAAAGTCCCCAGTGTCGTGACCACAGATCACAGCACCACCTGAGCCCTGCGTCCAGCCGCACGCTCAGGTCAGCCAGTTCTGCACAGGGCTCCCCCCAAACCCCATGCTTAGCACCATGCTAAACAAGCAATATTACACACTAAAAACAAATAAACAAAAAAACTAAAAAGCTCTTCCACCCACTAACTCCTGCTGTGCAGAAGGTGCCAAATCAGATTACAGTGCACAGTTGCCACATTATCCTGTCTCGACTTCACTAACGCTCATTAAGCTTCTAAAATCCTTTTTATGGTGTTTATAACACCTCCAGAGGAGTTTACTGTGTAAATATTATTCTACCATTAAATCCTGCAACAAGGCAACCGTCAACAAGTGGAATTTGTAATGGGCCTGCCGAGAGGGCTCTGCTAGCAGGCTGCAAAGCCTGTGAAGTGAGGCCAACGAAAGCAGCCAAGAACACAGTACGGAGTGATAAAGCACTTCATTTTGATGCTTTAAATCTCCTACCACTTGGGCCTGCTTAATGTAACAGGCCCACTGAGACATTAGATTTGGGCCTGGAGTCAAATAAGCTACGGGGAGCCACTTACTGAAAGCAGCCTTCCACGTAGCGGGAGCATTAGCAGTTTAACCCAGCTAATCTGGCGCGCAGCCGACGCGGGCTGACGCTCGCCGGCCGAGTGAGGGCGGGACGGGGCACGGCGGCGGGGGCCCCTCCGCCCCCCGTGGGGCAAAAACCCCACGGCTGGAGCCCACGGCAGGCACCGGAGGTGGTGCGGGGCCAGTGGTGCCCGGCCACCTGCAGCCCAGCACGGGGGCTCCCTGCTCGCTCCGGCCGTGAACAAAAGAAATGCAAAAAGGAGAAGGTCGCCTGGAAAAAAAAAGGAAAGAAAGCAAAAAGCAGAAGGGGGAGCCTCGGCGAGCGGAGGGGAGGGAAGGAGACTCCCTGAAGATCCTGCAGAGTTGGCAAGTGTCAAAATATCAACAGCTGTTCCCAGAGCACAAAATAAACACATTGGAAACGCATGCTCCTTGCGAAACCGCGCCGCGCTCCCCGCGCCAAGCCGAGCGCGCTGCCTCTGTTCCCCTGCCAGGCCCCGCGCCGAGCGGGTTTTGGTGAAAGTGCTCGCAGGCGCGAGCCAGCCCCCAGCTCGATTTTCCAAGTGGCACCCAGCAGGTCCTGAGGCAAGCCAGACAAATCACAGACTTTCTTTTACTTCAGTGGCGGAAAATGAACCCAAAAATAAGCGCTTGGAATTTTAGGGCAACAAATAATTAAAACACTGAACATATTGTCGAAGCTGAACTGAAATATTTTGTTTCGAGTTGTTGTACCCCTTTCCTAGAGCCTTCCCTCCAAACACTAAGGCAAAATCCCAAATCCATCCTTAACTGTTAAATGCCACTTTGAAATGAAAAATCTCATTTTGAAAATGGCAATCTGATACGCTTTGAGGTTTTGGAAAAAGAAAAAAAAGATCATTCCTCCTTTTTTGGGCCAAAGCATTAGTCAAACTCAAGCTCAGGTTTACAAACAGCCCCCGTTCCCCCCCGGCTGGCGGCCGCCCCTCGCCCTGCCCCACGGCCGGCTCAGCACCGCTCAGCACCAGCCGGGGCCGGGCAGCGTCCCCGGCACAGCTCGGCACGGCACAGCCCGACGCTTGGCAACCTGCACTCGTGCAGGAGAGAAGATGACCAAGTTTGGAAATGTTGCTAACTAATTTTTACCATATGTGTTTCCTGGTCCTCTGTCAGTGCCTGTGTCCAAAACCTCAGCTCCCCCAGGTTAGAGGGGGCTCTGCTCCTGCAGCAGCCCCAGCCCGAGCATCGCCCGGCGCTGCCGGCCTCCTCTGTCCTCCTGCACGGCCCCACGCCGTGCTTTGGGCAGGCCAAAAGGCATCCACAGGAGCTGGAAGTCCGAGCGCCTCAGCGGACCTGCTGCGTGAATTTCTAGCTTAAAAAAAAAAAACTCTTGGAATGAGAGCAGAAACAAACGTTTTTAAATTGTCTGTGAAGGAATACGTTGGAAAGCAGTGCTGCAGCTTAACTAAAACGGTTCGGTTTTGACAAAAGCGCTTGGATTTTATTTCAATTTTGACTTCAAGCAAACTAATCTATCATGTAAAATTAATATAGAAGACAACAGTTACGATGCAAAACACAATGTAATATGATAAATAATGAAAATATTGAAATACAAGCTGTTTCTGAATTAAAAATTGAAATGACTTGATACGAAAATGTCACACTGGATGCCGAAGCACGCTTGAATGTTTTTCCAGCTTTCCTCCAAAACAAAACTCCGCCGCAGCCCGGCCAGCCCCGCAAAGCGCCGCGGTGCTGGGGCGCTCCTCAGCCTCTCTGTGCTGCCGGGGGCCGTGGGGGCTCCCCTCGGCCCCGCGAGGGGCTCTGTGCCCTCCGGCCCCTGCTGATGTCAAGCAGCCGTGCAGAACGTGTGAAGGAGCAGCGATTGCCATGGCTACGAACACAACAGACCGCGGGCCCTCGCTGCGGGCTGCTGGCGGGGGGCCAGGCTGGAGGACGGGCCCGGCCCCCCTCTCCCCGCTGGGCGGGGGTCCCGTCCTGCCCCGTGGACACCCAGCCCTCGGCCACCGGCCTGCGCCCTGCGGAGCCCCCGGGGCTCGTCCCTGCCTTCAGAGGACAATGACGGCACCGCAGCTCAGGACTGGGACCGGGCCATCAGGAAAGGAGGAAAAAAAATATCCCCTCGTGCCCCTCCTAAGGAAACACAGATTGGTAACTCCCCCCTCAAAGCTGCATATTTTAGCAGGGTTGTCATCCACATATTTATCATCTCCGTAATCCCCGAGAAAAGGCCAAATGCTGCTCACAAGCGAGCCCAGCAGCTGCAGGTCGCTGCTGCTTCCTGCCCAGGACAATAGCCCTGGAGAGGGCGAGAGAAGGGGGGAGCAGGAGCCCACCACGAGGTGCCATCGCGGCAGATAACCCTGACCACAAATCACTCTCCAGCCGTCTGCAATAACAGCACAGCCCCGCACCACGTGTCAGCACTATCAAGGTTTTACAGCAAGGTACAGCACGTGCGAGTGAAGTTAAGCCAGGATTCAGCAGACACCGACATCAGACAAGGGGACACCAAGGAGCACGCGAAGGGACCCTTTTCTCAAACGGGGTCCGGAGGAGAAAACTGGAGGTCTTTACCAGCAGTGCATGGTGAGCCTCAGCTGTGCCATAATGTGGGTTAATCAGTGCAGAAGCCCTGATCCTCATGTCAAAGCCTGCGTTCCTTTTACACTGCTTGGCAATGAGGCGTCTTCCACCACAAGTCACGCCATGATCTATCCTATGCAATAAGCACCTTATGACACTGTAATAACAGTCCAGTTGCGAATGCCCTCCTAACTCAAATAAATAGTTTGTTTTCCCCAATAAACACTGAAGACGTATATTTTGACAAAGACAGATGATGGCCCACACCGGCAGCTCCCTCCCCACCAGCCCGGCAGGCAGGACCCCTGTGCTGGCTCTGGGAAGCCCACAGGGCACGGGGCCTGTCCAGCCCCTCTGCTGCTGACCTCACACTGTATGGGACCCGACCCCCCCAGAAGAGCACGGGCAGCACCCCCCCACCCTGCTGACTACAGCTGGGCCCCCGGGGCCACAGAGCCCCCCTCATCCAGCTGAGGACAAGGAGCATCAGTGGCTATGGGGACACCACCCGGGCTCCCCCAGCACTACGCACCCTGGGCGCTGAAGGACGCCCTCGTGCACTTTGTGCTGCAGAGCTCAGAATGCTCTGACCTGAGCAGCTAATGTGTGAGAAAACAACCAGGGTGCCGAGGGCATTATAGCACATACAGAACGCTAATTAAAGGGTTTCCATCAAAAGGGAGGCTCGGGTAAGGTTCCCAATTATCCCGACAGGGATACAGATTTTAATGGGCACCAGCACTTACAACAAAGGTCCGCACGCTGGTCCTGACAAAATCCCATTCAGCAGCTTTTGTGAGGCTGGGAGGGAGCAGGGTTGGGAACGCCGCTGTGCCTCCGGGCAGGGGAGGTGGATGGAGCTGGGGTGGCGTTGCCTCCCAAGGCAGGGATCATCCTGAGGCTCCGGAGGCACTGAGGATTCCTCCACCCCTTCCCATTGCACCCCAAACAACCACAATGCCATCTTTTGGAACTCCGATGCTAAAGAAGTCCCTGCCATCACGCTTCTGCAAGGGCTGCGAACAGGGGAACCTGCCCTTCGCACAAAGACCGCTG
Organism: Heteronetta atricapilla; assembly: GCA_011075105.1. NCBI lineage: Eukaryota > Metazoa > Chordata > Aves > Anseriformes > Anatidae > Heteronetta > Heteronetta atricapilla. Next base: position 802,349 of record CM021745.1, on the reverse strand, counting down.
CCTCGCTCGTGATGCCAGACGCCAGCCTCCCACCGAGGGCACCCACAGCTCCTGTGCCACAGCACCAGCACACGCCGGCAGCACCCGTGCCATGGCCGCCCGCAGCAGCCCGGCGGCCGCGGTGACTCAGCCGGCAGGAATGTGGGAGTTTGGCACCACTCGGCACTGAAAGCCTTTTAATTCCAGCCTGGTGATGAATGGGCAAGGCCTGAAATGAAATGTTCGGAGGCTCAATGTACCAGGCCTCCCGCTTGTAATTATTTTTGTACAGAATATGTCAAGTGTCGTGCTTCACAAGAACTCGTTTAGCATGCAAACATTTTGTGATTAAGTGAGGCTTACTTAATTAAGCACTTTGTAATGACTCTTAAACCAAAGAGTAGTGGATTAGTGCGTCCTATTTGTGTCTATCATGTTAAAGGCGCGGTAATAACAGGTTGCTGCAGACAATTAGGGTTAGAATACAGAGTGGATGGAGGGAGAACCAGCAGGCACCCAGAGCCCTGCCACTCGCTCATGCCCTGATTTAAAGCCGCCTCAGCGCAGACAAGGTGAATTTGCTCCCTGCATCTGCTGCCTCAAAGCCTGCACGGTGCTGCCGAGCCCCAGCACTTGGCATCGCTCGGTGCCACGCACCGGGATGGGCCTTCGGGTGCACGGCAAACAGGCGGCCGGGTGGGGTGGACATTGTTCTAGGGTACAGCCCTGACCCCAGCAAAGACTGGGGGTGCACAGTTGCCACAGCAGCAGCCAACTGATGGCTTACTTGTGGGCATGCAGGTACGATGGTTTAGAGCCACACAGCTGAAGGATGGGCCTGGCCCCTCGTCTGCAGGGGCACGGCACCTCCCCGGGGCAGTCGGGGTTGGTCTCCTCTGCACAGATGGGTGCAAGCCCCCAGAGACATGGTGTGCAGCCAGGCTGGCTCTGACCACCACCACGACCTAGACTCTGCTGGCAGCAAATAAATAAAACCCTGAACTCACCAACCAGCCCGCTTTGGCCTGCTGACACCAGGGCTGGTGGCTGCACCGCAGTGGCTGGGGCTCCCAAACGAAGGCAGATGCGTGTTACCACAGATGTGGCTTTTGAGGTTTCTGGCTGCTGCCAAGACCGGTGAGGATGCCACCAAACCCGTGTACTGACCAGCCCTTAGCAAAGGTGGGTCATCCTACATCACTGTTCTCAGTAAAATTAAAACAGATATTCCTCTGCCTTCAACACATCTATCAGGCTGGATGGTTGCTTGGGGCTATCACAGGATATCGATATCCTGTGCTCTCGAGCAAAGCATTGCTTATTATCTCAGCTTCTGACCACAGAAGGTGCAAGCCACCTCCTGTGGTCACCTGCGATGTTTCAGAGGCACCACAGGCCTGATTCAGGAACTGGAGGATGAAGGGCTGGGCAATTCAGCCCTGAATTGTCAGTGCCGGGTTAAATGGCTAACAGTTGTACTGGATCTTTGAGGTCTCTTCCAACCTAGATGATTTTTTGATTCTTAACACTGTTCACAGTGAGCCTGTGAAGCTCACCAGCTCTGTGGGGCCACACTCCTGCCCCACAGCAATGCTTTTAACCATTAATTCTTGCTATCAGAGAGGCACAAGCACAAAAAAAAAAAAAGTTACAGTAAACATGAATCTCCTGGGCACTCAGGGTAAAGGAAAGCAGCGTTGTGCTGTCCTGTGCTGGAGAGAGCCTTTTTGTTTTCTGTCCAGGAGCACACCAAGCATGCACAGAGCCCGGAGCCATGCGCGGGGGTCTCAGATGCCACCTAACAAGGAGGAGGGGGGCGGCTGGCACCGCAGGTCAGCATGGGAGCCTCCCCCCCTCCCCGCTCAGTCCTGGTGCCCCCAGCGACCATCTCCAGGCCCAGGTCACCAGAAACCTCTCCCTGCCCGGGGAACCTTCCAGAGCCCCGCCTGTGGCGACACCTCCAAAACGCGGGGGAACCAGCAGCAGGCACCCCACAGGGCACGGGGAGGGCAGCGGCGCGGGGCTTCCCTTGCCAGCCATGCGCCAGGCGAACAGCCCGGGGCAGCCCTGCCCGCTGCCACGCGGAGCAGGAGAGAGCCTTTTGTCTCGGCTCGGCCGGCCGAGGACAAAGGCGCTGCTGCGCCCTTCCCCGTGCTCTGGAGGGCGTGCACACACCGAGCTGCGGCCGCCGCCAGCCCCCGGCCCCCGCCCGCCGCCCCGCGCGCCCCCAGCATCGCCCCCGGGACCCGGCCAAGCCAGCACCTGCGGCGTGCCCGCGCTCCCGTGGTGGGTTTGTGCAGGAATACCGATCTGCTGATGGGGGAGAAGGGGAGAGGGAGGCCGGGGGGACAGCAGCCGGCGCTGCCGAGAGGCTCCCCTGGCTGCCGAGCATTATTTTCCATGGTAACCAGCCCAACAAGCCCGGGAACAGCAACTTGTTTGGAAAACAAGACAGCGCTCAGCCCCCTCGCTGCCTCTCCCAGCCTGGTGGGTGGCAGGCACGTTTATCACAGGTGACACCACCCTCCCGTACATCACGTGGAGAGAGGACAAATTATCTCATTACTCCCCAACAACTAATTCATTTAAAGGACTAAACCAAGCAGCACATCAATCCAGCAAGTACAGTGAAGGTGAGAGGCAGAGCTGTAGCTACACACACACATTGCATACCAGCAGCCACGTTGGAAGAGCACCAGGCGCGAAGCAAAATGGAGCACGCAGGGGCTGCAGGGAGGGAGGTGACCAACACAGCTCCGGTTTGCCACCTCGTGTCCCTCACGTCCCACGGGGATAACTCAGCAGCCAGCTGTGCTCCTGGCAGGGCTTGGCCCAGCGGGTGCAGGGCCAAAAGCATCCTGGGGCTGGAGGAAGGCAGGGATGGAGGCAGGGCCTCCTGCAGCAAGCAAAGGATGCTGGTGGGGCAGCCTTGGATGGACAGCGCTGCCCTGCAGGCACAGGCTGCTCTCCCCTTGCTTTGGAGCTCTGGCGTGATGGTAGGCAAAGTTATTTACAGCACAGTTCTCACAGCTGCCTGCTCCCTCCACATCCCTGTGCTGAGCACCCAGCAAAAGGTTTCCGGGATTTACACCATGTCAGCGATGAACACTCACAGATGTGTGCAGGCCAGCTACACGCACAGAAGGTGCTACACGAGCAGACCTCAGGTCCCACGTGCCTCACATTGGACATTTGAGCGTTTCACCACCCTGATAAAACATGCTTCTCCGGCACAGGGCAGGTGTAGAGCCCCCGCACCGGGACTCAGCCAGCAGGCAGTAACTCAGCTCTTGCAGCTGTGCTGGTCCACACAGAGCTCACTATGGTTGTTTAACAGAATTATTTTATCAGGTTTTGTGCCCAAGAACAGGGGGCTCGCTCACTCTAGGCTGCAGCCTGCCCCCTCATTAGTAGTGCTGTTAAGCCCAACACTAATTCAGTGGTTTGTGGTTTTTCTTTTCAGCTTAAAAACAGGAAAACATAGACAGTACCTATCCTGGAAAATCTTTCCCTTTGAACAGAGGAAAAAAAAAAAAACTGAATTCAACAACAAAAAAATGTTTACCTGCATGTGCATGGGGCTCAGAGCCGGTAGGCTTGTGCATTAGGACCAATTCACTTCTTTATCTCAAGAATCACAAAACTCAAATATTTTCCTTCTGATAAAACAGTGTTATGAGCAAGCAGCACCCTTAGAGCTGAAGGCAGCACATACAGCAACGGTGAGGCTCAGAGGCTTACAACTTTGATACCACTCACCTTCTTGCCCCCAGCTCCTTATTTTCAAATACTCAGAAGACAACAGGTAATAAATCTGGATGCTTTACACTTTTTCATTTCCTCTTACCTCATGTTTAATGAGATTTCTCCCTTAACAAAGGTACTATTGAAGCTGACTCTTAAACAAGGCCAGATAGGGGCTGAAAAATCTCGGGGAAGGGCAGGGGAAGAGGACTGCAAAAGACTGGGGGAAGGAAGGAAACAGGAGCTTAGCAAAGGGTCAGCCTGGCTTTAGTTAAAACTTTGAGTGAAGGCTTAAAATGATTTTTTTATTATTATTATTTTTTTTTAATCGCAAACACATACCCAGCCTGGAAATCATCCCCCACGCAGTTGTTACCTTGGGATGAGCCGGGTCTTAGCAAGTCCTGAGCAGCCCAAGCAGCAGAGGTTCAGTGCTGCAGCAACCACAACTCTGCCACCACAGGTGGAATTTATACTGGTGAGAGGGGCACCAGCTGAACGCCCTTACCAACATCAGCAGGAGGATAAACAGTGGGACTACCTCTAGCATAGTTCAGTCATGACTCCTTCGGAGTGAATTCCCCTGAGCAATGCTTCACAAGGAGGGGCTTTGAGCAGGGCAGATGTACAGGGCTGGCAGTGCACAGGTAACGCTGTGCGCACCTGGGCGCTCCTCTTCACCCCTGGAAATGTGTGTGCTCTGCTAATCCCACACCATGCATCGCTAGGGGATGCCATTTTTGCCTGAACTTAACCACCCTTGAACAAGAAGCAAACCCAGCAGATTTAAAACTGCAGGACGAAAACTCCAGAACTCAGACTGCAGCTCTGAACCTGGGGAAGCCAAAACATTTTGCAAAACCTCCAGCTCCACAAGGTTTTCCCAGCCCTAAATACTTTAGATTTTAGTAGCTGTTGAATTTCAGAAGTTCCGTATTGCAACTGAAGGCGATTAACGAGCAAAGGAAAGGAGGGAATCAAAGCTCCTGGTCCTGTGACTGCTCTCAAAGGAGATTTCAGGTGGAAGTGATACTTCTTAAGCCGCCTGTGATCGTACCGCTGCTGTTAGATACTGTAGTGATGGCTCGGCTCTGCTTACACTCCCCATTCTCCCTCTCCCTTTTGTTCCTGTTTCCATTTCATTGGTTTAACTCCTCCTTTTTTGTGTCACACATTAAAAAATAAAAATAAAAAAATTAATCTGCTTTTCCGTCCTTCAAAGAGAAAGGACCGGCTGCTGTGCTCCGTCCCATCCCCGCTCCGCCACCCACTGCACGCACCCCGTGCTGGGTGCTCGTGCCACGGGGCGATGTGAGGACCAGGAGCCAGCAGGGAGCCCAGGGGGCCCTCCCTGGTGCACCAAACATACCGGAGAGCGAGTGCTGCTGCAAAGGGCTGGGAACGGTGCCCTGCCCTGCCCCGGGAAAGGCAGGAACACGTCTCGCTGGTAATAACCTGAGCTGGAGAATGCACCCAAACAAGGCAATAAAAAGGGAAGAGCAAAGGACAAATATGATCGCTGGACGGAAAAGCAAAGCTTCTGGAGGGGAGCCCTGGCTCCAGAGTCTGTCCTTTGCAAGTGCAGTGTGTGCGCGGTGTCTGACATCTGCTAGGGCTGCAACGCGCAGCTCCAGCCCGCTGGGTCTGGAAAAATGCTGCGCTGTTTTAGTAACTCTAGGCAGTTGGCAGTTCCACTTTAAATTGCAGCGTTAATCAGAAACACATTGTCCATATTGTCAACACTTCGTTTAACCACTTCTATAAATTCAGTATTAGTGTTAAAAAGATTCTGATTTGATGGATGAAATAGTCATCCTCCTGCAAGCCAAACCCAATAAAAAAGAGCTAATAATTCAAGGAAATAAGGCAGAAGATACTTGACAGAGGCACAAACTGGTGAGATTTCCCTTCATTTGTATCCGGTCTTGAAAGAATGGCCAGTGAAGCCAGAAACGTGAGACAGGAGAGCAGCTCCCTGTTGACAGGCTCGGTGGGAGCTCCTGTTCCCTGCCGGTAGGTACGACGGCTGGAGGAGAGCATGGAGCCGTCCACAGGACATCGGCAGTGATTAAGTGGCATGAATACATCCTGAGTGTGTCTTGCTTCAAAGATGGCACAAGCTGCCCTGGCACAGGAGCTTTTCTGGGCCTTTATGGCTTTCTCTGGCTGGAGCAATACAGGCAGGTGGCACCCGCTCGCCCCGTGCCAGCAGCAGCCCCATGGAGGGGACACACGGAGCAATGGATCCTGTCCTCGAGGGGCAGCCTGGGACCTGTCCTGCTCCTGGCACTGCCCTTCCCAGTGGCTTCCCGAGGACACAGCCCCAGGGCGGACGCGTGGGCTCGCCGCAGCCTTGGGGTGGTGTGGCTGGGCGAGCGGCCACTGCTCTGCCGCCGTTTCCCTCCCCGGAGCCCTCTGCCACTTGCGCTGCCTCTGCCTCGTGTTTTCTGCAGCCCGGGTGCTGCGGGAGGAGCCAGGAGGCGTCCTGCTGCCATCCCTGCCGGGCCGCTGCCTGCAGCCCACTGATGGCCCTCACCTCCCTGGGGCCCAGCCGTGGCTCTGAACGCATCCCCCTGAGCAGGATTAGCCCACGGAGCGCTGCAATGACCTGAATTTCCTACACCTCCACCCCTTATTAGTGTAGCCTTCTGAAAACACTTTTTTTTCTTTTTTAAATGTGAGCCAGGCTCCAGATTCCAAATCTAATTGCATGAAACGAGAGGTTTTCAGCAGTTCTCATCCTACACAAATAGTTTCCATTTTGATTCCCAATCTTCTTGACAAAGTATTTGAAAGTTGTTGTTTTTACTGCAATATGAGTATAAAAAAAATAGTTCTAGTCAGTGAACTTGGAAGTCATGGAATAATAATCCAACAACACAAGCCTTCTTGGAAAACTCTTCTGAGAATAACAGTGCCCTTGGGCATGTCTAGAGCCTTGTTTATTAAAACAATATAATTTAAGAATTAATGCATTTATAAAGCAGGACTTATTACATAAGAATATTGCGCTTCTTTCATCGTTACAAAGGATCTACTTACTAAATTAATGTAACCCATTTTAGAGTTTTTTTCTCTTAATCTTATTTGGATTTAGGTAGCTGTTTTTGAGAAAAATATGGAAAAGGGGAAAAAAGGAAACCTTTCCACAAACACTCATGTCAGCCAAACTCTTCATGGGTTCTGCTTCTAAAACTGAAGAATGCAACAAGAGATCAAAATTAGGGGAAATAAATCACATTTCCAGAAAAATCTCTATTTCTGTTGGAACAGAGCACGTCTGACCAGCAGGGAAATATTGGGGGACTGAGGGAGGTGGGAAGTGCTAAAAGCAACTTTAGGTTCCCACTCTGCAAACAATTAAGCACGTGGCTAATTGACGTGCGGGCGGGATGCCCGGTCCATAGCTGCCTGCAGCACCACCGCTCACGGTGCCCTGGCTGCCCCGGCTGCACCGCACGGAGCGGCGTGGGGACACTGGTGGGAGCAGGGACACTGGTGGGTGTGGGGACACGGGGGCTGCAACGGTGACAGCGATGCCAGATCCCCGACTGCAGGCTCAGCCTCCCCCAGGAGCAGATGGAGTGGAAGCGGCACAGCGTCCCTGGAGCGTTAGGGCCTGGCCCCAATGCCCGGCTGGCCCCAACGCCCCGAGAGGTGAGGAGATATGGCACAGAGAAACATTTTTACAGACCTGCAGTTCTGGTTGTCCCTGAGCTTCAAGCCCACAGGTAGCCAGGCAACAGCAACAACCCTGACAGCAATCCTTTGGGTCAAGCCGAGCCAAGGGAGAGGTGCTGGGGCAGAGCACATAGTGACATGGCTCCAGCCTCGCCGGGTGCCCAGGACAAGGTGCCAGCGGGTTCCCAGCAGGCAGGACAGACCCCAGGGGGCAGGACAGACCCTTGCCAAGGCCATGCCAGCTCCGGAGTGCAGAGCTCTGCTGGACCAGCTGCTCCACTGGGGGCTTTTCGTGCCCCTGCTCCGTGCCTGCTCGGCACCAAGGGGCATCAGGGCCGGCTCGGCTGCTCTGGTTCAGCCGCCTTCTTTCCACTGCAGGCACTTGGTACAAGACCTGAAGGGAGAAGCGCCCGGCTCCTGGCAGCACTGCAGGCAGGCAGCTGAGCTGGGATGTGCCCTTCTGTCCCGGTGCCTCCTGGCTCTGCGGGGTGGCCAGCAGCAGGGTGCCCTCCTGGTGCCAGCTGAAGCTGCCCCTCCGTGGGCAGGGGCTCTGCGCTCCCCAGTCCTTACACTGGTTACCTGCTGGGGGGGCAGTAAGAGGGGTTATTTTAAAGTCACTTTGTGTTGGGAAAATCTGGATTTCATAAGCCCTTTTCAGTGTGAATTTTTTGAAACTTTTGACAGTGATATCACTGTGAGGTTTTCCACGGCCTCAGAATTTCTTCCAATTAATGGGAAAAACATTAATGTCCACTTAGGAAAATAACTTCTACATTACTGACAGACGTCTTCAGTTACCCCGCACGCAGCAGAAGCCTTTCCAGAGGAGAGGCAGAGCACACCAAATACCGCTCCTTCCTGTCTTTCTAAGCGCCATGCCAGTGCCCAAGGGTGACATCCGCTCTGAACCAAGTGGTGCCAGGACAGCAAGCAGCCCCCACAGAGCACCCGCTGCCTCCACCCATCGCACTCCCCAGGAGCTGAGGAGCATCCCGCCCGGCCACAGCGGTCACCCTTCACTCGAGGCCTGAGCTGGCTTCAAGAAGTGCTCAGGGCTCTGCTGCCACCGCTAACGTTGGGCTGCTCTTACCCATGCTCTGGCAGAACCCTGGTTTAGCTCCAACCAAAGCCAGGAGCTGCTGAGAAAGCTGGACAGCTTTTTCTCCGCACTGCTGCCCTTGTGCAGCGTCTTGCCACCAGCCTGGTCCTGGCTTTGGGTTCCTGCACAGACCTTACTTGTGCTGTGCAAATGCAGCCGGTGATCTGCTGATAAATGCCTGAGACAGAACACAGAAGTCATAAAGTCAGTGCTGGATCCGCGTGCACCACGCGGCCATGGGTGCTGAACCCCTCTGCTGCTCTGGCCTCGCATGGACAGTGCCAAATCAGCTCCCTGATCTGTGGTGAGAGGACAGGTCCCCATGTGTTTTTTTCCCCAATTTGTCATATTCAACTGAAAATTCCTCTCTCTTGGCCTCTGCCAATTCACTTAACATGGGTGTCTTGCCTGGTGAGCAGCGGGGTGCGCACGCTGCAGCTTTGGGCTGGGCATCGACGCAGCCGGGTTCCTCTCCCGGCACAGTCTGGAGCCGTGGCGCTGTGCTGCGGGCTCACATGGGCTGGTGGAGCGTTCACAACCACAGAGTGAAAGGCAAGCATCAGGCCCTCTTATTTACATTAATTTGGCCTTTAATCTTGCTGTTTCTTAGGCAGTATACCACAGGAAAAGATTAATTCAGAAATGTAGAATGGCGTCTTAAAATTAAAATGTTGCAAACCAAATATCCAAAGGTCTCAGAGCAGACCACAGTGCTGATAGGACAGCACAGCATGTATAGCACGGGCAAGTATCCAAGTACCGGGAAAAGCCATGTCCTTTATTTCTGGAAGATTAAACCAGAATTTACACCTAACAACATTTCATTAATATCAGTAATACTGACAAACCTGAGCAGCTTGGTGAGGAGCACGCTGGCTTCTCCAAAGAGGAAAACAAACAAAGCAAGGCTCTCGTCCCAGCTGTCGGGGCATCCCCGGCAAACTCTGCTCACTGCCTTCGTGTTGCTGCTGGCAACTCCCTCCTCTCACACTGTGACAGTTCTCAGTAACAGGCCAGGAAAGGGCACAGGCACGTGAAGCACTACTCAAAGCACTGTTTATGTGTTTTTCAGTCATACAAATGCTTGCTCTCTGATGTGTTTATAAATAATGAATGAAAGGAGTCCGGTCTTGACTGTTTTATTTCTGTATGATCCATTCCTATCTGGTAAGGGACACCAGCAAGTTCAGGAATGTTTTTCAGAAAAAATAGCTATCCTATCTCGTGTGTGAAGTATTACTTTCATAAGAAACATTTTCACATAAAAGCTTCTCAAAGACCTTGCACTCCATGTAGGGCTGAAGCAAGCAGCAGATACACAGCTCTTGGACGCCTGAAACTCTTTCAAGAACACTGTGTTTCTCCTCCCAGTCATCTGAATAAAAGAAATGACTTTTTTTTTTCAGTCGCTGATATCTTCTGTCGGGTTCTGGGACAGTTAGCAGACATTGCAAATAGAATGTGCTTTAATAGGACTGTAAAGAAAATTTATAGCTGCTGTGACTTAAAGCATTCAGGCCACAGCACGGCTTTTAAACGCTTGTGCATTTTTGTTTGTTTGTTTGTTTGTTTAGAGATTTCACCATTTGGGAAACTTTCTCCCCTTTCAGTTTTTGGGATATGGAAATGTCTATGAACAGAGTTGAAAAGATGAGCAGCATTTTAGTAACCTGCACCTGCTTTTCTTTCCTGCGCCATGTGCTGTTGTTCTCCATCCTCATTTTAAAAAAAAAAATATCCCTTATCACAGCATAGAATTCAACTACATATTCAGTTTTCATCATATGTGCTGTGTTGGACCAAGGTTGTACCTCCCAGTGCTAATATTGCCAGGTTAGGTTTCCATCTAGACATAAATTCCCTTTGTTCTCTCAGTCGTGTGTCTGCATGCAAGTTCTGTGATCCAGAATTATCCCTTAATACAACTGGACAATGCAGCTGGGTGAAAATGTGCAAAAATAAACGACAAAAAAGGATGGCAACAGGCGACCACACATGATGGTGCTGAAGGATTCCAGTTTCCCAGGAAGTCTCCCACCACTCCCCGCAGCGAGGGCATGGCACAGTATGGCAGCCCAGGCTGCCCGGCTGGGCAGGGGCTGTGGACGCGCTGCTCCTCCCAGCTTTGGTTTCTCTGTTGAAACCCTTGGCTAGCTTTTTGTTTTGCTTAGGATCAAGTTCCATCTTTTTGCAGTGGTGCAAGAGCTTGGCCCCAGTCTAGGAGGTCTTCTGCATTGGCAGCAGCCCTAAGGGCAAGTGGAAACTCTCGGAGCCACGCGAGAGCCTGCGCGGTCTCGTCAGGGCCCCAGCTGTGCCCGCAGGGCTGGAGCAGAGCGCAAGGCAGAGCAGGCAGCACGCTCAGCTCGGGCGAGGGGTGGCTTTGGAGGTGAAGCCAATCACTGCTTGAAAACCTGCAGCTCAGCAACAACCTCGCTGTGCTGCTCCCGGTCAGCAGGCACCGAGGCTTCCCCCCCAGGGGCCGCGGGAGGAGGCGCGGAGCAGCAGAGCCCCGCAGAGGGGCGGCCGCCCCGGCCTGGCGCCTGACGCCCGCTGAAGTCAGGGGCAGCACAGAGAGGGATTTTCTCTCCATAAAGACTTAAAGGGTTTCAAAGACTTAACAGAATAGCTTTGAGTGGTGTCTGAAATCGTATAGCTCTGGGGTTTCAGGCCTGAAGTGGCCTTAGCTGGAAATTCTCTGATTGAGCATTTCCATCGGAAACTGCAATTTCAGTGACATGAGAGCATTTCCCAGGAATATATTGATTCGGAGAACGGTTTTACTGGAATTTTGTTCTGCAGCTACTGATACTATTCATTCGGGTTGTATTATTCTGTTTCATCAAATATTTAGTATTTGCTAAGAATACCAATTTTCAGACAATTTTAAGGCGTGACTACCCCAATTTGAAATATTTTTTAAAATATCATTTTCCGCCTAAGATCCTTCCTGTTTTCTAGCTGGTTTGACTTCCCAAGCTAAAAACGTTGCAGTCACCATTGTCAGGAGTTACAGCAAGGCCAGGGCAGGGCGCCGGGTGCCGGCTGACGGTCGCTGCCTCCTGCCCCGCTGCTTCGCAGAGCACCCGTCACCGCGCACCGCTCCCTGCTCAGCTTCTCCGTGGATTTGTCAGCAAGCGTGATAACGGCAGCGATAGCGCGCAGCCATCAGAGCTGATGCCTATCTGGCACGGGGGCTGAGCAGGGCCCCGGTCTCCGAGAAGCTTTGAGCTTCAGAGCCTCGGAGCCTGAAGGAAATAAAGCCCTTGGTAAAATAAGCGGATCAGATAAGCCAGGAGAAAAAAAAAAAATGGAATTGCATAAAGTAAAAATAACTAATCTATCTGGTTTTCACCACATACAAAAAGCAAGAGCTGATCCGAAAAGATACCTGCTGGATGTGTGCTCATTGGTTCAGAGGTTTCTTTCTTACTTTTAAGAAAAACAAGGAGATCTGTAGCTGGGGCCAGTGAATCAGGCTGCGCAGTACTTTTAACTGGTATTCAAAGGCTGTCAGACTTGAAAGCATTTAAACCCAGGAAATGCTAATATTATATTTTATTACATTTTAAAGATACAAAAATCCATGGAAAAATCTATGAAAAAAATAAACAATATTTCAGTTCTGAGCTATGGGCGTCGGGTTTAACATTGCCTCTGCTGTGCAGATAGGCTGCCTGTAACAAAATGCTTTCCTAAGGACTCTGAAGCTCCAGCGGGGCCCCTGTTTGACTAAGGGAAGGAATTGGGTTCACATAACCCTCACTTAAAAAATAGACTGGCACATTTTTGTTTTATCAAACTCTATTTGCAGAAGACTAGGGCTAAATGATCTGAAAAGGTTATTTTGAAGCAGGGTCACCCTTGCTGCCACAGGTCTAATAAAACAAAACTATAGCCAAATTAGAAACATATTTCATCTAATAGGGGAAAATATAATTGGTGAATCTGTCTGGTGTTTGACCTACAGTATTTATGCTAAATGAAAGTTTAAATATATCACAATGCAGCATGAACAAGAAAAGCTGCATTCACTATATATTCTGCGGTTTGATTCCTTCCCCTTAACCCTTAGCATCACTCGAAAGCCAACATCAGCATTGCACAGATGCTGTGAAACAGCAGCAATGGCCAAGATTTGCAGATGTGAGGAGTGGTTCTGGGTAACTACCTGAGAAACCCGGGGAGGGCTCTGGAGACGCTGAGCCTGTCCCTCTGGGAACCAGACCTCAGGGCGCGGAGCTGGGCACCACACTCAGCTCCCAACGCCTGGGGCTGTGCGTTCAACACCAGGGCCCTGGCACTGGAGTCCTCACGAGCACAGAGTGATGTGGGCATGACCTGGGTACAATAAGGACATGGATCCTGCAGCTGCAGAGCTAAAATAATGCACTGTGCTCATAAGTGCAGGCAGCAGGGCTGAGCTGCCAGGGCAGCCACATGAATCCTGTGCACACAGGTCCCTTCAGGGTCTGCTTGTGATAAAAAACAAACACTTCTGAAGCTTCACCACACTGGACATGGACTTCTGCAGTTGTGGCTACACCAAACAGCCTTGGCAGGGATATGCAGGAACAAAATTCAGGTGCTAATCGGTGGTGTCAGCCTCAGTGTGTCCTGGGAGGCTCAGTCCCCGTGCTCCGGCTGGCGGCGGGTGCCGGCTGTGCAGTTTGGGTCAGCCGGCTGCTCGTAACCCCCACCGGTCACGGAGCCCCCAGAGCATGAGCCCTGCATAAAAGCAAGAGGATCCTTGAGCAGCAGTGATGGACGGAGGAGAATATTAACAAGGATATCATTTTAAGAGAGTCTGTCCTTTGGTTTCTCACAGTTGCATAACATTTCATAAATTTCCTAACAGGTCGGCTCCCCGCTCGTCAGCCCGACAGCCGCCCCCCGGCCGGCCCTGCGGGAGCCTGGGGGTTCCCCGTGCCACCACCCCGAGCGGGCAGAGCCGCGGGGCCGTGCCAGGCACCCACCCGCTCCTGTGGCAAGCGTGGCCAGCTCGGGGGCTGGCAACAACCACCGGGATAATACTCTTGCCTGCCCTTGCCAGTGCAGGGGTGGGGGGAACGGATTTCTTGGTATGGTTTTTGGCACCACAGTGGAAACAAGCACAGTTTATCCAGGTCTAGACATCAGCTGCAAAAACAGCTTTCAGCGTCAGCTCAGCAGGGTCCACGTCCAGCTCCTCCGGCAAGCTGGGAAGCCAGGACACCCCGCGGCTCTCCCAGCCCACCAGGCAGTGCTCCGCTCCCCAGCACCCAAAGCCTCCACCACAGCCCGGCACGAGGGCGGCTCCCTGGGGCACCGCGTGCTGCCAGCGGCCCCTCTGCCTCCTGCCGCGATGCCCACAGCCTGCACCTGCCGCAGCCCCTGCACCAGGAGGTTTTCCCTTTGTGCCAGAGCCACGCGGGTGCCATGCACGGCGGCGGCGCAGAGGAAGCCCCTATGCAGGGATATTCGGTACTCGTAAGCGCTCTTCGGGCGAGGGACACGTGCCAATCCCTGTGTTCCCTAGCATTTATGTCTTTCAGCAAAAACTCGGCATGCTCAGCCAAACTCATGCAGCTATGATTCATCCCTCACAGGAGTTCAGGCTAAAAACAAAGATCCCAACCAAACAATCCTTTAAACTCCAAATATCCAGTAAATCAACTCCTTGAGCAGGAGGCGGAGGGATGCACAGCTCTTTCCACTGCCACGCTCAGGACGATCACTTTACATGGGCAGGACCTGCTCTGATCCTCTGGGTATGGCTTTCCCCACCAGAGACGTGTTAAAATCTTAACATAAAGTACCAAGACTACACCAAGGAGCTGAGAAGATGGACTTAGAAGACAGGGAGCTTTCTTCCTTCCCTTTTCTTCCCCCTTTTTTTCTTAAAGCTTCATGCGGAAGAGAAAGAGGCTAATTAAATTCTTTTGCTGAACATATTTAGCAAGTCTTTCAAAGAACTGATTTTGTTTGGCCGCTGTCCAACAGTGGGGAGATAGGACTGTGCTCAGTGAAAAGCAAGAGCAGAGCATTGATTTAGGAGGATCCACGCAGATGACCAGCTGACAGGATCTGGCCTGTTTCAGACGCGGAGGGAGGAACGATAAGGGTGGCCAAGGTGGCTTTCTTGAATTCCTGGTGCATGAGGTTAACGCGGAGTTCGTCTCCGCGACATCCTCCAGCGCTTAATTTACAGCGCACCCCGAGCGTGCGCTCGCAGCCTGTGCACCACGCTGTCTCCACGGATGCAGGCGTTATTATTTATTCAGCACCAAGCATCCCGCGCATCCAAAAATAAACAAAACTGTTTGTTGCATCAGCAGCCTGAGGCCCCACCCAGAGCTGCACCGCCACTAAAGCATACTCAGATTTCCAGCCTCATTCATGTCCAACGAGCACTGAACACGCCTCCGAGCTTGGGTGCTTGTCGGAGCCGAGTTCCCAGGCTCGCGGCCGGCCCTGGCTGTCCCGGCACACGGCAGGGATGCCCCACGCGGGACGTGGGAAGACCGGAGCTGGCAACCACTGGGGGCTCTGCAGCGTGCAGCCCTCCAGGGTCTCGAGGGCACGGTGCCAGCCCTGGTGTGCTGCTGCCACACGTGGGGACGGGGGCCAGGCAGCGCAGCCCCCATGTCCCCCAGCAGCCTGGCAGCCAGACCCGTCCCAAGCACGGCACCAAACCTGCCCTGCGCTGCGCCAGCTGCCCGGCGCGATGCTGGCTCCTGCAGGGTGGCACATTTACATCTCTTCACCTATTTCCGGGGCAAATTGCCTGATTTTATGATGCCTGACCGGCTCCCTTGGGGATATCATTAGGCGGGCAGTTAGTGAACCACGACGTGAGGTTTTACTTTTCCCACAAGGTTCCTGTGAGAAAGCCCTCCCTCCCTCCGCCCGTGGTTATCTTATCTCCAAGCACTGCTGAGCTCAGCCCCTTAACCCCTGCGCACCGGGGAGCCTCAGGACCTGTCCCAGTCCCCCCCCCAGCCAAGCAGCCACCCACCATCCCCATCCCCATCCCCATCCCCATCCCCATCCCCATCCCCAGCCCCAGCCCCAGCCCCAGCCCCAGCCCCAGCCTCGTGGCTGCTCCCCAGTGCCTCAGCCGCCACTCAGGTGGCTCCTCTGCTCTCCTGGGCAGCTTTTCCTTCTGATTTCGGCTCTTTCTTACAACTGACCTTTGTGCAAAGAGTCTGGCTATGATTTTAGAACCCGAGACACTGGAAATATGATTTCTGCTTTAATATCCAGGTGGGTTTGAGGCAATCCAGCTTCACAGGCATAGGGGGCTCTATCACCACTTGGGTCCAGCACGGTTCCCAGCGCTGTTGTGCGCGAGGCTGGGACCCGGGACATCCTGCCTCTGAGCGCATTCCTCAGCACCGGGGCTTGCAGACCGTCTAACGCTGTACTGGGAAAGTCTGAACTGAGAGACAGTTTCATCCCAAGCAGATGTTTCAAATTTGTTGCTAACCCATATTTATTTAGACTGATAATAACAGGCAGCCTTCCAATCGTGCCGCGAGTTTTTACAATAAACTCGAGCTCACATTATCAAAAGCAAATCAATTAGCAGGCACTATCAGCCCCCCCGCCGGGCCAGCACTGCCGGCAGCCCCGTCCCATCCCATGCCGGGGCTGGGGCTCCGCCAGCACCCAGCCCAGCCTTTGCTGCCAGCCCCGGCAGCGCCGCTCGGTCCCTCGTCCCCTTCCCCATCTACGGCTCCCTTTTAATTGACTTCAGAGAGAAACAGTGATGCTTTATAAGGGGAGGATTGATTTAGACATGCAGTTCTCTCCACAGACTTCGCAAATGGTTGTAACAAGGTCACAGAGAAAAACAATTTTACCCTCTGATTACTGTAACATGATATGAGCCTGGAATTGCATCCACTTTGCCTATTTATTTAGGCATTGCTTGTCTGGTCCCTGAAGAAAAGCCTCCTGGTGCAGGAGCAGCGCGTGGACGGGGCCAGGACTGCTTCTCGCTGCCCCCAGCCCGCGGGTGCTGCCGCAGAGCTGCCGTGGCTGCCAGCACCGCTCAGCACGCCTCGAGCCCGGACCGGGACATGATGGGGCGCGTCTGCCAGACAGCCTCTGGACGAGGAACATCTTTCTGCACCCCCCCCCCCTTTTTTTTTTAAGTCCAAAATAGCACATTTTAAAAGTGCAGCAAGGAAAGAATCCAGCACATCCTCTCTTCTTGACCAAGCTGAATCCGCACAGATAAATGGCCGTGGCAGTTGTACCTCGCTTTCTGAGAGTGCTCATCCAGAGTGAAATATGACAAATACTCGGTGGACTGTCTAAATAATGGGAATATAACAAGGTCAAAATACTAAGCGATGTGACTGTAATCAGCCTTAATTCCAGCAAAGCCATGTTTAAAGCCGAATGTTTTGTTACAGGTTTTTTGTGGATCGATGGCTTTGTAGCACAAGGTTGTTTGGATCAAGCCGTTTCTGATGAGCACGTTAATATAGCGGGGAACGTCACATTCATTTCATGCTGTGAAAGTTCGTAAACTTTCTCAGATAATTCAGGGACTTTTCAGCCAGTAACCTGTTGCCTGATGAATGATTTACGCGCTGAGGAAAGGCAGAGCACGAGGCCAGGGCACTGGTCTGAGCACTGCTGGACACGGGGGCTGCGGGGGGCCCCCAGGTGCACAACAGCCACTGGGGGGTCCCCAGGTCCCCCCTCTCCTCTCCACCGGCTCCCAGCCTCTCACGCCTGGCGCGGCCGCCCTCGCCGCAAGGGTTAACGTTGCCGTGCAGCGAGCGGTGGGGGTTTTGCTGACTTCTTGCTCTTACATCATGGCTGTGCTATGAGGCCTGGCAGGGGTCCGCGCTTCAGCACTGCAGCTCGGCCCCGAGCGCTCTGTAATTCTTGGCAGGCGGGGAAGGAGATTGTGTAGGGCTGCCGGGGCGTGGGGATGGGGCAGAGGCACCGCGTGCCCTTCCCCTTACTGGGGGCTGCGGGGGCTCACCCAGAGCCCGGCACCTGGGGTCTCGACCCCCCCGGAGGAAGGTGACAGATCCTGCTGCAGCTCCCGTCATTGATCAGGCTGCGGGCTGGGGAGGTTCAGCCTGCACAGCACCGCAGCACCACGCGGTGCGGCGCGGCGTGGCACAGCACCGGGCACCCTGCAGGATGTCACCGGTGTGCGCGGGCAGGCATCGCAGCACATCAGGGACATTCCTGCAGTGCCCTGACAGCGAGGCGCGAGTCGCCACGGGTCCAGATCATGGGAATGAACTTACAGAGCAAAACCAGGCAGTCGGAGTCAACTACTCCCTAAAATCATCAATTACACCGTGACAGCCCTGAAGGAAGTAGGGGAAGTCAGGGACACGCTGCTCAGGGGAGTATGAGGCCAGAATTAGAGCGCAGTGCTCAAGAGCAAGGCTGCGAGTCAGGAGGCAGCAATTGTGTTTCCAGATGCAGGAGCCCTGGGGGGGCCGTGAGGCTTCCCCCGCTGCCCGGCCGAGCTGTGCCGCACCTCGGGCTCCAGGGAGCACCAGGGCACAGCTCGGGCCGAGCCCCGGACCTGCAGCAGCTCCGGGAGCCCCTGGAGCAGCAGCACGGGCATCCTGGGGAGGGAGAAGGTGCACTGCAGGCATAGGACAAGTATTGCTTATAAGTACCACTAGCACTTCGAAAGAGAGAATAAACACCCTATCAATAAAGTTTACAGACGAGACTCAGCTGGGATAAATCACAAATACCACCACCAGCAAAAGAAGCAGGACTTGGGAGAGTCAGGAAAATGCAGAATATGACCAAGAGAAACATCGCTGGGACCAGTGCGGCTGATACAGCTGAGACGGGAGGGAGGGAGAGGGAGGAAACAGGAAAATCTGGATACAGTTAGGATGGAAGAGGCAAAAAGGATTTCAGACAAAAACTGGGATGAGTCTGCAATGAAGGATGAAAGCAAAGATTGTTTCCAGCAGTGGTATCACTTCAGGCCGTGCAAACAGCCACTCTGTCGCTGACTGGAGCAGATGCCGAGCGCCAGGCTGGGCTCCTCCAAGGCACAAAGGGCACCTGAGAACCACGAGAGCCGTGGGACACTGCGCTCACGGATGGGCTCTCAGCTGCCCGCCAGCTCCGCCACACGATGGAAGGAGGAGCTGGGACAGGCGAAGGGGCAGCTGGCCACACGGCTTCTCAAAAGGAGGTATAAAGAGTTGGACCTGAGCGTAGACACAGTATTCCTGATTTTCTCTTTTCCTGGCAGAATGATGTATGAGATACCCAAGGGAAGCAGTAGAAACTTTCATTGTGCATGCTGTTGAGTGAAAAACAAAACAGAAACAAATAAAAACATTGACTATTTGGAAATATATCCTAGAGTGCAGTCTCATGAGGTGACTTAACAGTTCTTCAGCACCTCTGGGTCTAGGAACAGTGAGACTGGTGGTGGATTTACCGATTATTCAGCAAAACAAAGTTAATTGGAACATGGGAAAATCATCAGCAGCAACGTCCTTACAAAACTTATTTGTAATAAATATAGTCCACAGAAAAATAAAGAAGGAGTATGCATGGGACTAGTATTAAATTACCTCAGTTTTATCATATCTGAAC
The DNA here is from genome assembly GCA_011075105.1 of Heteronetta atricapilla. Lineage (NCBI taxonomy): Eukaryota > Metazoa > Chordata > Aves > Anseriformes > Anatidae > Heteronetta > Heteronetta atricapilla. The sequence continues at coordinate 783,262 of CM021745.1, read as the reverse complement.
TAGAAGGGGAATGCAGTGACATCTGGACAAATCATTAGCAGTAACAGGCTCAGCATTACAGCCGAGGGTCACCGTAGCCCTTCCAGCACAGCAACCAGAGCCGGTGCGGCTGGTGCGGGGCTGAGCACAGGGATTGCGTTTCCCCCAGAGCCGGGGCTTTGACCTCTGGAGGAAGGGATGCTTTTGGCCAAATGTGCTGCATGGGGAGAGGAGGAGGAGCAGGCCACCAAGCTGGAAATAATTCCTAACTAGTTCCTTCTCCTCGGAAAGTAGGTTACTTCCCCATGGCTAACTTCACTGTCACCTTTCATGTGCCTTAGAAATCCACGGACTTGATGGATGTGGAGTAAAACTGAAATGAAATGCTGGGAGATAATGGCCTCATGCACTTCTCCCCCTGTCCCTGGACCTGGACCGGTGGCTTTGTAAAGCCTGCAGACCCAGCAGCTCCCTGCACCGCCCCCGGAGCAGCCTCGGGGACGCGGCAGCATCGGCGCTGCCGGCACAGGAGGGACCCCCACGAGGCCGCACCGCTGCAGCAAACCCCGCTCGGCTCTCCTCAGCGCTGGAGGGGAAGGGATGCCCTGGGACCTGGGGGAAGGCTTTTATTGGAGAATGAGGAAAGGAATGAGGAAAATCAAGTGTAATTCACGTTGATGAAAACAAACGCTTTCCGTAGCAGCTGCTCAGAAAAAAAAAGAAAGCCTCTTTCCATTCTCTGCACGGGAGCCAGGTGTTCCCACACCCAGGAGGACAGAGGGGTGGTGATGTGATCCCAGGGCCAATTCCTCACATCCAGAGCAGCCCAGGATGCCCCAGCCACGCAACTCCATCGCGTTCAGGAGCAGCTCTGATCCCGCGCTCGATGCTGTGAACCCCACAGAGCCGGCCCACGCTCCCGTATCTCCCCGCTCTGCCCAGGGGACCCTGCAGAGCCGACCTTACCCCGGAGAGACCCCCGGCAGGTCCGTGCACGGGTGCTGAGCCTGCTGGGGCCACGGCACGCCCGCGACAGCCCCGCACCTCGGCGGCTGTCAGCGCCTGCCCCGGCAGCCTCAGCCCCGTGGGCGTGGGGCTGGGGGTGCGTGTGGGCGGCGGGGCTGGACAGGATCATCAGGCTGCAGAGAGAGGCAGAGGAAACGTTTAATGAGTCTGGCATAAGCTTTAAACAGCGTGCTGAAGTGTGGGGGGATGCGTGGCCAGGCTCCCTGCTCCTGCATCTTGTAAAAGAAACGTATGCAGCGCGAGCGAGCGGGAGCGTAATTAAAGCAAACAGCAGCGCACGGCGGCTGGCAGCGGGAAGGGCGGCGGAGCAGGAGCACCGCCAGGGTCGGAGCAGCCAGAGCCACGAAGGATGCCTTGCTTGCAGCTGAACGAGACTACATCACCACCTTTTTGTTTGAAATACATAAATATCCGAGAAGAATCTGCAAGCATGTTTACTCAATTTAACATCTGGAACATAAATAAAAGATGGCCAGAGAGTGGGATTTCTTTGGAGAGCAGAAAACAAAGTACCTTGCAACTAACTTATTTTAACAGTTCTCACTAACATAATTTCCAGTTCATTTGGTTATCAGAAACACTGATTATTTTCACGCTGAAGAGGTGATTTCAATGCCCAGTGCAGTACGTCCTGTGTTTGGGATTCTGTGTTAGTTTTTTGATATCCACTAATTTCTCCATGCTGAGGCAAATTTGTCACACGCATGGGTCTGTTTGATTTCATTAAACAGAATATTTAAGCATAAAAATTGTTTAATCGCCTTGTGTCATTATGAGATGAATTTCATTTTGCATACATTTGCATATTTCATCAAAATTAAGGCTGCTAATATGCAAATGAGAGACAGGTTGCGGCTGAGGTGTTTATTGTAATAGCTGCAGGCTGTTCCACTTGAAAAGCTTTCTGGGTGGCAGGGCAGAAGGGGGTGCAGGAGCAGGCTGGGTCTCGCAGAAACGGCTCAGAATTCTCTTCAAAGTCAGCTTTCTGCCATTTTTCCCATTAAAGTCCTCTGCAGAAATACTCTGGCTTGTTAACGTGCAATTGCTCTCCTTCACCTTGGTGCCTCACCTAGCCACTTTGTTTTCCCCACACCCCAGCAGCAGTCACTGGAACAGAAGCAGCTCCCAGCCTCCAGACTGCTGTGAAAGCCAGCGAGGGCGAGCAGCGTGCCCAGGAGCCCAGCAGCAGCCTGGGGACCACGGGAGGTGCCTGGGGCCGCAGGAGCTGACACCCGGTCGTGCCCAGCACCTCGGAGCTGGGGGCTCCCTCGTCTCACCGAGCAGCAGCAAAGGGCAACGCCAAATTCCTCCAGACCCCTTTGAAAGGCCCAGACAGACAAATCATGAAAATCAATCCGCAGTGGCTAATTAACACAAGCTTCATTAGCACGCAGTGGCTGAACAACCCTCGCCCAGCAATTACTGTGTCTTGCGGTAGGCCGAACACATTCGGCAGCAGCATGTCACCGCCATGAGTTCTGAGCTGCCCGCGCACCCAGCGTCAGGCACTGCCTGGCTTTGATTTTCTGATCAATAGGAAGGCTCCCCGGCGTGTCACAGTCAGCACTTCTGCTGCTCGGAGTGCGAAGCTCCAGGAATTTCATATGATACAGCATCAGTCCCTTTTGTTTTATTTTTAAAATATATTCCTTGGGTGTTATTTATGAAGAAAAGTATTTTCTGCTGTTAACCCTTTTATAGACGCCAGCTTTCAGTAAAGTCATTCTGTAAATTAAGCGACTGCTTTGTTGTAGAATCTGGAGTAACGGGGTCTAAAACAAAGCCCATGATGAGCAATTATCTGCTTCGACTTTTGTATAGTAATTAAAACAAAATTAACTGGTGAACAGTCATCTCCATCCATCCTGAGCAGGAGCACTTTCTGCTGACTCCGCACAGAGCACACAATGCAGACGCACAATGTGAACTCTTGCTAGGGGCTGTGGACAATGGCTGAGCAGCACAAAGAAGAGAGCTTATGGGAATTTTTAAGAGCTTTTGGAATTAACATTTAAAGCACAATGAGCTTTTTCAGCACATATTAGTTAAACTAAAAATTATATCATCGTTTCTCTAAAGATAACTAACGGTGTCTTGGCTGTCATGCTTGGAGATAAGAACTGCCTGTGTATTAGAACATAGGTACTCCTGATTTTTTTTTTTTAATATTAGTTCTGAATGGCCACTCCACGATGACTAATAAGCGAAGGTAACCCTGCACTCCACACCGCACAATTGCAAAGGAATGCAAATCCCAGTGCTATTCTGAGTATTTCTCTTTGCACAGAGGAAGGAGAATGGGACCACCTTAAGTCCTTCTGAAAGGCTAAGGCTCAAAGGTATGTATTTGTTTAAAAAAATGGTAGTGATTGCAGAGAAAAGAGAAACCTGAGAGCTTATTCTTGAACAGTCAGACAGGGTCACCAAAACCAGACTAAATAGTCTGACTTCAGGGCAAAGCACTGGGGCTGTCTGAAAAATGATCCTCTGGATGGAGGGAATAACAAGAAAAAACAGGGAAGGAGGGATGGGTGGGAACGCAGGGCTACCAGCGACATGGTCACAGCAACTGCAGAGGGTGACACCACGCCCAGGGCTCCACAAAAGCACACCACAGCCCTCGCAAGCGAATGTCCTCCCTGTGGCTCAGTGGGACATCAAGATATTAAATTTGTGTTTGAGAGGCTGTTTTTTAAACAGTTTAAGCGTTCAAGTATAGGGTAAAGAATTTATGTCCTCCTAATGTCATTCTAGCACGCAGAGCCAGGCCAGCTCTTGCACCATCCGGCAGGAACCAGCTCACTGCACCAGACACCTGGAGCACTCAGCTTTTCCTCTGCCTCACTCTACAGCCTTCTAGTCAAGCATGTTGAAGCAGAACTTGACCCTGGCAAGGACAAACTCTAAAACCCTCCACTGCCTGGGGGAGAGGAACAGCTTAGGGCAAGCTCATAACTCATCTGCATTTCAGAGAGATTAAGGTTGATCTAGGAACCACTCAAAAGCTCATTGCATTAGAACTAGGTAAACATCTCTGCTTTCCCTATTGCTCATATCTTACTAGGATGTTACTACTAATGCCAGCTTTTTTTTTTTTTTTTTTTTTTT
>CM021745.1:761047-779049 GCA_011075105.1 Heteronetta atricapilla | reverse complement strand
CTTTTTTTTTTTTTTTTTTTTTTTTCCAAAGGATTACCCAACTTTCAGTCTAGAAGGACCTTTCCAAAATGCTGTCACAGAGCAGTTCCAGGAAAGGAGCCCCTAAGAATGAGCAAAAACTTCATTCTTTAGATAAAGCTATACATCATCTCTTAGTAACAAAATCGCATGCTAGCATCTCACAGAACAAGAGTTCTTGGTTTATTCAGGAAATAATGGTTTGTTCAGAAAAAAAAAAAAAAAAAAAAAAAAACCCAAACCCAACCCACCTAACCCCAACGTTATGCCTAGCGCCACGCACCACAAACCCTCCCCTACCGCACCTCCCTGGGGGCTCATGCCCTTACCCCTATATATGCTTCACCTGCCCTAGGTCCAGCTGTGAGGAGCAGGGCAGCAGGAACAAGCCCTGTCCCGCTCATGGAAAGCCCGCTGCAGGCCCCATAGAAGGCAGCAGGCTGGCGTGCTCAGGCTGGTGGGTCTGGGGCTGTTGGGTGCCCCATGGCCATGAGGGCCTTGCTATGTCCTGGGAGGTGCTTGCAGGTCCTCTGTGCCTTCATGGTTTGCTGTTCTTCAGTCTTTTTCTTTAGCAATTCTTTTGCTCTTTCAAACTTCTATAACATTTTCTTAGTGCCTAGCTTGATTTTTCCATTCTATGGCATAAAAGTCTCTGTTGTGATTTTTTTAGTGACCACCGTCAGCCTTGGTCCCTGTTTTTCTCCTTGCCCGACCTTCTCCTGCATCCCCAGCCAGCTGTCCTTTTCCATCAGGCTCTGGCAATCCCTAATCTTTCCTGCTGGCCTCCCTTCTCATGTGGAGGCCTGCATCTTGCATCTTTTCAGGTTGGAGGCTGATGTCTGCTGGTTGTGGCACTTGCCTAGGAAAGCCCCAGCTGCACTTGAGAAAGCACCGGCACAGTGTGCATAGGTGTGCGTCAGCTCCTGCAGGTATTTCTTTCAGCATGCAGCAGGCTTTGGACAATAAAGGGCATCCCACAATACCCCATTGTGTCCGTGCCCCAGAGGTTGCCCGGGGGGAGCCGGGTCCTCACCCTGGGGAACAAAAGCAGTACACAGGGTGGTTTTGAAAAAACTCACAATTCAGCCGAATGGAGAGGCAGATGACTGAGTAAACACGAGGCACTTGCCAGATATTAGGCAAGAAAGAAACACACGCTCAATTCTTTTAACTTATGACTGCACTTAATTACTGCTTTTTCCTCCCCTCCTAAGCTACATATGGGATTAATAATAATGCTGAATCAGATATACTCTCTTATTCACCAAAAAGAGCAGAGCAGTAAAAATGAGCAAAGGAAGCTCTAGCGCGGCAGCACGTACGTGCTTTGGAGGGAGACGCTTTCTCGCAGGGGGCTGCCCTGCTGGGGGCAGCCTGCGGTGCCTGGCTGCTGGCTGGAGCCGTGCCCGCGCCGTGCTCCCCCTGCCCGGCCGGGGGCTGCCAGCGCCGACCCCGCAGTGCCGGGACCTGGCGGGGTGCTGGGGCTGGAGCTCGGCCATGGCCTTCCTGCATGAGCCCAGGCAATCCGGTTTGGCCTCCTGTACCTCTGTTTCCATGTCTGCAGAGCGGAGAAGGGTCCTGAGCTGCTTGCGGTGCCCCCAGGGCCACCAGTGTAAAGTCTGGGTGCTGTATTTTTTGGGTTGAAGCCCACAGCACTGAGGAGCTGGAGCTCTGCGCCCAGTCACAGGCCGGGCAAAAGGCAGATTGCACCCTCCTTGCTGACTGCGTGACGTGCTTCTAAAAACTCGGGCAAGTCTGCAACCCCTGCAGCATAAAGAGCGTTTAGATAAACGCCCAAGTTACTCAAAATCAAGCTGAATATATTCATGTAGAACATCCTAGCAGACTGCAGCTGGAGGCCAGCAGATAAGTCACCGCACAGCGCATCCCCTGCCAGAGCACCGCGCGGGGAGGGCAGCAGCCCCCGCTGTCCCCGAGCACGGTGGTTTAAGCTGGTGAAATGGCAATTTAACTAAACCCAGTAACTCAACACAGCTGAAACCGAGGAACCAGAACCCCGTTGCAAGGGGGTTGGTCAGCGGTGCTCAGAGCTGCAGGATGGGGCCGCGTGTCCCCCGGGCGGTGCAGCCCCCCTGCAGGCACCACGCTGGCTGTGGGCTGGTTTAGGGGAGGAAGGGGCTCCCTCACGCGTTTCGTTTCACTCCATTGACTATTATAGGCTCTTTATCTGGGCATGCCAGAGGGTACAGTGCTCGGGGACATTTTAATAATGGGAAAATTTAATTCAAAAAACCCAAACTATGTGCTCTGCTGTGTTTGACTGTTTACCTGCTAATGTTTGCCAACCGCTATCTCATTAGCTGTACAGGAAATATAATTGATATTTCTGTAGAGAGATGACACTTGTGCCTCTGCTGAAACTGGAAGGCTTTCTCAATGCTTCGTATCACTCCTGTTTGCTGCTTCCCATACTGCCTCATTTTGGGAAGGAGTCCAAGAAATAAGAGCTTACCGGAGAGGCCTCTTGAAAGTATGGGCAGCTTTATGTTAGCCTGGGAGCTCCCTCGGACACAAATCTTCGGGAGGAAAGAGTGGATTCTCTGCTGTTTGCAAAAGGGCCACAAATGGGAAATAAAATGTTTGTGCAGCTCTTTAATGTGAAAAACATCCATTTTGGAGCATGGATTCTGTGCCTAGTCTCAGCGAGGCTGAGCAGGCTGCAGTGGAGGGGCTGGTGGGAAGGAAGCCAGAAACGTTTCCAGAGGCTCCCGGCGCCCTTGCAGCGGGGCCAGGCCCCAGTGCCGGGGATGCTCGCGGCCAGCACAGGAGAGCCGCCGGCTCCTGTCCTCTGCCCACGCCTGTGTCTGGTGCTGGGGCCTGCGGGGCAAGGCACGGCCTGCAGTGAGGCTGCGGAAGGCTCTGGCCTGCTTTTTGCTCTTCCCTGCCCACCTGCAGCACCGCGTTTGGGAGGTGCGTGGTCCGAAGGAGCCGATCGGCGGGCCGCGCTGTGGCTGCCTGCTCTTGGCACCAAAGGCATTGCTGCCACTGCTCTGCCTTTCCTTCCCAGGCTGACCAGTGCCCCCAGCCAACAGGCAAACTTGTTTTCCTTGAAAGACCCCGGAGGCTGGAGGCACCCCCACCACGGAGGGGCTCGGGGCACATCTCAGCAGGCAGGGCTCGGCCACCAACAGGCACAAAGGCACAAAGAGCTGCAGAGCTGGGGTAACCAGGGAGGAAATAGGCAGGATTTCCATCAGCAGGAGGAAGCAGGCATTAGGGGAGAGCACGCTCGGAGGAGTCATTCTCAGCCGTTTCCAGCCCTGAGTTAAGCAGGTATTTCTGTAAACCTGTCTGCAACAAGAACCATCCACACGGGGCTCGTTGCAAACCTACAGGAAAGGAGAATTTCTGGCTTGGTGGCTTGTGTCCTCATGCATTTCTGTTCTTTTTTTTTTTTTTTTTTTTAATTTTGAGTAAATGTTGAGATCCTCTTAACCAGTGAAATCTGTACAGTGCACAACATGCACTGTGGGGATGCTGCGAAAAATGGCTTTGCTGCCACAGCCGCTTCCTCTTTTCTCCTTCCACTGCTGATCGGGTTCTGGTCTTATTTCTTGCCATAAAACCACATCACCTCTCTTCTGAGATTTGCATACAGTTCATACATAACAAGACATTCTTCCCTGGGATTAAATCTCTTGAAATCTGATCCGTGAACACATCTAAACAGTAACGCTAACAGGTAACTCAGAGATATGGAAATGTAAGTGATTCTCCAATCAATAAAGATAATTATAGTGAGAGATAGACTGACATGCAGTATCTTGAGGCTTTTTTCTTGTCTTCCAAGGCTCCCCAGAGGCACCAGAGACACTGGTGAATGTCTTTCCAAGGCTTCCTATGGCTGGGGAAAATTGTTCGCTGAAAGAGGAGCACGAGTGACACTGCCAAGTTAACAATGTGCACGTTGCAGCTGAAGCCAAACTTCTCCAGCAGACTAGGGGCAAGCAATAAGAGCACAGTCATTACCACGAGATTTTGAATTCCATACTTCACTTTCTCATTGACATCCTATTTTTTGCTGTAATTATAGACAGCATGATAAAGAGATTAACATTATTCATTTTTTTCCTGCTTCTTAAAACATGTCACTAATTTTGTCCAATTAGCCTTGGGTTTTAGCAGACTAAATACAAACTGCTGTCAACTTCTGCAGAACTCAGGAAGAGACAGAGGTTCATTTTCATTTTTCCCCCAAGGTTTTTAACTGTCGGAGAATGCTTTGTTTGCACGTTTCTGGAAGGTCTGATGGTGCAGGTCACAGAGTATTTTCCAGTATGACCAGCTGATCTCCCTCCTGGTTATAGCATCTTTGTGCATATGTGCAGAAAAGCCCCTAAAGGGGACAGTGAAAAATTATCAATTTAACACAAAGCAGCTTTGTTTGAATCAGGAGCTTCCTGAGCTGGGTAGTGATGTCCCCTCCGTCCCATTCTGCCCACGCTCCTCAGTCTCCTGCATCCAGCAGTGCTCCCATCCAACTTGCACTTGTGGATGCTGGCCTCCCTGTGGAAACAAACAAACAAACAAACAAACAAACACTTTGTTTCCTGGCCAGCCCTCGTCTGGATGGTCTTCATGTGGAAGAGGAACATTTAAACACTCTCAGCACAGTTCATTTTGATTGAACTAGTGAAATATTGCTAGTGCAAGCTTCAAGAAAGACCTTTTAAATTTTCCTGCTTCAACTTCTGTCCATTTCATGAGCCACAATGGACACTTACGAGGTCATCTCCCCGTCTGCTTTCAGCTTCTTTAAAAAGACACGTCTGACAACTTTGATGCAACCCAAAATGCAACGCGTATCTTCCTCCATGGCACTAGTTTAATGTATAAATATATATGTACTTGGAGAGGAATGAAACTGTGAATATGGTGGTTAAGGTCACGCCATTAAGGGTGGTTAAGGTCACACCATCTGACACATGTCAGATGAAAAACTCAAGGAAGAATATTCAGCGAACTGCTCGGTGCAGTTTTTCATCCTTTCTGCAGAGGGAATAGCCGGTCTCACGCAGAGCAGCTTTCAGCAGCATCGGTCTAGTCCTCCCTGCTGGCGGGTCAAGGCAGTGTGAGTTTCAAATAGCACACAGAATATCTATTCACCTTTAACAAATGTGATGCACATGAAAATGCCAAACCTCACTCTCCCTTTCTTCCTGCTCACCATTGGATTTAATGGAGGAAGAGAGGAAATTGCTTCTTCCCATCCACGCTTGCCTTCTGTTCTCCCTGGGATGAGAGGATGCTCCTGAAGCTTGCTTTCTACAAGTACAGACCTTGCTGTAAGGGGACGGCCTCTGTTTCACAGGTGCTGGGGGTCAGTCCTGCAGAGTGGCGTTCTCAGCTTGCACTGGGGGTGCTGAAGTGGTGCTGCCCCGTCCCACTCCCGGCTGCCTCGAGCCCTGCAGGGTTGCTGCTCCGATGTGCTCATACCACGATGATAGCAGCTGATAACACCGAGCACGCACCACCGCTTACACCAGGCTTGCACTATTCCTGACTCCAAAGTACAGATGGCTCTGGGGTGGCTTTTCTTGGCACCTCCCTGCAAAACCTAGAGAGGGCATCTGCTGAAAACAACTGCTTCGAAAGAGTGATTCCTCGCCCTCTCCCTCCCGGGTGCTCCCATCTGGATAGCCCACTGACCTCACATGCTGCACTGTGCTGGGTTAAACGCGCTCACTTTAGTTATGTACTTCCAACAGCTTCAGGCAACAAATGTATTTCATGCGCAGTCCTCCTGTACCTCTCCTTGATGTTCTAAAGCAATGAGAAAGAAGTGTTAAATTTGTTCTTGGCTACTTTTCCTTGCAACTCCCAAAGGCACCGGTTACAAACTGAATCAGTTATCAGCTAGTTAGGCTGGCAGTTCCCGAAGGTACTGCATGAATACTGATAGGGACCCATGCATTATTCAGTGCGAAGAGCAGAGGAAAATGAGCAACACGTCCAAAACAAGAACAGCAGTGGCAGTAAGGGAATAATTAGCGAGCTGTCACTTGTCCCTGTCAGTATTCCCTCCCTTAACACATGAGGGAAAATAATAAAAAAGGGTAAGATCATCTTGCAAGCTCTGCTCTTAAATATGCAGCTGGTAGGTTAAAATACAATGATAAAGGGGAGAGGATAGAGAGCTCTGATACAGTTTTCAAAAGATATGGCCTCCATTTCCATGGAGACTATATATTTTTTATTTTTTTTTTTTTAATCCCACAGGCACTGGGTTATGCATTAAGTCCCTGCCTTAAATATCAGCCTATGTGCAACAGCATGAAGCGGATGTGGCTCTAACATGGGGGCTTATCCCAGGGAAAATATTTGGGGCTTTTTCCTCCTTTCTGCAAAACATAACTGGAGTGTGTGTATTTTAGAGAAACCAGGTTCACTGAAATTGGCTCTGACGAGCAAGTCTCAGGTTCCGAAGCCAAGTGTGAGAGCGAGGGAATCCTGCTAGCCTGGCTGCGTGCACAGCACCGTGCCCCCTGTGCACCCCATCCCTCCTGAGGGGCTGGGGGTGTCTGAGGGGCAGCCAAAACTGCAAACCAGAAACTTACCTCACACCAAGTTTGTCTGGGAGTAAATATTAACTAATTAGCCAGTTTGTGAACTAATGGGAATAGAGTCGTTCTGCTGTGATCTATTAAATAGCCTCCAAAGCGTCTCCTGGAGGAGCAGAGTGCTGTGCTGCCCAGGGGTTAGCCGTGCTGGGGAAGACAGCACCCGTGCCCGCTGTGGCCTGGGTGGCCTGAGTGATTTCTCCAGCCTGGACTGCAACAGCAGCACACCACGGTGCTGTGCAGCGCCGGTGGCCACCAGCACGAAGCTCTGGGTCTCATGACCTGGCGCTGCAGCACTTGCCAGCACCACGCCTGGGCTCTGGCAAGGCCGGGGCAGAGGCAGAGCTGCACGGCCAGGCTGCTTGCTGCAGACGGAGCGCTGCCGGGGCAGCCGCTCTGCAGCAGGCGCCCTCCATTGCTGCGTGCAGCCGCCCTCCGAGAGCTTCGGCACTGCCTTGCTAATTCTGTTTAGGGCGGGATTTGTGCAATGCAAAGAGAAACTATTCATGGCAATGTTAGCAGTAACTTCCCTAAAATATCCTGACACGGATCCCTCGAAGCAATCTGCCACATCACGGTGGAGCTGTGGAACTGATTGGAATAAGGAAGCGAGCAGGTCTTGAAGCACGTGGCCCACCATGGATCTGAAAATGTCAAGATTCGCCAGCAAATTTCAGCCCTCTCACATGTAAAACAACCACAGGGATCATCTACAGAGAATGCAATGTTTAGAAAAGCTATGAAAGAGCCTAGCTTCTTCCAGAGATCTCTAACACTTACGTCATTGAAGACCCACTTCCCGTTTTCTCTGCCCTGATTTCTTAAAGGGGAATTTTGGACAAACTGCCACTGAAGGCAGCAGCGCCGCCAGGCACGTCGTGGTGCAGCAGGACCCCCGCTGCCCAGCTCCCGCAGCAGGGAGCTTGAAGGCCTTGTCCAGGCAAAACAAAGGAGAAGAAGGGAAGGGAAGGGAAGGGAAGGGAAGGGAAGGGAAGGGAAGGGAAGGCTGGGAAGAATCGTCTGTGAGGGGCTTCTGCCCAGCCTCACGGGACAGGCTTCTCAGCAACCCTCTTCGCACTCTGGGAGGATGTCTCCTGTGAAATCACTTCACGTTGGGGTACTTAAATGGCAATTCCCTTCTTTTTCCCAAAATATATTTCCTTGCTTTTCCGTGCTTCTGCATAGCAGCCAGTAGGATAAAAACAGTCTGTATATAGTTTTGTGCTATAAAAGTGCACCCAAAGCAAAGCATTTTCATGTTGGGTTTTTATAAGTTCTTTCAAGTTACTGACTAATTCTTACCCAGCCTCTGACATGCCATGGTTTCCTTTGATATCTGGTCCCAGATTTGCACGAATGGCTACATTTGATTGACACAAGATGTTGTAGATAATCCCCTATTTAACCTTTATTCCAGCACAAATTTACAGGAAGTTTTTGGTTTATCAAATATCTTTCTTGGATGTCTTTACACTATTAACTGGGTGGCCATTTTCATTCACATGTGTTATGCATTTTTCTAGGTCCTTGACGAGTGAGCCTCTAGATTATATTTTGTAATCCCACAAAGCTGGTGTATGTACTGGCAGAAGAAAACTGGGGAGACCACGTATCAACTGAACAAGCATCTGTGGTGTCACATGCCGTGTATTTCTGCACAAGCACCCACAGGTTCTTCAGCCTCCCTTGCTGAATGAGATCCTTGTCACAGATGAATATTCATAGGAGGGAACTCGGAAGAGCTGTGATTTTCAGGAGGAGGAGTGTGCTTTCCTTGATGCTGCTTAGTGTACAGTCAGCCCTGGGTGATGCCTCCCAAGCTCCTAGGACTGGGCTGGAAAAGCAGCTCCCCACTGGCACAGAGCCTGGTGCCGAGCAGGCCACAACCCATCAGCAACCAGTGCCGCCTACTGCGGCAAAAGGGGTTGCTCTGGTTTACCTAGCGGGGATCTCTCCCCCTGACCTCCATGTGGCTTTAAACCAGCCCGAATCAGGTGTGCCAGTTTTCCATTATGCTTGCAAGACAGATCCTAAGCCCCAAAATCCAAATTCTAAGAGTAAAAGAGATTTCTGCCCTGCTCTCAGTTGTTTTTTGTTGCTTAGCCCTTTCCATTTGATACAATTCATTTTCCCTCCCATATTTCCATGCTGCACTAGCGGCACAGACGGCAGGACCAGCTCTGCTGACGGCATCATTATTGCTGTCACATACGCGTTATTGACAGGCCGTGGTGAGCACTGGGAACCTTATGTTCTGCCACTTCCGCTCGGCTCCTCGCATCCCGGCTCTGAATTACAGGACCTTTGTTTTCCACCCGCTGGATGCGGCTGCGGTTTGATTACGGGAGGATGCGCGATTTAACTGGCGGAGAATGAATAATTTGGCACAGAGTATTCCTTGTTATTCTGTCAAGGAGTCTGTGTGTCAATCGATGGGCTAACAATTATGATCAATGTCAACAGGAAAAAACAAAGAAACCACCATTAAGCAGCCGGCAATGTGCGCAGGCACGAACAGCCTCACTGCTGGCTGCTGTGGCTCGGCGGGCAGGGTGCTCTGCCACAGAAGGCAGCGGCAGCACCCGTGGGGAAGGGATGGAGCAGGACAGCAGACAGCCCTTCCTCCACCCACGGGCTCTTGGCTGGGCCCCGTCTTGCCACTTTGGATTTTAATCACCGAGATGCAAGATCCGGAACCCAACAGCACATCCAGCCCATGCGCTGCATGCAGCCTGTGCCACGAGCCTGCCCCAGCCAAGGTTGGGCATGCACTGCAGCAGCCAGTCCATAAACATGCTAAAGCCACCCTGACTTCCCCAAAGAAGCTGAGCCAAGACCTGCTCTGGCTGCTTCACATTTGTGCTGCAGTGCCTGAGACACCAGGAGGGTGTCTGCTGGCCTCGACCCCCGGGGAGAGCACGGCCCAGGCAGGAGCAGGGCACCAGGAGGGGTGTCCAGTGGGGGCAGCTGCGTGCTAGCACCCGCTTCCCGCAGGTGCCCACCACGGCTGGGTTCCTCCCCAGCACCCACGCACGGTCTCAGCGCTGGCAGCCACAGCCATGGGTCGCTGCAGCATGGGTCGCTCCCTCGCTTCTTGCTCGGTGTGCCCCCATCTGCAGGGGTGGCGAGGGGCGTGCGAAGTGCAGTGCCAGCGCAGGCTGGCATCCGAGCAGCTGGGGCTTGATGTGAGCGTGCATGCCTGGGGCTGGCAACACCTCCCGTAATTAATGCGGCTCAGACACACCTGATGTGCCATTCGAGGGAGATGCGAGAGCATTTCAGAAGAATGCTTGATGCCCTCTGTCACTCATTGCCAGGAATAATGCTCCTCTGCTGTCACACCATGCTCATAGGATGTTGAATTAAACAGTGGGTCTTTTGATGCTGCTGAAGTAACTGTTGCATTAATTATCCATAGAATTTGCACATGCACCTTACACAGAGAAAAAGGTGTGCTTCCCCAAGACTAATACATATTTGAATTCTCAGCCCCCACCCTTCCAAATCACGCATCAAGTCACTTGGACTTCCAGAATGCATTGTGCCGACTTGCTTTCTTCGTATTGTTTATTAATGAACCGAACCTTGAAAGTATGAGATCTTTGCCAGAGGTTATTTTTACTACCACGTTAGTTAAGGCTGAGAGTATTATTTTACATGCCAATGAATAATTTACCTGCCATTAAAAAACTTATTCTGAAACAATCATCAGCTCTGGCCATCCATTACCTGTACAGCTGCTTGTATGCATCGAGACCGTATGCAAAGTGGAATTCCATATGTACGGCATGTTTGCTGTGAAGTTGTGGTGGAAGGAATGTCTTAAATGGCTGTGTAAAATGAAATGTCCCTGGCACCAGAATTTTCATGAGATGTGGTTAAATCTGTAAGTTTATAGCATTAATAATAATAATAATAGTGATACCACCTTTTTTGCTTGTGCTTTTTCTGAGATCTCTGTTTTTCCCCTTAGATTCTCCGTGTCTCCTGATTATTTATAGTACACCGGAACTCGAGCCTTACAAAATGCCATGCATGACTCCTCCTTGCACTCAGTGCTGAGGGAGGCTAGGCACTATTGGTAAAAGATTTAGCTCATTAATAGAGTAAAGCTAGAACAAAGCTCCGTAATTTGGTATTAGCTTTCCCAACCTGATTGTGTTTATTTAGAAAGCAGCTAAGACACAGGCATGTGGGGCTATAAATCAGCAGAAAATCAAATGCTAACATGTAAATAAATTGCAAATCAGCTGAGAAATTGGTTTCATTTTGAGACGATAAAGCATATTTCTCCTGTACTGATTTTATAAGGTGCCCCTTAAGAATTGTAATATTTCTGTGTGGTAATGATAAACATTAGTGAGTTGCTTTAGAAATGAAAAAATGGCAACCCTGTGGGGATTTGAAAAACATATGCACTTCAAATTTGAAAATCCAATTTAACTGTCCATTATATGGAGAATAAAAAAAGGTAAGGATAGGATAATTTTGCAGTTACACAGCATTTGACTAAATCTGATTCAGGGATGACAGCTACACTTTAAAAGCTACATGTCTGAATGTAAGGAGACAGCAAATCATTTATTTATGATTGTAATCTAGCTCCTGTCTAACAAGTTAACAACTGTGCAGAGTGCTCCCTGAGTGGAGGCAGCCTGTGTAGGCTTGTCAGTTAGCACTTTTTAAAACACTTTTCATAGAATTTCTGTAAAAAAAAATATAAAATAAAATAAAAGAGACAAAAGAGAGTCCCTGTCAGATTTACCAAAACAAGCAGATGTTAAAATTGCAAAAGTTTGAAGAAACAAATCCCGCTCTTAATTTCACACGAAGCACCTTTTGCACCAGCTGCACGGCGATCAGAGAGGCGAGCACAAGCGCCGAGGGCGTTCGTTCGCACCGACGCGGCGCTCGGCCGCCCTCGCCTCGCCACCGGCACCGGCGCCTCCGCAGGCTGGGCTCCTGTGAGGGCCCCGGGGAGGGCAGAGGGATGCCCCTCTGTCCCCCCCTGTCTCCTCTGGAGGTGGCACCTCGGGCTTCGCTCTGGTACCCGTGTCCACGCTGTCACAGTGTCGGTAGCGCCTGCAGGATGCTCGGTCCGTCCATCGCGGTGTGACTTGACTTCGGAAATGGTTCCAGCTGCTTCTTGGATTATGTGAGGCAAGACGAGTGATGTGTTTGTAGCTGTATCTGTCTCACACTGAAGTGTTGATGCAAAAATGTTTTTTTTTAGGGAAACTAAATCACAGGAACAGGTATGAAGAACTATGAACAGACAGTATTTACCCAAGAGCTCTATTGTGGTAGAGGTGATCTAATATCAGCATTATATATTCTCTCATTTTAAATCCTCTTGCCACCAGAGGTCTGGAACATGAATAATGAGCAGTGATGTTTTCCTCAAGAGCAACAGGAAAGAGCTGCTGAGCCCACGGGCCCTGTGTCCACATGGGGCCAGCCGGCAGGACCAGCCCCAGCGTGTCGGGCTGAGCAGGAGGGCCTTGGAGGAGGCTCGAGCTCCCGTCCTTACACACACAGAGGCCCCGGACTGATGGCCGCCACCAAGGAGACAAAAACAATACTAATGCTGTGAAGGCACCAGCTCAACGTTCAGCAGTGACCTAAAACCAAATCAAACACAGGGAGTTATCAGGGGAAAGCAGGGGACCAAAGGAAGAGCACTGTGCTGCTAGAGACGTCTGTATGGCACCCGTGCCCGGAGCCCTGCATTATTCTGTCCTTACCCCATGCCTCGAAGATGGTGATAAAAGCAAGAAAGGTACAGAGTGGGACCACGGGGATGAACAAGGATAAAAGGCAGGATTTCCTGCATTAAGGCTTTTTAGCCTGGAGAAGAGGTGTCTGAGGAGGGACACAACAGGAATCTATAAAGCCAGGGCAGTGATTACGGATTTGCTGTTAACTCTTTCTCACAAGGCAAGGCTGCGCAGGGGAACTGGCAGGTAGCAGGCTGAAGCTGCGCGGAGAAGCAGGCTGTTTGCCCATAGCAGTGGGAAAATGCCTGCAGGGAACTTAGACCAAATGGGAAGATGCAGGCAAAAAGTTTGGGTGACAAGTCCCTTGTACATCGAATGAAAAACTGACTCAAAGAGGGGTTGTGGTTTGCTACAGGCCTGCAGAACAGGGGTCACTCTTTCCTTTGCATTTCCCACCAGCTGATGATCAATTTTTTTAAAGGATAATAATAATAATAATAATAATAATATATGCCCTATTCTGATGATTTGATATGGTGCAACATTCCCTGCCTCCTGAGCAGAGAAGAGCGACTTATTTTGCAAGGTGTCTACACATTTGTACCCTTCTCTTCCACTTATGGAAAAAACTGTCTCTGGCTGCTTCCCCCCACTACGCACGGCGCTGTCCTGCAGGTGTACGGAGCAGCTCCAGATGTGGCTGCGAGGCAGCCTGGCTGGCAGCCCCAGTGCACGCGGTGCTGTGCAATGCGCTGCGGAATCACCGCAACCGAACCAAAGGGAGAGTTTGAAATTGTGGTTGTCAGATAGTATCACCCTCACACCCTCTGCCGAATGTGAATAAGTGTAAGTAAACAGAAGTCTCTGACTGTTTATTTATCTTGGATTAGGTCAGTGGCTGAAAATATACAGTTTTGCTTTTTCAGATAAAAGAATTCTTTTCAGATAGAAAATGCTGGTTTTGTAATTCATGGTTTTCCCTCTTCTGACTTAGAGAGAGAAATGTAACTTCACAGGCTTAGCAATGCAGGTAAAGCTTGGTTTTTAAATGATACTCTGCCAATAAGAAAATGTGTAAAATACGGTTTGAAAATAGCCGTCAGTAGATTCTTTTGGAAAAAAAAAATAATAATAATAAGAGTTCATGCCGTACTGTTTATTGCAGTCTTTCTGGCCACTTGCTGAACTGATTACTCTTCTGCTGGAAAGGTACAGCCTACAGTGTTATTTAAATTGGATTAAAAATAAAAGTGGTCTAGATATTGCAGGAGTCTTCCCAACTCGTTTTTCTTGAGGAATAAGAAAATTTCAGAAATCAATCATTTAATTAGGATCACTGAGGTCTTAGATAATTGCAGTTTTCCCTCTCTATGTCCTCATGCTTTCTATGCCTCAAAAGAACAACAAAAAAAATGTTATTACTGTGTTTTTGAAAACGAACCATTGGTTCCTATCATGTCATCGTGCAGCGGGGATGTGTCCCTGCTGGTAATTACACAGTGAAGAGACTGGAAATATCTACATGGCTGATTGACAGCTACAGCTAAGTAAACAGAGCCTTCTGCAATCACTGGCAGTCTGGACGAAGGCTGGGCTTGGCTGCAGTTTGGCAGCAAAAGCCAGGAGGCCGTGGAAAATGGCACTGTTAAACCAGCCAGCAATCTGTGGGGTCTTCAGAACCTTATCATCCATGCGAGTCAACAACTGTGCTAAATTGAAATTGTAGAGTTGATTAAACGACTTATTTAAGGCCCCATAAAAGAAAGCAAGCAAGCCAGGAAGGGAGAGGTGCGTGCGCGGTGCGGGGGGAGCAGCAGTGCAGGGAGGGTTTATCTCACCGCGAGCAGCAGGCTCAGCCACTGATCTAATCAAATTATTCAGCATTAAAAAACTGCCAAGGCATTCCAGTGCTGCAGCTTCCAGAGGCCCAGCTGGGATCAAATGCTAATCAACATCTCCACGATATTTATTCCCACTGTCAGTCTGGTACGTGTTTGTTTTCCGAGCACTGCATACTAAACTGAAAGATCAAGATGAATCGGTGGAGATGGGAGATGATGAGCAGCCGGGCTAAACGTATGGAAAAAGCACTGGCTGTCCAGGAATGGGGACTGCGGCAGGGGGCAGTCAGAGCCGGCAGGCAGAGGGGATGGAGACCCCCGGGTGCACCCCCATCCCCTCTCATCCCCTGCACAGCAGCCTCCAGCCTCAGCCCTGCTGCCCGCAGTGCCCTGAAGCCAGGTCCCAGGGACAGCTTCATCCTGGCAGTGGCACAGGCTGGGTCCCAGTGGGCACCCCAGCGTGGGGACAGACAGCACCAGGCGCTGGCCATGGGAGCCTTTACCCGTGCGCAATCCTCTGAGGTCCTCCTTAAACTCTAGCCATCGGAGGGCTTAGAGACTAATTAATTTCCTTTTTGTTTTTCAGAGTTTCATTTTTAAATTACAGTCTTCCCTCCTCTCTAATAAATACTCAACAATTAAAGCTTTTTTTTCTCCGACATGCGATTCCAACATCTCAGTGTCCCACCCTCCTGTCACCTTCCCTGCCATAAACAGATTCGTAAAAACTGCTTTTGACGCCCCAGCTGCCATTAGCCACTTAAAATCCCATAATTATCATCCTATCATGGGCCTGTTAACGAGCAGTAAAAATAAGGCCATTGAATATGGTAATTTATTCGTAAATTAGCCTAATGAGAATAGGTTTCAGACACTGTTTACTTTCTAGCTGCCTGTTTCGGTGCGCGCAGGCTGGCTGCGCCGGGATGGCGGAGCTGCTGTCGGCACCGGCACCGCCTGGGCTCCGCGCGGCTCCGCGCTCGGCGGCTCTGGCACCCGCGTGTCCGTGCCCGGCCCTGCCGCAGCGCCTCGGCTCCGCAGGGATCCTGCTCGCACCTCGCATTCCTCTCTGCTGGCCTCACCGCTGAGCTGATGGTGCCCGTGGTGGAAAAGTGTGCTGTCAGCTTCGCGCTCCCCCGAGACTTCCCAGCCCGTGTCGGCTGCGCTCTGTGTTGTCATCTTTTGCTTTCCCAGCCTCTTAATTTGTGGAGGTCAAAGACACGCTACCTAGAAACAAGAGCCAGCCTAGAGCAGCAGACAAACGCTGGCTCATCACAGAGCAGTTTTCGGCAGACCATCACAGCCTGTCCCGGCGCTTTCCAGAGCTGAGGAAAAATACCAAGGAAAAAGGGCAGTATTGTGCTGTGCACTTACAATGCAAAATAATAAGCACTTGTCCAGTTTTAAGAAAGCAAAGAGTGAGGATTCAAAGGGAGGAGGATTTGGGAGGAAGCCTGAGCACTGCAAAAATAACGCGGGGAAGAATCTGATGGTGCTTTTAGAAAGCCGTGGGGGCTGGAGGGGTCGGCAGGGCTTGGCCATGCCCCATGGGGAGCAGCAGCCCTCCCAGGGCAGTGCTCACCACGGTGCTGCCTGTGCTCTCATCCCTCGTTCCGGGCACCTCTGGCCCATTTCTCTGGCTCTTTGTGAGTGCTGATTCCCAGGAAGCAAAGACAAGGCTATTCCTCACAACACCACGTATGCAGCACCCCTGACCCATGAGACGACCACATCTGCCACACGCCGTGGTCCTGGGGAGAGGAGACAGCTCTGCAAGGCAGAGGCTGAGCCCTTGGAGAGGGGCTGGGGGCAGAAGAGAGGAAAGCAGGAGCTACCCCCTGCTGCTCCCACCACGTGCTCAGGATGAGGCAGACAGTAAGGATGCTCTTTGGTGGCCAAATGATAGCTAAAGCCACAGCCCATTCCTCAGAATTTAAATGCCCATAAATCAGATGAGGAGGAGGAAGAAGAGTCCAGTACTGTCTCTGTATCGAATCCCATAATGGTAGGTCTAAGCACTTTGGCACCTGAGCAGCTTGTTTTTCCCAAGCTCCATCTTTACAAATAGTTATTCTCAGGCAGTGGAGTGGTAATAAACCCTGAATGAATGAGGATGAGAGGTCCTTTCAGGGAAGAGGTGAAGAGCTCTTGACTATGAGCCTTTCACCCTCTAGAGTATTTTCATTCCTAGGCTGGCTAAAAGCCAGGAAATAAATCTGCACGGCCAGAGCGCCTCAGCCAAACCGCGAAGCCAGAGCGTGCAAGACCCCGCGCACCGCCGCGCTCCCTGCTGCCCATTCCCGGGGGACAAGGCTCCAACCGCCCCCATGGCCCCCACCGGGGCCGAGCTGTGCCGCGGGTGCTGGGGCTGCGGAGATGCAGCTCAGGAGCACACCTCGGCCCCTGAGCAGCCACGACATGGGTCTGCTCCGGCCAGGAAGGGTCCGCAGTGCCACTGCCAGAGTGGTGCACAGGGGCCAGGGTGGGTGGGCATGGGGGGTGTCTCCATAAGCCGGGGGGCTTGGCCGCAGGGAGCAGTGCCACTGCAGGGCTCGCAGCAGGTCCCTGCCACGGCACCTCCCTGAGAATCCCGAGCGGTCCCAGCGCCCAGATTCTGCCTGCTGCGGGGAGCCGGGTAAGAGGCAAGTCCCGGCGATGGTCTCAGCCGTGCCTCCCCAACTGCTCCTGTTTGTCAGGCGGTGGCTGCAGTCATCGTGCTCCGCAGTGGCTGCACTCCTGCTTTCCATCTCCTAATTTAATTACAGCTTGTTTCTTTACTAATTATAATGCTCAAATCAGAGAAGAGCTTAAGGCCACTGTTGCAGGGAGGCTAGTGGCTGGCTCCTTCTTGCTAAGATGGCCCCATTATAATTGCACTTCCTTCTGATGGAGATTATAAACACTTTATGTCAAACCACTTCCCAGCAGTTCTCACAGTGTGAAAACGATTGAGGTCAGGAGATGCACACAACCTACCCATCAGCTCAAGTATATTCCTCAAACACTGACACGCAGTCTAACTGCGGGGAGGTCACCTCTGTAAGAAACAATCCTTCCAGACGCCGAGCAAGTACCAAATTGCAGTGTTGGAAAATAATCGTGTGGAACACATGGAAACTAGCTCCCCGGGTAATAAATGGTTAACAAAAGCAGCCACTTCCACCCAGCATAAATAGGGACGTAATCGTTATAAATAAGTTAACCTATTAGGGTATCGTCATAAAAGCACCTCGTAGCTAGACACAGAAGACACTAACATTTAACTCTTGGAACAGCCTTGTCTGGAAAAGCCGTGGAAGAGGTAAAAGGCTCAGCAGGAGTAGGTGCAGCTCCCAAACAATGCAGAGCAAGTGAGCATTGTGGAGCAGCAGGTGGCTGCTGGATTGACGAGAACATGCTGCCTCCCCCTTCCTCTCCTCCCTCCTCACGCATCCTTGCTTTGCAATTTTGATTCGAATAGAGATCAGGTCAGGTATGAGACTTGCTTCTTGTGCTTTTCTACAATCCTCATATCTTCTCCATGAGCACACAGAGCTGCTGTGGTACAGGGCACCACACGACAAGCGCGTGTGTATGTAGCTCATCAGCAGGACAAAGACCACCTCTGGCTGCTCGTTTATTATGAACTTGTTCCTTGCTATCAAGGGCCTCGCGTGTTTCCAGGAAATCGTCTCACACATGCACAGGTGCATTCAGAGGAACAAAGCTTATTCCAAAACAATGATTTTGTTTACAAGCAAAGGGATGTTTATGGAAACTCTGCTTGCAGAGGTGGCCCGGAGCAATGGGCAGTGAGCTACCAGCTGCCTCCCAGGAAAGCCTCAGCCAGACGCTGGCCTCCCTGC
>CM021745.1:643547-758547 GCA_011075105.1 Heteronetta atricapilla | reverse complement strand
GCCTCCCGCCCCGCTCGGTGCCGGCTCCGCTCCCGGCCCGGGGCGGCCGCGTGCCCCTCGCCAGCGGGACCCCACGGGGACGCCGCACGCCCGGGCGCACGAGTGGTGCTGCGTCTGCTGCATGCCGCAACTCCGCTTCCCCTAAACCCCACCGGGGCTCCTGTGCACAGGATAATTGCTTATTTTGCGTGGATCTGCGCTGGGAGGGAAGGAGTGCTGTTAGATTTTGCTTTTATTTTTACCCCCAAATTAAATTTTCAGTGAAGTTTGGTTCGTTTTTTTTTTTTTCTCGTCTGCCCCACCACAGCCAGCATCTGTTTTGTTTTCTAAAGTCTCAAGCTTTGGGCCAAAAAGTTCATTGTATTTTTTCCTTAAAGCAAAACCTTGTGCAGGACGCAGCTCAAGAGCAGGAGGGGTTGGCTGCCCAGGGCATGGGTGGAAATGGAGTCCCCGAGCAGAGCTGCTGGGGGAAGAGCCCAGCCCCACAGCACCGTGTGGGGCTGCTCCTCTGCAGCAGGGACCCGCGAGCTTCCCCCTCAGCCGCCCTTGCCAGGCTTCAGTGCCAATTCTCCTGCACCAGCCTCAAATGCTGGTTTCCGTGGGCTGGCCGCGGGGACGGAGCAGCCTTGATTTCTTTGTCTCTATATGAAGCGGATCTGCAGTAAATTGGAGAGGCTGGTTTGTTTGGTTGCTGGGTTTTTGTTGGGCGTGTTGTGGCTTTTTTTTAACTGACTGATTGGCTGACATCTATTTCCAAGGAGATCATTGACAGGGAGAGAATACACAGTTTACTCAACCACAGTGGAATACAGAGCCATTTGCATCAAATAGAAAAAAAAAAAAAAAATTAATTCTACTTGAAATGCATGTACGTGTCAGAAACACTTGACATATAAAGTAGAAAAAACATTGCTTTGAATCTGTAACATTTATTGTACTGCAAGTGCCACACAAATAAAATACATAATTACTAGACAGGCATAGATAAATTATCATCTTAAAAATTTCACTTTTTTATCGCACTCCATTTGCAACCTGGAAATTTTGTAGTAACAACCCGTATTTTCAGATGCCTCAGGAAGCAGAAGGCACTGACAGGGTCCTGATTCCGGCAGATCTCAGCAGTGTGCAAATCCAGGCCAGCTCCTGCTTTGTGCTTACCTTGTCAAGATCATCATCTCAGCTTGTGAGTTTAACCACAAAATGTTTTTAATAATGGATCTTAATATAAATTGAGGCAGTTTTGTTTTTTTATTAAATTACTTTTAAGTAGTAAAACACAAACTGCATTTAAACCCCACTGGTAATTACCAGCTCTTTTCAAGTTTTGCTCATCTTCCAATTAGGCGGGTGTTTGTCAAAGCACAGCAGAGGAGCTGTTTGCCTGTGGGACACGAGGGTGATGTCACCGCACAACATGATGTCAGCACACGACATGATGTCACAGCGTGGGGCAGGGTTGGGTGGCCAGGCTGCGGCACCGGGCCAGGAGCCTCCCCAGGGCCTGGCCACCTTTCCCAGGCCAGGTCCCAGGGCCGCAAGCCAAAGCTCTGGTTTCTCGTGCACCTCACACACTGCTGTGGAAACCCCGCTCCCTGGAGTGTGTCCCCTGCCACCAGCTCGAAGTGACAGCCCTTACAGAGCCGAGGGTCTGTGTTTCTCAGGGGGTACAACAAATTCTGGCCTTGATGCCACCAAGGGCCATTTGGCCAGCCCTGCCTGTGCGCATCCCAAGCTGAGAAGCATTTGTCCATGATTAACGGGAAGTGGAAGGAATAGTGACACAAGGAAATTAGCTGCTACTTGACCAAGGTTGCCAGACATGGTGTCAAGCAGCCCCTCCACGGCAGGGTGACAGTGCTGATACTGGCAGCAGTGCTAATAATCATGAGCTCACACTGCTGGGGAGCCCCGAGTCCCCAAACACAAATGAAGCCCTGGACAGCTTACAATTTTTTTTAGGACAAGAGTATATAAATGGTTGTAAGAAGCAATAAGAATAGAAAAAAATATTGATCAGCACAGCTGCCAGAGTGAGGTTGCTGTGATCATAAAGAGAGGTGTGCACGGTGCTAGGAGATGTAAAACCTTGAACAAATCACTTTGGTACCTCGCTGTTAGCAAAGGCCTCACCGCACCTCAGCCCCTTTGCTGGAAGCAGGCAGAACCCTCACAAATCTCTTGGAGTCCCAAAGAGGAGAAGTGAAAAGCAGTTCAGCCGGCTCTTGCTTTCTGTCCCCCAACCAAATTACACATTGTTTTAACGTGTCTGCGGTACCTGGTAACAACCCAAACATCTTTAGAAAGGATCCCATGTTTCATTTCCTCTCATTCAACACCAATTACAGAGCACCTGAGATCTGAGAGGAGAGGTGCATCCCCCTCCATGTGCCTCTTTGTCCCATCTGAGAGCCGGTGCTGTGACATGTCCCTGGAGCTGTCAGGCCTTCGGGATTTTCACCTTCTCTGTCCCAAACTGCAGCCAGGGGTGCTGGGAGCAGGGGCACCCGGGGGTGCAGGCTTTGTGCCAGCCTTCCGATCTGCCTCCTTCACGGGGCCTGGGGACCGAGCCAAGTGTTCCCTGTTACAATGGTCAGCTCAGCCCTGGTGTATGAGGAGCAGCATGGACTGACACCCACAAACATCTCGGGGTGTATTGGTGCCCCTCAAGATCTGTCCCTGGTACCCCACGGGCTGCAGGTGGTGCTCGCAGCCCTGACTGGCACGGGGCAGCCCTTGCTTCGCAGAGACTGAGCGCTTTCCTGGCAGTGCTTCAGCATCAGAGTGGTTAAATGCTGCGCAGCAAGGTCTCCTCCTCCCCTGCTCCCCCCAAAACTGTAGTAACATCTTAAGCAGAAGCATCAGACGGACAAGATAAAGGCAAAGCCCTTCTGCAGGAAGATTTGTCTTTCAAATCTAGATTAGCAATTGGTGTTTGGGGAAGATGGGACCGTAATCTGATTGAATAACGGGAGTTTGTGATATCAATCTCCTTGAGTCCCATTGTCTTTGTGCTGCTTTGTAAATTAATATTCATTTTCATCTCTACATTTATGCTGAATCTCTTGTGCTTCTTGTCTCTCACTGTTTGATGAATTGCAGTCCTACGTACCGGATACCGTGCACCAGAATTAGCATTATACTGTGTTCCTTCACCCTATATCCCGTGTACAGCAGGCATGAGAAGAGGAGCTGAGGCTGCAGGGCCAGAGCTGCCGGTGGGCACAGGGCTGGGCCCTGCCCCGGCGTGCACGGGGTGGGCTCGGTGAGCCCCAGCGCCAGCCTCCCCACAGCACCCAGGCAGCTCTCCTGGCACGGTTCGCTGCTGGTGCCACCTTCCCCAAAATTCAATTTTTTCCCCTTCCCTTAGAATATTGCATCTTGTTCAGTCCTTCCCCTGTCACACAAGCTCCAGCACTGTTTCAATTGGATTCCAAAAATAACCTCTTTATTCACACGGCTCATGCTATTATATCGTAGTACAGCTCGGGCAGGCGAGGGGTCATTCCATTATCCAGGAACGAGATAACTGAGTATTAGGGCAGCCAGACTCTTTGACTCTCTGCCCTGTGGTAATGGGCCTTTTTTAAGGGCATTAACCAATGTTTCTACTTAGGTATTTGACAAGAGTAAAGGTAACATTGCCATTTAATCCTCCCTTTTCTTTTTTTTTTTTTTTTTCCTTGCCTATAGACAGCACTCACGTTTACTTCTCTTCAAGTGCTCAAACTTCAGAACCACGGAGCTCCTTTTCACTGCACCCCTCCCTGGAAGCCCTGGCCCCAGCAGGATGAAATCCTCCAGGCGCTCAGCCTCCGTGCTGCAGCTGCCCGGCAGGTGCTGGTGTTGGGTCCTCCAACTGCCCCCACCATGGAACCATAGAATCACAGAATACCCCGAGTTGGAAGGGACCCAAAAAGATCATCGAGTCCAACTCCTGGGCAGCCCCAGCCACCCCACAGCCGGGCAGGGGGGACAGTTCAGGACTACGGCCTGCATCACACCCACAGACTGTCCCATTGCCAGCCCGCAGCTCCTGCTGCTCCCAGCTCCCACCTCCCTTCCTCCCCCTCTGGCACAGTTCTAGCTGCTGGGCAGATGCTCAGAGCCGGTAAAGAGATGAATTATTCTGGTGGATGGAGCAGAAGCACACACGCTGCCACGCAGCCGGGTTTCAGCCCAGTTTGCCCGCTTTGCACCCCTGCACCCCCACGCTGGCGGTGTGTGTGCGTGGCTGCAGGCAGCCCTGCTCCCGCTGCAGTCCCACAGGTAAACTGCTCCAAAGACAGAGAGGGAGGCCTGGCGGGTATTGTGCCTGTGCGACTGTGCCATTAGTGCAAGGCATTGCAGCTCACACTGCTCTCCACGTGTGTATTGCCCTCTGATAAGGCCACAGCCTGTGAAACACACTCGGGAGTTAGGGACAAGGTTTTTTCACTTCCCACTTTCCCCAGGTGCGGTACCTGGCAGCGGGGGTCAGCCCCTGTTCACACTGAGACTTCCTCCAGACTGAAGAGTCAATGCCCAGAAGCCCTAGGTGTCTTTGAAAAACCACGGATCAGCAGTCTGTTTTAAGGAGTACATCAAGCAGGAGGCTCTTCCCCACCACAAGCACACAGCCCTGTCGGAGCGGGGTGAGAGAACTTCTGCACAGACCTCTCCCCTCCCGACCTTGTCCTGGTAGAGCTTCAGCTTGGCAGCAAAGCACCCGCAGCCGGTGCCTGCTGGCGGACGTGCCACCAGTTGCAATTCCCACAGCTCCCCTCCAGGTCCCCGCTGTCCCCTCGTGGTCTCCCTGGCCCACGGCCCGCTGAGGGGAGCGCAGGGTGCCTGGTGCCTCCACGAGCTCTGCAGCCGGCACCAGCCTGCCTATCCAGGTGAAATGACGTCCGGAAAGTTTGCTATGCCAGCATCTCACCTCTTTAACGGTGGAAATGTATATACCGAGGATTGTGGCTTAATTGATTGATTAATAACAGAAACTCTAATTGGATCCTCCCAGCTTGTACATAAGATGTCTTAATGTTAGAGCCTAGGGAGTAAATGCACAGCATGGAAGTATGAAGTGCAGCACAACCAGTAACACTTTCAATTTAAAAGTCAATCTCATTATACGAGAAGCTGTTTTCTCTATCCCTCTGGAAAGGCAACAGCAATCTCCCATCTTCTCCCTACCAGAGCCACATGGTTTGTTAGTGTCTGTGGGAGATGCAAATACAAGCGCTTTTTTTATTTGTTCCCACTGCTGCATATCTGAGCAGTTCAGTAAATATTCATGAGGCTGCCATTGTAGGAGCTCTGAAAACTACAGAAAATATGCCCTCCGAGGTGACATGTAATTTGGCACTTCCCGCATGGAGAGGCAAAGGATGCAGCCAGAGCAGAAATATCCTAATAATTAAATACCTTGCTACAACCTAATCTTTTCTGTTTCTCATTAAATATGAGACACCTCAAACCTTTTCCATATGCAGGGGCCCCCGTAGCACAGAAGTTGGCAGGACCAGCTAGGAAGGGTAGATCTGCACAGACTGTCCAGGAGACCAGGCAGCATCTAGGGCCAGGAATGTCTGTAATTTCTTCCCAAATTCTCACTGTATGGTCACAGTGCCTCTCACCGTGGAAAACAGAATCACTCTGTGCTGAAATATCTCCAGAACAGGCGCTGACAGGATGTCCCTCATGTTCTCCCTGCTCACAAAGGATGTGGTCCTCCTCAGTTAGTTCCCCTTTTGGGCCTGGTTTATGCTTCCAGACAAGCCTTGTGTGGAAATGGCTTGAGTTCATACTCTCGGATTGACTACTGCAAAGGTTACAGCCTGCTTGCTCCCTCCTGCAGCTTTCCAGTCCCCGCCACCTGAGGTCTCTAAAAAAAAAGCCAAATGGTGCTAGAAAAACAGCAACACTAAACACAAAACCACTCCTTCAAGTATTCTCCACATTTTGCTCCAGGTCACCATTTTGGTTTCCTGGACTCTTTCCATTGCAGTAGCCTCCTTTTACAGGAGGTCTGCCTTTTCTAGACAGCTCTACTGCGATCTAAAAGGTCGGAGTCCGGAGCCGTGTGGAAGGAAATGTTAGCTCGGGCCATTTTATTAAGGAGGTTAATGAACTGTTAAAGTGGATTGTTCCCAGGCACTGATTCTTGGACGCCTGCCTAGGGGAGCCCTCTGCGCCTCTGCCCATGAGCCAAGTGCCTGCGAGGCTCCAGGCTCTCGGTGCATTAGACACGGAGGCTTTAGACACGGAGCCCGGCAGATGCCGCCCTGGCCCAGCACCATCTCTGTGCTTGCAGGGTGGCTGGGCATGGTGTCGGTGCACCCTGGTGGGAGGCAGGAGGGTCCCTGTGCAGAGGGGAGCTCCCACCAGGAGCCTGCTTGGCCCCCATGGTGATGGGGGTGCTCTGCACTTCGTACCCTTGGGCCCTCTGCCCGCGGGGCAGGAGGCAAGCACATGCTGAGGAGGCCGTGTGGTGATGAGAGGGCCGCAGAGGATACTTGATTGAATCTGATCTTGCCCCCATTTACTAGCTGTGTCTATAACATCCCCTTTATAGATCCGCCAGCCAGGAGATGTCCTGCCTGCTGCTTGTCCTGTTTCCTTTAACTACACCATCATTGGCATCTCAGTGTCATTCACGCCGTAATCTCGCAGATATCTGTTTCCTATTTGGATCCCACCTGTCAGAGCACCTCTTTCCCGCTGGCGGTATGGGTAGTGAATGACCTTCAGCCAGCGAGTGGTTATAGCCTTAAGACAACACAATTAAACATGTTTTATTGCTTAACACACTGTGTCAGGAGCCTTAGTTGTGTTTTTGTTCCAGTCTTCTATCGTTTTCAGAAATGCCTGGAACTGTGACAGCTCAAAGCGCTGGTGCACTCCTGC
The DNA here is from genome assembly GCA_011075105.1 of Heteronetta atricapilla. Taxonomy (NCBI): domain Eukaryota; kingdom Metazoa; phylum Chordata; class Aves; order Anseriformes; family Anatidae; genus Heteronetta; species Heteronetta atricapilla. Next base: position 751,659 of record CM021745.1, on the reverse strand, counting down.
TCCCAGGTAATCAATAGAAAGCCTCAAGGTATCTCACACTTCTGTCAAATATGGAATTTTTAGCATGAAAGCATTTTCAAGACTTTTTTGGTCACTGCAAGGCTCCCCCGCCCTCCCGCTCCCATAGCTGTCAGGGCAAGGACACTGGGCTGCTGCAAAAAGGAGCAGCCGGGCCGCGGGTGGAGGGCTCTGGATGCACACCAGGACAGGGTGGATGGGCTGGGGTGGATGGGACCGGACAGGACGGATGGGGCAGAGCTGAGCCAGGGCCCCACGGGAGGCCAGTGCCACTGTGCCGGGATGCCACTGCACTTCCCAGCCTCCGGGGAAGAACTGAAGGCACGGAGGAGGGATGGGCTTGGTGCCAGTGACACCTACGTGCGGTCACCGTGCACCCCCTGAAAGCCTCCTGCACTGCCCAGCACACGCAGAGCAAAACGAGGCGTGTGGGACGCTCACACGGCTGGGCCTGGCTGAAAATATGTTAATTTTTTAGTGCAGGTACTCCACTTTCCCTCTGCTTCGGGGCTGTTGTTTTGGTTTTGTCTGTTTCCTGTTGTTGTTGTTGTTTTTTAAGAATCCTTGTGAATTAGATCCCAGTAGCAATTTATCTGTTTTTCAGAAAAACGCCTGTGTTCGTGTGAGCAGCATGCCAGGGTGAAATGTTAGTTTCTTTGGGTAGAAAAACTGTCTTTTCACTTTAGAAAATTATTCCAGGTAAAATTAAATATTTATGTATTTCACAGTCTCGCGAAGCTTGTTTTTGCTCAGATGAAGAGGAGTCTCCAATATCACCCCATTTGTACCATCATAGCTTTGGCTGAGGTTCGTCTGGCTGCTGGATCTCTGCATCTGCTGCATCTCTTAGCACACAGCTCAAAACCTTCGGTTCAAACCTCCACCAAGTTGAAATGGAGGCAGCAGACATTTTGAATAATATCTTATTTCTTTCTAAAGTGTTCATTTTCAGCCTATGGCCTCTGTGAGTTATTCTTTGTCATTTCTTAAATGCATGATCGGTACAAAGTCAGGCCACGTGATTTGTGTGAACTTTTTAATAAGCCCTCTCTCAGACGGTCTCACATTTATGTGTAAATGACTACTCATTTCCTGAACCCTCATCCAATTGGCTTGTGCAGTTGTTGTCATTAATGGTTTTAACTGCATTTAAATTGTCTTGATTTGTCTGTGAGTTGCATTGGTCAAGAAACTCTTGTTTGACACATACATCATTTCTGTCTTGATCTAACCTCCAAGATGTCCTTTGTTGCCAGCAGTAAATGCTTTTGGTAGCAACCAGAGGGCACAGCAGGGGTCTGTCGAGCCTGTGCTAAGGTGTGAGGTCTGTGCACACAGGGCTGTTCCCACAGGAATTAACACATTTCGTGGCTGACCAAACTATTTTCCTATTCCTCCTCCCGAGAGCTTTTTCGCTGCCTCTGTGGCAAACCTCCCCAAGTGAAATGATGCTTGCTCCATGCACGGATTTGATGGGAGTTTTGTTTGCAGAACCCAGAACAAACTAACCAAAAAATTAAAGTGAAATTGCTAATTAGACTGAGATTGTGCAATGTTTTGCTTAAAGGTTTCCTGATGGGAGAGGGCATCCCTTACCCAAAGTAGGAGCCTCTTTGCAGCATTGGTGCTGCCCATCCATGCCTGTGTGCAAGATGCCAGTGCCTCTGTGCGAAGGCAGTGCAGGAGGCACAGTACTTTTTCTCCTTAAGGCTCAATCACCCTTTTGCACCACAATTATCTCTGGACTAGATTCACTGCATCAACGCAGAGCTGCATGCAATCCGAAACCAGTTGCTTTTCAAGAATTTATCCTGGGGCTACCAAGGCTCCACAGCGGCCTGGAGGGGAGGCAGGAGGGTATGCAGCACGAAGCCTTGTGGGACAGCCCGCATGGGGTCACGCACATGAGGCTGCAGGGAAAGCTGCTGAAGCACCCCGCTCCCCTGCAGGACCGGAGAGCAGAGTTTGGCATCCGGGGGCAGGCAGCAGCAGCAGGCTGGTGTTGCTGGCCGATGGCAGCATGTCCCCTTCCTGGTGAGGTCTGGAAAGCTCTGCCTGGGATGAGGCAGGCCAAGCCTTCTTCCTACAGCCATGCACAGCCTCTTGTGAAACAGAAGCAGTGAAACCCACCCGTGGCTGAGCTGTCACTGTTGTTGGACCCCACGCTGCGAGGGTCTGGCTTTGTCCCCATCCCCGCATCCCTCCCAGGCGGGAGCATGGCTCTCCAGAAGGACGCTGGGCTGCATCTCCACAGCACGCTTCTCCAGTGCTCCGCATCCCACCGCCTGTTGCTGCTGGTGCATGGCAAGCCACTTTGCTTCCTCCTCCTGCTCTCCGGGGGCCGGCCCCGTTCCCACCCGTGCCCAGCAGAACGCGGCGCGGGCTGCGTGCAGGCACTGGCTGGCAGCGAGCGGGGAGGCCACGAGGAGCCAGAGCAACCGTCCTTGATTGGAGAATCCTGACACAAATGGCAAGAGAAAAACAAATAGGGAGGGAAATGAACAAATTACACCGATAATTGGTTTAAAAAATGCATCAAAGAAAAATGATATCCAATAATACTGCTGGTTCCTAATGAATGTGTGTGTAATAAAATCAGGCTGTTTGGGCCGTGGTTAGCCCTGCACTTCACATCCCCAGATTAAAAATGGAACATCTGTGATGATTTAATTTACATGTTAATAACAAACAGGCCTCCAGAAACCAACGAATAAATGCCTTTTATTGCCGGCGTATCTTTTCCACTGCAGCTTGAATGAAAACTCTGGTAATTAATTGTTTTAAGCGATTCTATTAAAAAGTGTCTGGAAGTGCTGTGTGCCGAATGTTTATGTGAGCCGGCAGACGAGAAGAATACAGACGAGGAAGCAGCCTGCTAATTATGTGCCTTTTTAAAATTCACTGCCTTAAAGACATGGGATACTTTTAAACATGGAAGTCGACCTGGGCACATTTATTTTTCCCCATTGTTCCTTTCCAGTCAGAAAGTTTGCAATTTAAAACGAAGAGCGGATCCCGATGTGGCTGTCTTCCTGCACAGAGCGCACTGGGAGGGAAAGCCGCCTCCTGGAGCATCGGGGCTCGGCCGGGGCATCGTGTGCCGGCCCTGGGGCACGGCAGCTGGACGTGGCCGCTGTGCTGCACGCGAGCTGCAGGCACCTTGGCCAGAGACTGCCTGGGCGTGCAGCAGCTCCCCAGGCAGCTGATGCTCCATGAGACAATCACACTGTGGCCTCCCTTTCTCTCACAATGGGTTCAGTTTTGAAAGGAAATTCTTTCACATGCTTTGTGCTCTGGAAACGGGTCTTACAAACGTGCAAGTGCCTTCATCCAAACTGCCGCTGCCCTGCTACCTCTGAGCTGTGCAGCAGTTGCTGCCGTGCTGCAGCTGCCTGGCTCCGGGCAGCCGGGGCCCTGCCGCGTGCCCACCAGTGCTGGGACCGAGCTGCGCAGGGCAGCTGCAGAGCTGCTGATGGGAGCAGGGTGAAGCCGTGCTGAGCAACTCCAGAGCTCCCAGCCAGAATTCCCGCTCCTGACGTCCAGGAGCTGCCCTGCGGAGCTGCTGTCTTCCCAAGATGCTGCTGGTAAAGTTACTTTCATGACCACTGCATGTCCTTAAAATGAACATCACGGCTGCTGTTTCATCATTAAAACTGTTCAGTATGTTTTGCAGAGAGCGTGAACAGGCCATGGAGCTGCCACCCTGGCAGAGGCACGTGCCCAGCGCCTCACCCTCACCTCGGGCTGGCACTGGCGCTGCCCCAGCTGCTTGCCAGCCACCTCCGAGGTTTGTTTGCCGTGGGGACAGGGCCTGGTTCATGGCAGAGATGCCCTCACTGCTCACTTGGCAGTGACTGCCTCCTGGATGGGAACATCTGGTAAAAGCATCGCAGCCCTAATGAACTGCTCCCTGGCTATGGACTGAATCAAAGCCTGAAAGCAGAGCGAGTGGCCGCGGAGCAGAGCGCCCAGCCTGCGGCCGCTGGGCAGGGAGCCGTGCCTTTTTCTTGTCCTCAGGTAAAACAAAACTACATATTAGCAAACAAACGCCAGTACTGCAGAGCTTTTGCACAGACGGTAACACTCCGTGACTCTCTCGATGGTGGCTCACACAAGAGGGTCAGACACCAGCGGCCCTGATCTCCGTCCCGAGCTGCATCTCCAGGCACCATGGCAGCACAGAAGATCCCTGCAAGGGGCGGCCTCCCTGGTGTTCAACGCTTTTCATGTGCTGGCTACAAACGCACAGACAGACAATGCACCCTCCCGTTGGGTGGGTAGATGCGATCTGTGCAGCACACACATATCTGCTCACACAGAAAGCCGATCTTTGTCACCGCATCACTGCCTTTGGCCTGCAGAAACACCCCTTCGAACAAACAGCTCGTTTCCTGGGCCTGCTGCGGGTGGTGAGGATCCCAGGCCAGCTCCCGGCGGTGTTTCCCTGCATTGAAAACACCCCGTACAAGCACAAACGGTTGCGCTGGGGGTCACCGTGAGGAGGCTGGGGAGCTGCAGGCCCAGCACCGCGGCACCCAGGCTGCGCAGCGCTGTGGGGCGCAGGGGGCATGAAGCTGTGAGGGGGGTGCTGGAGCCATTGCCGACCCTGGCACGGCTGCAAGCGACCTGCGTCGTGCCCTGCCACCCTTGCTGGCCTCAGCCAGGACAGACAGACGGGGACACCAGTCCCGGGGTGCCGGGCTGAGGACAGGCTCCAGCCGAGCACCCCGTGGCGGGCCGTGGGGCTGTGGGCAGGAAGCGGATGTGTGCGCGTTATTTATGGCGCGTGGCAGCAGGACAATGCTTCCAAACTAAAAATTGCTCCTAAACCAAAGCATAAATTTCAGCTGACAGCAGGCAGGCAGTGAGGTAAATCGGGAGGAAGCCGTGCGGGCTGTAACATTTCTGTTGCTGTTTGCTATTAAAAGATAGGGGCAAGGGAGACAGGAAAAAAAATATCTGTAAGGTGCAGGATTACACATTTCTTGGAGTAATTACATCCACAATTCTACTTGGGTGACAGGGAGCTCCCCATAATCACCGCCAAAGAGGCTACAGACTAATGTGCTCTAATGAGAAGGGAAGACTTCTTTTCCACCCCTCTCTGCCTTTCATGTTGTGATTGTTCCGAGCTGAGAGCTGCCCCTCTTCGCCAGGGGTGCACGGCATTCAGTGTATGCTCCCTAGCACCACAGAAAGAAAAGCCCACTCTCTGCCTTTGTTTTGCACATGAAAAGCTCTCCTTCCCTCTCTGTCAGCTGAATGCCGTAAGACAAGGTCCTTTAGCACACGCAGAGTTTGGGCAACCCTTGCTGTCGCTGGCTTCCCCCTGGGCTCCGTGTGCTCGGCATTGAAAGCAGACGTATAGGAAACCTCCAGTTCCATTTGAAAAGCACCTGGGAGCATTTAGAGAGGTCCCTCTGTGGGGTGGAGATGCCTTTCCTCCTGCCTCCCTCCCAGCTTCTCCTTGGAGCTGGGTTGTTTGCTGCTCAGCTCCTCTCGGGCTGTTCCCAGGGGCCGAGGCAGCTTTGCTGAAGGTTTTTCCCCAAAAAGGATCAAGAGGAGCGCTGTTAAGGCAAGGAAGGCAGGAGGGAGGGAGGGAAGGGGTTCCCTCGAGGACGGGTGTTTGCACAGGAGGTGATGGGAGGGAGGGAGCCGTCCCCAGACCCCGTGCTCTTGGGTGCCCCTCGGACACGGTGCAGGGCTGGATGTGGCTGGGAGGCCGCCGCGTTCACGGCCCCAGAAAGCAAAATCCCCTCCCTGTGGGCCGGTGGGCAGCCAGAGTGGCTCCATCCCTGCGGCAAACAAAGGCAAAGAGCCACTTGTCAGCTCTTCAGTCAGTCAATATTTCACTGAACTTTGCTTTCCCTATTTAGTACAATTAAAATCCCAAGGAGAAGTCTTGTATAAATCAAAGTTCTTTTAAAGTGTACCACGCAGACACACATATCGGTGCTGCTGCACAGCGTGTGCCAGTAAAAAATATGCAACCCCCTTTGGCAACACAAGCAGAAATAAGCAATTTAGGATCTTAAAAGATAAAAGATAATAAAAGTAATTAAGATAATTAACCACCCTGAAGAGAGAAGAATTTACTGCTGTAAATTTTGTACTTAGTTTTAGATGGCAATATCGCAGCTGCCACTCCACTTAATATACAGCACATGAAGGCGTGCTGCCTGTGCCAGCGCCGTTGGCTACAAGGGGGGCTCACCGCAGTGTGGCTATCAGTGGCCACGCTGCACAAGCCTTGGGAAAGCCTTGCCCCTGACGTGAGCTGGCTGCGACCCTGGGTCACGCAGCTCCAGCCTGAACAAGGAGCAGGGAGCGAGCACAACACGGCACAGCATCGAGGCACAGATGCTCCTGAGCACCAGCTCCTCCGACACCCAGAAGCTCGTTCCTTGGGCAGCCCAGTGCCAAGCCAGTCTCACAGGGATGAAGCAAGAGATGGGTTTGCTCTGAGCCCAGCTTGGCCTCTACAAAAGGGCTTTACACACAGCAGCATCCAGCCCAGCCCCGCACTGCCCTCAGCAGCACTGCCACAGCCCCAAGTGCCGGCGCTGAGAGCAGGAAGGGGAGCGTTTAGCCAGCAAGGCTCTGCAGAGAGGCACCTTGTGGTTTTGTTGCTTGCACATGAAAGCCTCTGGGGCCAACGGGGAGTGCTCTGACCATGCCTGGCCGTGCAGTGAGGGGAGTGGGGCATGGCCTGCTCTGCCTACCCCACGCACCATGCACCGTGTGCAGGGCTGGCACCAGGACCAGGCGAGCGCTGCTCCTCTCACCAGCCATTTGCTGGGTTTCCAAACAAGTGTGTTGTCTCACGCTGGCTGTCATGCTTCAGACGAACCACCTGTGAGCATCCCAAAGGAACCAAAACGCTCCTTGAAATTCTCCATTGCCTCCCAAGCTAGACTGCTGCTGTGCTTTAGTGAGCGCACATCATGCTACTGGTATTGCCTTGTTGTTTCCTCCTCTCCCCATCCGTCTGTATCCATCTGTTGCGACTTAGCTCTACTAACAAGCTTTCTGGGATGATGAGTGCTTTTAGCTCCATGTTAAGCAGTGCCTGGCACAGCAGGAACACAGCCATGGCTAGGACTGCTGGCCACGCTGGAGCACAAACCCTCTTCTTCCTCATTGCTTTTCTTAGCCTTTTGCCCGATGCAGTTTCACACCGAGAGATGCTGCACAAAAGGGGTCATGAGAGTCATCCTGCACATGTGTGCAGGGATCGCCAAGGGCCAGCATCACCTTTGCTCTTTTCAGTCTCTGCCTCTTTGCAAGGAAATTCCTTCATTAAACAAGGACCAGTAGTCCCATTCTCCTCATTGACACCAGACCCTCGCAGCGTGAGCTGATTCTCTGCAGGATCGCCCTATTCTTTCTCCAATTAGCTAAGCCAAACCAGCCCTGGCTGTCTTGGTGCTGAGGCGGTGGCTCTATGAATCCTGTTTATTCTGCCAAGACTCCATTGCCCAGCACGCCTGGCCCACTGACCCTACTCAGCGCTTTGCACAGCACACTCCCAGGAACCTTCTGGCCTTACCACAGCGTTAGGAGACAACCACACCGTTCACTTTCTGATAAGAGCAAACCCAGTTTCACTGAGCCCTCCCCAAGCCACGTCCTGGGCTGCCTGCTCTGCCTTCCCCTCCTGCTGGCTCCCTCCCTGCAGGTTCTCACCAAATGCTCACTCCCGAGGGGAAAACTGGGACAACCTCACAAGTCCCTGGGGCTGGTGGGGCTGATCCTCCGTGCCCAGCCACTGACTCCCACCCTCAGTGGCATCACCTCTGGTGTGCCCTGAATTTCTGCAGGAACCAAGAAGACTAACCCTGCAAAACAAAGCAAGGAGATGAACTTGGAGCTGACTTGATTCATTAGCGGGCAGAAAACCAACACGCAGCTGTGCCGGCACCCTGAGATGCAGGGTTTGTGGCAAGGACAGGCAGGATGGCAGGGCAGGGTAGGGGCAGGACATCCCCCTGGGCACAGCTGCTGTGGCTCTGAGGGTGTGCAGCTGGCGGAGCCGCCGGCCGCGCCGTTGGGACGCTCCCTGCCCACCGCACCGGAGAGCCCACATCCTGCACGCCCTCCGGCACCGCACAGGGGAGAGGCCTTTGAGAGCCAGGCGGCCTGTGCGTTTGTAGCCAGCCTCGTAGTGACTCCAGCTCAGCACTGCCAGCCGAGCCCCAGCCAGCCTTGGCTCCAGCACCCCTCTCCTCCAACACCGGGCAGTGCCGAGCCCTGGCACAGCCAAGCCACCCACCACTCCGCCCTTCACCAGGCCGGCTGTCCCGTGCGCTGGCAGGCTCACGGCTTCTCTGCGTCCCTCGGCCGCCCGCACACACCCATTCCTGCTCACCCCCACATCCCTACCAGCTCCAAGTGGGCATTCACCTTCCTGGTCCCATGCACAAGAACCTAAGAAATGTTTCTATGTTCCCTCTCTGCTGCCCGTCCTGATTTCTGCTTCTTGCTTGCTCTTTTTTAGCATTCCCACTCCCCACGAAGCTCCATGGGCAGGACCAGCCCCGGCAGGACTGCTTGCTCTGCACTCGTGGGGCAAGAGCTGAGCCAGAAAGGGTTTAGAGAAGAGTTGGGAGCAATCAGAGATTACTGAAACCAGTCTGTCCAGTGATCACAAGCATGGCAAGGGGAAGCAAAATTAAGCTGTGGGGAGAGGAAGGTAAGATCCAGCATGGTTTTAGCTTCATTTTCTAATGAAATGCAATTTATGTGATCGGGCTGTCCATGCCTGTCTGTACCTGGCTACATGTCTGCTGTAATAACTTCTTAATCTCTTGGCAGATTTCAACCCAATCTGACAGAAGTGTGGGATAATGACATTCCTCAAAGTTGTGTGAAGAAGGCCTTCTGCCTGGGGGGAGGTTCCCCCTCCCTGCCCATGGCCAGGGCCCGTGCCGGCACGGCTCTTTCGGTACCGGGTGGATACTGGCAGGAGCTCATATCAACTACACAAAATGCAAAAAGCCTTTGACAGAGCTGGTGAATGATGGTGAGAGATGAACTCCTGAGGAGGTCTGTTGCTGGTTCCTGTGCCCTTGGATCTGCTTGCGCCAATGCGAGCTGCAGGCGTTCGAAAGGCGTTTGTGCGGGGCAGAGGCAGGCGGCAGAGGGGGCGCAAATCTCTGCTGCTCCTGCAGCCGTGCAGGGAGAAAGCAGCTCCTCGAGCAGGATGGGACGTGGGGAGAGGACAAGAGCAGGCAGCAGGGCTGGCAGCAGGGGACATGGGGGACACGGACATGTGCCAGCAGGGAGCGGCAGCGCAGGGCGCAGGGCAAAGCCCAGCCTGGCCCCAGCCCGCTCTGCTGGGTGTCGTCAACATGAGAGCAGCTCCCTTCACGTGCACAGAATGTTTGTTTGCTGTAGGAAACCGAAGTCCCAGATCGCTTCCTCTGTATCAGCCACCAATTAACGCAATTTATTGCACTGTAAATCCCCACGGCCGGCAGCCCCCGTGGCCGGGACTGAGCCCGCCTGGCTTCCTCTGCAGCCAGACCTCAGCCCCTGGCCAGGAGCAGCTGGGGCCAGGTTTCTTTGAAATGCAGTGTTGCGAGGGTCTGGACCTGAGAACAAAATCCTGCCTGGGGCGGAAGCAGACGGGGTTATGCAAGAGACCCTTTTTGGCTCTGGGGCTGTGGCTCCGTACAGTTCCTGTACTGCAAATAACACCGGGGAAGACGCGTTGCCATTAATAACATCTCAGCGCCCGTCTGCGCTGCTGCTTTTCCCCTCATGTGTTCGCACCTGCGGTGCCTGCCCCGTGGTAAGGGGACGTGACAAGCGGAGGCAACCGCCCCGGCTGCTGCCCGAGAGCCCCCGGGCTTCAGCAGCGCAGACAGCCACCAGGGATGGGGGAGGCCGTGCCAACCCGCCTCGCACCCAGCGGCCAGCTGTAAATGGACATCGCTTCTTTTAATCCCATAAATCACAGAATTAAGAGACAGAGTCAACCCAGATGCTTGGAAGTTAACCAAAACTTTGAAGAAAAAAAAAGAAATGTATTTACCAGAAAACAGCTATCAAGAGCTTGTAAAGGAAGGGGGAAAAAAATCATGGAGCAAATTTTTGTGAATCTCACTAACTTCCTGCAACTGCCTCGTCAAGGTACCTGACTGCAAAGCATCTGCTGAATGCTAAAAGGACTTTTGCGAGTTTGCTTTGCATTTCCAAAAAGGAGAGCTTTTTTAGAGGAAGAAAATTAATAAAATGCCTCTTATTTGATAATTTCAAAAAAAAATACTTAAGAAATTTTAAGTTGCATTTAAATGATAGAACTCCCCAGTAAAATTTGTTTACTGCTGTTATCAGTTATTTTTAGAATTTTCAGCAATTCCTGCACTGTGAAACAGCTTGGAATAAAAATAGACAGGAGCATTAAAACAATTGGAGAAAAATGTCCTTCTGAAATAGCCCCTTTTATATTTATCAGTAAATAACTGTTCCTGGTGCAGTTTTCTCCCTACGCCTCCCTCCCAGCATTTCCCCACCCAACACTAACGAAGTGCTCCCGTGAGGGCGTGGTGCTGGGGCTCCTGCCTGCTCTTGAGGAAGACCGAAAATCTCGAGGTCTCTCATCTGTCTTTAAAACACGCCACTTTGGGGCTGATGCAAAAGCGTGAGTGTCTGTATTGTGCACACAAGCAATTTCTGCAGCCTGGGAGCCTCCTCATTCCTTCCAAATACAACCTTCAAGTATTCTCTTCATCATTTCCCAGATCCTTCTGTAGCTGCCTATTGTTCAGTGCAAGAAGCTCTCAGGAGCCGGGGCTGAGCTTCATTTAATCGCCGGCACGCAGCGAGCGGTGCGAGCCCTGCCTGCGCCGCCTGCCCAGGGAGGGAACGGCCGCGGCAGGACAGCCCCTGCCAAGGCACCCCCAGACCCCCCCTGCTCCCCATCCAGCCGTCACCTCACTCTCCGAGGGCACACTGACGGTGCTGCCCATGAGCCAGAGCACATCCCGGCTGTGATCTGAGCTTTTACATCACCGCCTGGTTTTGAAAAGGAGACAAAAAGCGGGGTCGGGCTGCGGGTCGCTGGGTGCTGGTGGAGCTCGGAAGGCCGAGGCAAGGGCTGGTTCCTCCCACAGCCCCAGGAAGCCCCTGGGGGCCGTGAGGAGCCGTGAGGATCGGTTCCCTCGTGAACCACCCGGCTGCCTGAGAACGCTGAGCGTGGAAGCCGCTCTGTACCCCAGCAGAGCGAAGATGAAGTGAGCTGACCCGGGAGCAAGCACGCGCCTTCATTTACCCTTTGCACATATTTGTCCAACAGCTCCAGTACCGGAGCTGCTTGCAGGGAAACCTGAGAGGGAGGAGTTAAGGAAAAAAAAAAAAAAAAAAAAAAAGAAAGAAAAAAAAATCAGTTTATTTTATTCCAGAGTGACAAATGTATTTTGAAATGAAATCCAGAAGTGTTGCCAGTGAGCCTTTGTTTGCTCTCGCACAAAAGTCCCAGCCGGGCGGTGAGGAGCGGAGGGAGGAGGAGAAGGAGAGGAGGAGGAGGAGGAGGAAAGACGAGGAGAAGCAGAGCAGGAGAGGAGGAGGGCAGCGCTGCTGAGGCCCTTCTCAGCTGCATTCCAAGGGGCTTTCTGAAAAGAATGAAGTGTTGAGCGTTTGCCAAATAAAGGAGGGGGGCAAAGGTTGCTATTTATCCCAGAAAAGTAGCCAACATTATGTCTATTGATGGGAAGGAACCTGAAGAATTGTGGGAAGGAAGAAAGTTCCTTCAGCTGCCAATCACGGGCCCAAATTTCCATGAGCTGCCAATCATAATTAAAAGAAATGTGGCAGTTCAGGAAGGTCACAGCAGCAAGGATCTCTCTGAATAAACACCGGGTCCCAATTGAAAACCACTCCAAAGGCTTCGAGTGATAAAAACACTAACATCTACATTGATAATTGTTGTTGTTGGTCTCTCAGAGAGACTACCCTTTTTCCCTGACGCCCGGGATGGTCCCCGGCTCGGAGCCGCTCATTTACACATGTCGGGCACAGCCCCCGGCTGCGGGCAGGCCCCGGGCTGTCCCCTCCAGCCCCACGGCCCCAGCAGCACGGGCAGTGCTGCCCCTGCCCCTCAAATGCTCACGGCTGCCCGGCCCGGCCATCCCCCTGCCAGGAGGGTTTTTAGGTGGTTTTCCCACACAGCCGCCGAGCAGAACTCTTGTCTTGTCCGGGTAAAGCAAACCTGTCCCCAAAGCGGCTCTGCCCAATTCTGATGGCGTTCAAACCGCTCGCGGCCCCCGGTCAGTGCAGCCCGTGAGCCCTCTGTCACCTTAGGTTGTTTTTGAAAACAAGTGCAAAGCCTCTCACCCCTCTGTTCAGCACCCAGGTTGGCTTTCATCATGAGAAAAAATATAGATGGACAAAACGCAGGCCCCGCGCAGCCCAGAAGGGCACTGCAAGAATTTAGGCTGCAAGAACTCGGAATTTAGGCTTGCCTTGCTAGTAAGGAAGCTGGAAATGTGGAAAATGATACAAATGCCAGAAACAAGCGGTGGAGCACCCACCCCCAAAACAATTTAAGAGACGACACGGGAGCATGACGCTGGCTCCCAAGGCTGCAGCTTTCCAGCTGGCAGGGCAGCCCCGTGAGCGCAGCCGCAGGCACCAGGCAGCCCGCAGGCACTCGGCAGCCACGAGCTGTTCCCGTCTAACCACGGGCTGGCGAGGAGAAAATCGGTTCTGGGCAGGGAACCAGCACGGGGCCCCTGAAGCTGGAGTGGGATGCGAGTGAAGCACAGGCGTGGGGCAGGACCCCTGCCAGGGGTAATTCCACCGTGACCAGACAAATTCTCTTACACTTTCAGCTTTCTCTCAGTACCAGCCATGCACTTCTCTTCCCGCAGAATGCCGTTCAGCACCCAGGGACTACAGAAGGAATCTCTTCTGCATCCAAGCCTTCTGCACAAGAGAACCAAACTGTTCTGTTCTGGTCTGCTCCAACACACCCAAAGGAACGGGGCAGGGGGTGATGTTTAAATGCTGCTTCCAGCAGCCACACGGTCACCCAGTTCTAGTGCACACATAATAAAAGGCCATCAAGTACCAGCGGACTGGAGGAGGAGGAAGTACATACGCTGTAAGTTAGGCAGCACACAAGACGTACCGATGCTGGTCTTAACACAGCTAACAGCAATCCCCTGCGCCTGAAGCCCGAATGGCCGGGCTACTCGTATACAGACAGTGACATTCACACGGGGAGCAGAGCAGCTCCCTTCTGTGCTTCTGCCGTGGGCTCCTCCAGCCTCTACAGCCTCTAAGGTCAAATCCAGCACCGGACGTGCCTTCTCCTCATGGGCTACGCGGGGTCTCGTGCACACAGCCGAGCACCGTGCCCAGCTGCTCCCAGCACCGGCGTCTGTGCGCTGGCACATGGGCGAGCGCGGCTGCTGCGGGTCCTCCCTGGGCTGCTGGCAGCACTTGACACGTGGTGGTAATGCAATGTGACTTCCAGCTCAGCGCTGCCTGCTGCAACATGCTCCCCTTCAGACTGGCACAGATGCACGATATTTCACTTGGTGCCTTCAGAACCTTTTTGTTCTAAATGTATTTAAAAATTAGACGTTTTACAGCCTCCGCAGAGATGTGGCTTTAGAAGCAAAAATGAAACCTCTAACACATCTTTAACAGAATGAGTGATAAAATGCAATTGTGAGCTTGATTGAAAAAATTATACTGTACAGTAATTTCTTCTGCAGACGTAATCATTCAAATAGCTTGGCACAATAATAGTTAACATAAACTGAAGCAAGCAACATGCCTTCTTGTGTCCACTCCTGATTCAGCTCTGAGGTTTCTCATATGGAGGCATCTGGCAGAACTCTTACTGCAGAAGAGGACTTCAGGGCCACTTATTTTATGGTGAAATGGTGAGCAAAATCCCTGGAACTGAACTTGGTGTCCCCCCAGACTCCGCCAGAGCAGGGTGTCCCTGGACCAGGGATGTCCCTCAGGGGCTGTGCTGGGGATGTTCCTGGGCAGGCTCCGTGCAGGGCTCATCTGTCACGCCCTTGATGTTTAATTAGGAGGAAAGTCCGCTCCGTCTTGGCGCTCGGCTCGCACCTCGGCGGGGCCGGGGAAGATAAGCTCTGTGACACGCACATGATGGAGCACACACAGTGTCTGTCGCGGGATCTATGGAGCCATCTGCGCGCCGCTCGCCCCGCTCCCTCTCCTCGCCTCCCGCTCCCCTTCTCTCTCTCCATTCATTTACTCCGTGGTCGGGCTCCCGGCGGTGCCCCCCTCGCTCCCTCGCTGCCCCCCGCCGCGGGGCCCCGCAGCCGCCCGACTGCGGAGCTCCCGTCCCGGGAGGGCCGGGGGCACGGCCCCGGGGTTGTGCGGCCGGGGGAGCCCCTGCCGCGCTGCTCTGCTGCCCGCCCCCGAGCAAGGAGGGCCCCGGGACGAGCCGTGCTCCCCGCGGGGGGCCGAGGGGGGGGTCCCTGTGTCGGGGGCTGGGGGCGGCGGGGCCCGGCGGGCGCTGCGGGGCCGCGGTCACGGAGCGGCGCGGGGCCGACGGGGGTGTCCCGGGAGCGGCCCCCGCAGCCCCATCGCGGCCCCGCCGCCCCGCAGAGCCCCCGCGGCCCCGCTCCGCTGCCTGCGCCGCCGCTGGCGCCCGGCCCGGCCCGCACAAACCCTCCCGAGCAAGCACATTTTCGGAGGATGCCGTAATCTCGTTCGGCTGCCCTCCCGAATCCCCGGGGAGGTTTCACTTCGCTCCTCCCCGCAGCGAGGCCGGAGCAGCCCTCCCGTCCCCGGGCCGCGCACAGATGGGATCTTTTAGGCGACTCCCCGAGTGTGGCAGGGCGAAATCCCCGGAGCCCGGCCCGGGGCCAAAGCCCCCCCGCCCCCCGGTGCGCTGCCCCCGCTCGCCGCGGGGCCGCCTCCGCAGAGCCACGCGGGGAGCGCCGCCTGCTCGCACCGGGCGTGCATCGAACCCCCAGAAACCCGCACTTCCCCGGGTCTGTTCTCCCTCCGAGGTGCCAGAAATGGCGTTCAGATAATCAATACCAGCAGCGTTCAGGCTTACAAATTGCATACCGTTCATGCAAATGGCAAATGATATATATATTAAAAAAAAAAAAAAAAACCACTTAACTACCCTTTGTGCATAGACAGCTGCAAAAGTTTGCCCTTTCCTTAGTGTTAGTTAAGGCTAACATTAAAATACTCTCTGTGTTCTTGGTGCCTGTTCAATATATTTTATATAAGTTTAATAAAAAAAATTGCTAAGATCATTGGAAGGGTAAATAACTGCCATGCTGACATTGCTTCTATTTAAATCAGCTACACACTGCGTGCGTACATCGTTTGCATAAAACAATATTCAAGTAGGGTGATTTTAATGTTCTGTGCTATTTCTGACTCTCTCTGGATTGCTGTTTGCATATATTTGCATACCCTAGGAGAATTAAACTAGGAGTATGTAAATGAGCTAGCAGGCTCTGTGGTGGAGGAGTTTCTCGGCTCTACAAAGCAGCCTTCTCCAGCTTCCCCTGCTGACAGGCCGCCTCCAGCTTTACGGCCAGGTCGGAGGCTGGAGCAGACCTGCAGACAATGCGGCGATTGTTGGCGAGGCGCAGGCAGAGGCCGGGGCCGGCTGCCTGGCGGGTGCACAGCCACTGCCCGCGGCTCCCCGCGCCCTCCCCTGCTGCTCGCCGCCCCACGCCCGTGGGTGCCCACGCAGGGCCCCAGCTCGGTGCCCTGCTCGGCGCTCTGCTTCTCCCCTGGGCGCCAGCTCCCAGCAGTGGGCCTGGAGAAAAGGACCGGCACGCACTCGGGAGCAGCACAGCGTGCCCGCTCCTTGGCATTACCCCGAGGCGGGGACAAAAGGAGTGACGATAGCTGTTCCTACAGGGGCTGAGCAATCCAGTTCCCCTCCGACTAAACCAGCATCCCTCCTGCCAGACTGGGCTGTCCCTGCACCCCCACTGCCCTCACTGTATGGCACAGAAGGGCAAAACTCTGGGGCATCTCTGCAGCTCCAGGGTCCTGCTGAGCCAGCAGGGTCCAAAAATCCTAAACAAAGCTTCTCCTGGTGCTCCTTACCCTTCCAGGAGGCATGAGGGTGGTGGGAACAATTTTCAGTGCAGCGTGATGAATCTCCAAGAGGCCACATGGGGGCTTAATTAAGCAGCCTGGTGAAGTCTCAAATTTTCCTACTGATAATTGCAGAGCAGTCTTTATACAGCGTGGCTTCCCTGCTGGCATAACTGAGGAAGCATAGCGAGGGGCTTGACCACAGCAGGGTCACCTCTGCATGTCGGCAGCGGGAAGCCCGGCTCCCCCGGGAGCACTCGGGGAGCACACACCAGAGCACCGCGCCGCCCTGCGCTGCCCGAGGGACGGGTGGGCACGCTCCCAGTGTCAGTGTGCACTGGGGAAGACGTCTGCCCCGCTCAGAGCCCAGCAACCAGCAAGGGCCAGGCTGTGCACCCGCTGTCCAGCCTCTGTCCCTGTGCACCTGGGCTGCGTCCCAGAGAATTGAGCTTCTGGCTCTTCTGATAATTTAAAGACGTTCAGCTGCTGGCCAGCAATTCCCTGCTGGTCGCAGACAGTAGTGCCCTAGTGCAGCCCACTGATGGCTGCTTTCCCAAACAGCAAAGTGTTGGCTGAGCTCAGAGAAGTGCCGTGGTGCCCTGTGAAGTGCCCCGGATCAGGTCTGAGTGCTTCCCGGCCTAACGGGATGCTGCATCTGCCCCTCCTGTGTCCCGGTGAGACTGGTGGAGATGCTGGGATTTGCAGGCAGAGGCAGAACTGTTGCGCAAGGCAAGCAATGTCAGGCTGCCCAGCATTATGCACTTCGCATCATCCATCCCCCCATCCATCCGTCCCTCATAAGGGCCAAATCAGAGGGCAGCTGCTGGCAGGGACATGCATGAGAAGTGCAACGATCCCTGCAGCGAGGAGAGGTTCCTCCAAAGCCAGCAGCAGGGCAAGGGGTACAGACCCTGCTGCTCAGCCCCACGCTGGAGCTTCGCGCAAGCTGAGTCCGTGGCTGCTGTTTCCACAGCCTGGTAGCTGCACATCCTCTTGTTGAAGGCTTCTTTTCAATAATTAAAGAGGTATTGGCTTGTTGAGCTCGAGATCATCACTGTGGAAGGGGTGGTAATAACTTTCCACCACAAAAGGACTTTTTCATTCTCCTGCTGATCATGACTTGGCTTTACTGTAAATTAAACACATCCTCACCGGCACCTGAAGGTTAAGGGGGATTTTCCTGCACTAAATCAAAGTGGACACTGGTTTCTTCTGCAGGAAGAATGTGAACTGGCTTAAAAGGTCAAACAGTTCGACACAGGATTTGGGTGGTTGTTTAAGGTCATCAGGCAGCCTGCTCTCGTCAATACATCAATTATTAACAAGTCATTGGAGTTAAAGTGAATTAGTCTTTTCTTTTTTCCATTCCGTTAACAGGATTAGCAAACAGCAAATAAAAATAATTACGGAGGTAAGCAGACCGGGCCGGTGCACTCAGAGGAGCTCGTGCGGCTCAATGGGTGTGCGCCAAGGCCAGGTCCCTGCGTTCGCCCACGGAGCCCTCTGCCTGCCCTGGCCTCGGCACAGCCCTTGGGCCGTGGGCTGCTCGCGAGCTATTAAATACCTGCCGGCCTTTGTGGCGGGAGCCCCTCGGCAGGAAGGGGGCTCAGGAAGGGGGTTCGCTGCAGGACTGGCCCGCAGGGCTGCAGACGTGATGCCAAGCAGTGCCGGGAGCTGCCGAGGGGCTCCCACGAGTGGGCCCTGCAGGAAGACGAGTGGCGCGTCTCGCTCGACCCCGGGTAAGCAGTGGTGCAGCTGGGTTTTCCAGCAGAGACCTCGGCTGGCATATGCAGGAGTGGGCCAGGGCAGAAATTAGTTGCTGGATAACTCACCAGCTAACGCAAACGGCAATTTATTTACTGAGCTGCAACAGCAAAAAGTAATTAAAAGGACAACAAGAGTGAGAGTATGTGAGGGATTGATTACATGTTTAACAAAACAAGAAAATATATTTTCTTTCCTGTGCTCCGTTGCTGCAATAGCGCTAGCATTACAGTTAAATTTCCTCGTGGGATGGATAGTTAAGCCCGCAATCAGTGGAATACATTACTGGTGCGCCGACAGGATGGGCTCCGGCTTTCTGCGGAGAGCGTGCGGGGAGCGGAGCTGCTCCGGCACACAGCGCTGGGGCATGCAGCCTCATGCTGGGATTCTCTTTCTCGGTGGGTGGAGGAACATTAAGCTTACTTAATGACTATTCAGTGTACATTTTTTCACGACTTTTAAAATTTTTCATATCCAACAGAAACACAAATTTTGAAAACAAGAAAAACTGTCATGGTTTTTACCTTTTGCTTTCTTCTCAGTAGTAAAATAAAAGTGCAAGGGACTGAAGCAAATGGGAAGAGAAGAAAAAAAAAAAAAAAAGAAAAGAAAAAGAAGGAAAGGAAAATGAATGATTCTTTCCCAGGATTTATGACATGCTTAAAAGAAAATATATATGTATATCCAAAAAACAACCCTACAGGGAAGTTTTTTATGCTTAAACAGTCTTTTTATCACATCAAATTTTTAAGATATATTTTTGTCCTGCATTAGTTTTAATAAATGCGTGTTAGCAGTTCGTATTATCACTGTTCCTGGACTAATTAAATGTACACATACATTTTTAAATGTTCACTTTACTTCAATTCTCTCTGTTTCAATTTTATTTAAGAGCTTGTTTAACACCTTGCACAAAGCCCTTTGAAATTCCTTCCAGAAAATGTCACACTTTAAGGAGAGAATAGAGCCTTTCAAGAACATAAAACTACATTTGTACTAACATGCAAATGCATAAACACGCATGGGGACACATGCACAGATGCTGCTGGAAGGCTCTGGGCTCGCTTCTCTCCCAGCTGCACACGGAGGGTTTTCAGCCCCCGGCAGCACGCGATGCTCCACGCACAGCGGCAGCCCCCGGCCCCGCGGCGCTGCCTGCGCCCCTGCCCCAGCCGTGCTGCTGGATGCAGCGTGGAGCCAGGTGGGCTCGGGGGGATGGAGCGTGGAGTCAGGAGGAGAACAGCCTCGGGGGAAGCCTCCTGGCTGCAGGCATGGTCTGACACACGTGACTCCCATCCCCTTCCTATGAGCATAGCCAGCAGCAGCAGCACCTTGTCCAGCCTCTTGCAAACCACCAGACCTAGGACTGGTTCTCTGACAGTTCTCTATTTTATGTTAATTCTTTCCCGCCCATTTTTGTCGCTCTTGTTGCTATGAAGGCCATGATGTGGTGTCAGAAGCCTTCATCCAACTTTTCCAGGGTCAGTGGGTGGCCTGAAACCCCCACGGAGAGCTGTGGAGGCCAGAAGTCCAGACTCACTCCTCACTTCCTGAGCAGAAGATGGGAAGCAGTTTGCTGCCTGAGACCAGGAGATAAGCAGTGGTAGGGCTGGCAACAGCACACCGCGCTTCCAGGGAGCTCACAGTGGCATTTCTGACATTACACCAAGAAACTAACTGCGTGGATCTTGCTGGCAGAGTCGTCGTCATCAGTGTTAAGCGAGCATGATAATTGAAAACTTTCCTTTTCAGCCTTTTTCCCAGTTTTAAAATCACAGAGATGTGAACATTGAGAGGGAGTCACTCACAAGCCAGAGGCGGTGTCCCGGGGGCTCCGCCAGGCTGCAGCCGCAGGGAGCGGGGCAGCACCCAGCCCGCGTGCCCCACGGGGTCAGCACAGCACAGCAGCTGGTGCAGGTTATGGGAGCAATGGTAAAAACAAGGCCCCCCGTATGGCTTCAGTCCCCAGGGTTAGCATGAATTGAAGCGTTTCTCACCTGTACTAGGCTTTCCCGAAATGTCAGCCTTTGAGTGCTCCCTGGCAGGCTCAGACAGCAGGCAGCAAGTGTCCATTTGCTGACAGCCCAAAATGCGCCCTCCCTTCTGGAGACAGCCCCCCGCAACGCGTGGAATTATTTGTTTAAAATAAGACACTGGAACTTGTCAGGAGACTTTTTGCAGCATATTGTTTTAAAGAAGACATTCAATTACCTCAGCTGCAATGCTTCACTGTGCTCTGATGATCTACTAAGGGAAAAATAACTAATATGTAGCTTGTTGTGTCATAGACAATTATAGAGAACATCGCTTTTAAGGAAACAAGACTTGTGCCCAGTTGTGCGGGATTTATTAAGTTTGCTGTTTTACAGCAACACGGCAAACTAAGGGAGGGGAACACATTTGCATTTCCTTCAGCAAAACCTTTGCTACGGAGGGGAGGACTTTTTTTTTCCTTCCCTCATTAAAAGCCGAGGAGCTAGCAGGACTACAAATGATGGAGATAAACATCTCAACAGACACATGATTATTTCCTCCTTTAGTTTTACACAGCGTGAGATTCTTATGTGGAAACAAAGTGATTTGGCTATAGATTTATAGAGAGAGCAAATGATTTGGTCCTACATGATGGAGCATATCATGCATATTTTGTGCCTTAGCTCGTGGGCATATTCAGCTCTGCACACAAGACTGATGGAAGGGAGGCAAGAGGGAGAAGAGCTTGGGAAATGCGACATTATGCACAAGAGGAAATGCTGCTAGGATTTCACAGCTCCTTTGGCGAACAATGTGACTGAGAAATGCACTTACCGGAAAGGATAACTTAATTCATCTACCATACAGCAAGCATCTAGGAACCTATACGACAGGCAGAGGGGCCAGGGAAGCACCGGGAATGGCAAAAAACACGATAGCACCGCCGAGACGGCACTGACAGGCTCACAATCCTTCCTGCCCCTGCTGCCTCCTGCACTAATACCCATTGACTGTGTTTCCTCAAAGATCAGGGTATTATCGTGACTGTTTGGGCAGTTCTTAGTAATGTTTTTTATTTGAATGCTAATCTCTACACACACAATGAAAGACCCTGCTCCAAGGATCTTACAGTTTAAGACCTTGATCCTGCAGACTTACGAAAGTGCTTCATTTTAAGTGCATGATTAACGCTGTTGACTCTGGTGCTTAAAATTCAGCATGCACATAACTGTTTGGGGCTTTAGCTGACAACTAGAGTTCTCTGGAGATGTTAATGTGCTTTAGCAGAAAACATAACAGTGCATCCATGGGAGGTGCCTACAGAGTCACCCAGAAATAGAACAAGGAACAGCTATTTTTTTTCCCAGAAAGAGGAGCCTGAGAGCAGTGATACAGTCTTTCAGTTGGAGGGATCTGAATTTGATCGGGTTTGGGGTTGTGGGCATTTCTGTAAGCATTTGGATGAGAGACATGAACAAGCTTAGGGGGTGTGATTGATGGGTGACTTAGTCTTCACTGGGAAAGCAAGTGAGGACGAAAAACAATGAATAAGCCTTTATGGAATTCAAAATTCCCACCAAATGCATTTATCTTTTCCATTTGCTATAAATGGGCTGGGAGCAGGATAGTATTATTTCTCCATTGCTGGAAAGCGGAGGGTAGCCTTCACACCACCCACCACAGCGATAAACAACGTTCTCATGAGCCCATTGCTATTTATAGAAGCAATCCTATTTCTCACATATTTGCCTCTCGGTTACTGAGCAAGGGCACTTTCACGGCCCTGATGGATCTGAGCACATTCAGACACTAATCCCAGGGGAGGGATGCCATTCCAGGGATGCATTGCTCTGTCACTGGATGAACCATAACCTGTTACAAGCCGGCTTTTCCCAGGCACTCCGCCACGCCAGGCGTAATTCTGTAGCCAAAGCGCATTAATAGCACAGGTACAACACAGGCATCGCCGCGCTCTTCCCACCTGTGCTGAAGAGGTAGGAAAGGAGGAAGGGGGGGGTGGGGGTTAGGAAGGATTTTACAGGATGAATGATCTGCTTTCTGCTGAGAACTCAGGCACATCCAATAACCTCAAGCAGAGAAAATCTCAGCCTGAATTAAAGGCTCTGCTGGTCTGAATTCTCCTAAATATTCTGCACTGGTTGCAAACACTCCAATTTCAGTCTCATTTGCTCTCTCTCTCATTGTAGTATCTCCTGAGTTAGTGTCCTTGCTTGCTCTGAGATGCCGTAGCCAAAAACCAGCTAACGTTTGGGGGGAGATGTGCCAGCTAAGAGGCAAAACAGCTAACTGTCTCCAGCGAGGGCGATGCTGATTGCTCAGAAAGCAGGGGCTGCTCCACTGCCGCTCCCCCGGGAAGCAGCCCTGCAGGTACTCAGTGTTGGCACCTTCCCAGGGCCACTCCAGCCTGCTGCGTGCCTTCCCCGTGCCCCTGGCACCAGCAAAGGCACTGAATCGTCCCCACCCCCCCTCCTCTTCATGTGGTGAGAGGGAGAAAATGAGTCAAATGACAGAGCAAAAAGAGCTCTGGGTTGCTCACTGTCACCATAATACCATGGAAGAGTGGCAAGAGCAAAACCCAAATAAGACTTCAAAGGGCTCTTGGCTTTTCTTCCTCATTTATTTATAAAAATCTGCTGCCTGGGATAGGAAAAAAGTACACCTTTCTGGCCTGGGTGATTTATTTTTGTGCTTTGCTTGTCTTGTTTTCCTTAATGTGATATGCAAATCCCAGCACAAGGGAATGCAGTGTACTTTTCCCTCTGTAAACGTATCCTGCCCAGACCCAGAATGCCATCCTTAGCAGGCAGCCCAGGAGACCCCTTTAGCTAAAGCTGCTGTACGAGGGAGACCATCCCTGAATCTCCTCGGGTTGTGGGCAGCAGGGGATGGCACCGTCCTGTGGTTCTCAGGGCTGTGGGTCTCCCACAAGGTGTCAGAGCATTCCTCGGGTAATGTAATTTTGGTGCAAGAAGGTATGTTACTCTGGGTAAAATCGGTGGTCTACTATTTCACCTGCAGAGTCAGATATTTCACGCAGAACACAGCAAAACACGCATGCAGCTGCACTACCGCTAGCTGGGACCCAGGAGGAGGGCAGCAGAGCCAGGCCTGTCCAGGACGTGCCTGGGACTTCAGTCGGATGGGAAAAGCTGCTCCAAGTAGCCGTGTGCCTAAGGACACAGGCTGCTGGTAGCAAACCTCACCGAGCAGAGGGCCAGCACACGCTTCTGGCCCCAGAGATGCTGAGCCCCAGCCTCCCTGTGAGCACCCAAACCCCACGGCCTGTGTGTGGTGGGTGCTTTAACATTTCTGCTGGGAGTGGAGAAGGGGACTCCAGAGGTGTCAGATCCATCTGACACTAGGAAAATTCTTATAAATAAAATAGTTCCTATAAAATCTGTATGACATCTCTACAGTCCATCTAATATGGGCTGTAATAAAGGAGAGACATAATAACGACAGCCAGAAACACCGTCTTGCAGCAAGAAATCTTATTTTAAGAAGTATAAAAAGAAAAGTAATTTACGCTGTATTAACATTTTAAAAGTGCGTTAGCAAAGAGGGGAAATACATTACTGACACTTTTGGTGATGCAGCGCAGTGCAGGGAGCCCAGCCAGCACAGGCGGCGTTCCTGCCCTGCTGAGCTCCCATGGCGCTGGGCGGACCCTGCACCACCCAGGCCACCAGTCGTTGGTCCATCAGAGCCCAAGATTTCTCCATTAAAAATGAGGCGCAGTCATGAGAAGAGCCAATATTGCTACGGGTGAAAGTCAAAATCCACATTTGTTTTCATTCTTTTTTTTTTTTTTTTCTTTATTTTTGCAAATAAGAGGCATTCTGCTGCCACATCAAGGCACTCTTCAGTTTCTCTTTCATAATATCTGGAATGGGGCAGCTGGGTAATTATACTCGATGCTACACAGATATTTATTCAGCTCTTATAAGGCATGCCTCACCTGTTCAAACCTTTGTCATCAAAGCATTTAGAGCATGAAACCCAATTAAAGATAAAGCTCTTGCTGTTACAATGGAATAGCTACAAGAATTAGCACTTAAGCTGCATTAGCAGGTGGCATTTGTAATGACGATGCACCCAAATTTGTCTTTGGTGATTACTCAGGGCAAGCAAAGGGTAGCTTTCCTTTCTGGGTACATTATCTATCAAGCAACATTTTTCCCTCCACCTCCATCCTGCACTGAGCGCTGTGCCTGCTGCTTGCCCCGCTGCAGGTCAGGTGCTCAAGGTCATCCTTTGGGAACAGGGAGCATGTGCCAGCTGAGGTACGCTGCAGGGAATTTGCTGCTGGATCTCTCTGGAGAAGCAAATGGATGGGTGCAGAAGCTGAGAGGGTAAAAAAGCTGAGACCCGAGCACATTTGGGCGAGGTTGGGAGTGATGCACTAGAAATCTTAGGGGAGAATAAAGGCCCACTTCCCAGAAGAAGGAAATGATGTGCTGGTTGGTGCAGCGCGAGGTCTGAGAGGGGCGGCTGGTGTGGTGACAGCTCCGAGCACCAGCAGCCTGCTGCTGCCTCCTGCCCGGCCAGCTCGCAAGGCAGCCACAAGCCACAGCAGCAGGCACCGGCTGGGGCTGCACCGGGGCCACCCGACGCCCTCACAGCACCCAGGGCAGCCCCTTCCTCTGCCCCTGCCTGCGCTGTGCTCAGAGCCCTCTGCGAGGGGGGGCGCAGCCAAGGGGCAGTGCCCGTACAAGGCTGGGGCTGCAGGTGCCAGCAGCTCCTTCCAAAGCTCCTGTCTTCATAATAAAAATAATTCTCAGCTCATCTGCTTCATCTCCAAAGCACTCCGTAAGCAGTGATTGAGCCATTCTGCCCTCTAGCAAGAGAGGTTAATATTATGCACTCCAGTCCGTGGAGAAGGACGCAGAACCGTGCAGAGGTTATGGGCCAGCTAACCAAAAATGCCTGTTAGTTCTGGGCACTTTCACTTTAAAGTGGCTGACCTCTGAGATACCGTCAGTCTGATTTTCAAAGGCGTTGAGCATATCCTGCTTTCATTGACCTTAAATGCAGAGGTACACAAAATTAAAGGCAACTATAAAAATTCTTGGCCGAAGCGAGCTGCCCAGGGCACGGCGGTCAGAAGGAAGAGAGGGGCCTGGGGCTGCCGAGAGCTGAGCCCTGCACGCGTCCTCCACCTGCTCTGAATTTCTTTTGCAGAACCAAAGGCCAGCGCCAGTGTGAGAACTGAGAAGTGTGAACTTTCCATTAACATTTTTGGGCTGAAAACATGAAGAAGGCTTCTAGCCATCCCCGTGCTGAGGTGCAGGAGCAGTGCTTTCCTAGCCACTCACCGCCTCCCACTGAGCAGACACACACCCCTCGGGTGAGAACGAGCCTCCGCCAGGCTTGGGCATGGCCCGAGAGAGCTGGGCCCAGGTCCCGTATCCAGAATTTCCTCCCAGTACTTCTGAATATCTTTCAACATATGTCAGCGGCCATCGAGGTAGGTCAAACACACACAGCAGGATGACAGCAGCCGTTCCCTCCCTCTGCCCACCCCAAAGCAGCCGCTCACCTACCAAGCAGGGCACAGCCCTGGAGCATCGCTGCTGCTCCCTGGGGAGGCGAGGCAGGGCTCTGTGATTCAAGAGTTAAGTAATATTACAGCATATTTCAAAAGTTAGGTAAATTCTTCCTCTCAACCGTCATTAACTAAAAAGCTTCCCAACCCCTAGATTGTAATTATGTACATGAATAATGAAATTAGCATATCTATCAGCTAGCTCCCTGCTCACGGCAGGTATTGGTGGCCTCTGTGGGAAGCACTCTGTGCCCAGCTGTCGGAGCAGCCGCAGCCACAGCCGCCCGGGCCGGGCGTGCTGCAGCAGTGCGTGCCTCCTGCCACCACCCCGCCACTGGTCCTCTTGTGCCCACCACCGCCTTTCCACCTGTCTCACTGCTGGTCTGCTCCTCTGCCGGCTCTCTAGGGCCTGACGTGTTATCGAGGCGCAGGGAAAGCTGTGCCCAGAGTGGCTCATCCTGCAGCAGACTCTCCAGCTTTTTGGTCTGTGCTTCTGCCAGCAATTTCACAGAAAATCCAAAGTTTAGCTGGAAGCCAGTGGGAAGCCAGCAGAGCCGGGGACCTGCCGCCCTGCAGCATCCCGCACCGTCCCCATCCCTGCGCAGAGCCATGCACGGGAAGAGCAGGGATGTGAGGGCAGATCCGGAGCGGGGCACATCAGGATGGTGCGGGGCGAGACAGGGCAGCATGGTGAGGCGAGGCGTGGGACGAGGCGAGACGTGGTGGTCGGACGAGGTGAGACGTGGCGGTGGGACGAGGCAAGACGTGGTGGTGGGACGAGGCAAGACATGGTGGTGGGACGAGGCAAGACGTGGTGGTGGGACGAGGCAAGACATGGTGGTGGGACGAGGCAAGACGTGGTGGTGGGACGAGGCAAGACGTGGTGGTGGGACAAGGCGAGACGTGGCGGTGGTGCGGGGCCGCACACTCACCCAGCCCGACCGGGGCAGCGTCGGCGCGGGAGCGTGGGAGCTGCGCGCGCCGTGTTTACACCGAGCGCTTCCTGAGCGGGGCCGGCCGCGAGGCGCTCGCCCGCCAGCCCGCGCTGGCCGGTTTGAAAAACTGTTAACGCTTCAGGAATGCGTTAAGGGAAATGTATATGTAGAAATCTCCTACAATGGGAATAACCTTCCTGTGCGCCAGGCTACATAGACTGTTCCTTGACTGTAATTGGGGACCTGGTAATTAGATGATGGCAAAATGTACCAGAAGCTCAGTTTTCATTCTGTGGTCCAAATTACAAACCATCATATTTTGAAAGTGATGCTGACATTCCTCAGCCAGGAGGCTTTGCCAAAAACAACTCGAGCAAGGCTTGTCTTGGCACAAAATCAAACTCAGGGCCTCAGCAGCGAAACTGAAAACATTTACACAGCTGGACCCAAATCACCCTATTTTCTAAAGAGTTTGTCAGAGCCTGAAGCTCTCGGTGTATTTCTGCCTATTTTAAAGGATCCTGTGTTCTTGCAATCTAGGAGCTATCCACATATAGGAAATAAAATACACTGGAAAAAAGTGGGTGGTCTTTCTATTAAAGTCCAAAAAAATAATCCAGAAAAGCCTCACGGGGATAATGAGAACTAGCCCGATATTTACCCACTCTATCAATAGATGTGCCAGATATATTATATTTGCATATATAGATATGGAAACCTCATCATTTTGCTATATGTATGTAATGGCTAATAAATGCATTAGCAAACCGCTAATGAAAACAAATTGAAGCCAATGTCACAAATTACGACAGTGTGAGGAATTACCTTTCTGCATTTTTTCCTAGCTAAATGTCCTGCCTATATTTTTTTATTACATCAGTCGTGCACACTGCTCATGCATTATACATCAGTCACTATTACCAGGGTAAACACCACCCGGCCTCTCAAGCACCGTCCATGCCCTGGACGTGCGTGTGGGCGCGGGCAGGGGCAGGCAGGCTGCGCGCCCACTCCGCATGCCCGGGGCGCTGCAGTCCGGAGTCCTACCAAGGGACATCCTACCAAGGGAGCTGTCCCTGCTGCCGAGAACAAGGGCCAAAGAGCTATCCAAAGACAGTAAATTCCATTTTGTGCCACCTCCCGTTTGCTTGTGGAAGATGTGAAGCTTCACTGTGCTCATGGCACAGCGGCAGCAGCAGAGCTCGGTGCGGGACCTCACGCGCAGCCCCCCGGGTCCGTGTCCTGCCGTGCTGGGGCACACTGCAAGCCCCTGCCTCTGCCCCCGCCCTCGCACCTCAGAAGTACTTCTATGCTTGAAGCTTGCCTCTTCTTCTTCCTGCATGCTGCCTGAATTTCCTTTACTACTCATAAAAGCAGTAAGAGCAAAATCCTCTTATGCACTGAGACATAACGCAGAGCTGTCTTTGGAGAGGGTGGGATTTCTGTAAGACATCATAGCAGCGGCTCTTGACTTAACGGCGTCTTCGCTCTTGGACAAAAAGAAGGATATGACAGCTAGAGAACTTATCTAGTTTGGCTCTGAGTCATTATATTGCTCGTACGCTATAGCACCCAGTGGTGGACTAGGTCACTGCTATCCAGATACTGCATAAATACAACAAGAAAAAACAGTCCCTGCCCCAGGAAATTTGGTTTCTTCTTAAAGCTGAGATAATTAACAGGCTGTTTGACAGGAATCCCTCTTAAAAGCCGCTCCTGTGCTCGACTGTGATTGCTACCAGAAGACATGGAGGAGCTATTTTTCATAGCTTAACTTAAATTTTTGTGGCTATGTGGGGACCTCAAAATCTTGCAAAATTAATTTTCTAATGCAAAACCTTGTAAGTAAAAATACTTGTAATTGCAACCTAAAGTGATGTGGGATCTGTGAATGGCTCTCTGATTAATTCTTCTGCTAGGCTAGTCTTTTCTCTCTGTTCTACTGAACAAGCATACACATATTATTGGGATTAATGCTGCATAATACATAATTAATGAAACCGCATAAATATGCAGATTTGCAATTGCAGATTGACTGCCATGGCTATATCCCTGAACACTATGGTAACTGATTGGATGTTCATTATCACCATATTTAAAACTGTTTCCCTGTGAACATGTGCAAACAAATAACTCCAAAAGGGAAGGCTGTATTGTTTCAGGCATAAAGATGCCTCTCTCCAAAATCACAGGGAAGGGTTCGCGTATCTGCCAGGTACAACCACTCAGAATCACTCAGAGCTATGCACACTCCCTGCCGAGGGTCTCGGGCACAGAAAGGAAATGATCATTTGAATGAAAAGTGGAAATAATGCTCTTAACTGGTCGCCTGCTTTCACCACAGACCTGCAGTTCTGCAGGCTCTAGGATCGAGGCTGCGATGCACCCTCTGTACAAATTTTCCTTGCACTCCTCCTCCACCACTGACACAGAGCAACAACGTGTGCTCTGGGCACAAATCCCCCTGCACCTGGAAAGCCACTTGAGAGCTCTGGGTGCCCCTGGAGCAGGCAGAGCAGGGGCACAGGGCACCCCACACACCCCATGCTCCTGCGGTTGGCCCTGGGCAGCTCCCCTGCCCCAGGACGCAGAGGGGTGAGGGCAGGCTGCCTCCACTCCTGTCCCTCGGGCAGGAACACCAGCCCCTTGCAGGCTGATTTCCTGTGGTGGGGCTGCAGTTTCTCATGCAGGTAAATGGTTTAAAAGGACATAAAACGGGGTATCTTGGCTTAACAAACAGCTATATCTAGTGGTAGGGATTCACAATGTTTTCATCCTGGTGTCTTAAAAAAGAGGCCAGGTGGAGGGTAGCGAGGGCAAGGCTCATCGGGGAATTCAAGTCACAGAGCAACCACAGGCACCAAAAGCAAGAAAGGCAATCAGGAGGCTGCTGGGCATGTCCTCAGACCTTTGGGATGGGCCACAGGCAGGAACTGTTCAACAAACAGCACCCGGTCAGTTCCCAGATGTCCCTCCTGAGTCACCAGCAGTTGCACCACTGGCACTGCTCCTGGGCTGAGCACATCAGGTGGAGCAAAGGAGCAGGGAGCAGGTGATTCGGAACTGCAGGACGAAGGCTGCATCCTCCAGGTTTGATCTGGGGTCTCTCCCTGCTTTTTGCTAAGGGATAATATAGAGGTTTCCTTGGATGACTTCCAGGTCATCCAGCAGCTTTCAGCTGTTGGGCCATAATGCAGTGCTAGTGACGGGATAGTCACCACAGAGCCACAGGTGTGAGTGATGGATGTCCCCTGATAACAAGTGGAAGCAGGAACTCAGGGTTTGCTGGTGGCTGGAGCCGACTTAGAGCTCCTCGGGGGTATGTTTCAGGTGTCTCTGAAGAAGAAGCAGATGGTTTGTTTCATTTTGTGCTGTCTGTTTGCACTGTTGAGAATGTCGAGATTTATTGCATGATGATTCAAATATTCAGATTTCACACGGGGAGTTTGATCTGTCGATCTCAGAGTTCTGCCCAAAGAGGATTGCAAGCCTCGCTCCCATTTTTCACATTTACAGGATCAAATTCTTACTTGGAGAAAAGGAAAACCTTCCCCAGGTGGTATACGGGGAATGTTTTTACTTTAAAGTACAAGTTTCCTACGGATAGCTTCAGATGTTTATTGAGGTGGAATAAATGAAAGTGTAAGTATGCGCTGTCCTAGGAAGGATGAGAATTGCAGCTCTGAGCACCAGAACTGCTCAAAAGCACAGCCAGCTGCCTGACGCTGTGTGAGAAAAGCGGAGGAGATGACTTCCCTCGGCAGCGCGGACTTGCAGAGAAGCGCAGCACTCGCTTCCTTCGCGCCAGGGCTGATCAGAGAAACGCCGAGCAGCCACAGAGCCCTGGCTTTCTCCTGCTTCCCCCACCTCTCTACCTCCAGAGGCAAAAGCACTTACCTGGTGGCTCAGCAGCTGCCAGGGAGGGATTCTCACCCCCCGATGCCCATGTAACTCCGGCCATGCAGCCTTTCTCCCATCCCTGACTTGCTGCCGTGCTGTGGGCACGCTCATCAGTGGTGCAAACCAGTGAGCATCCCTAACCCAGCACCAGCCAAACCAGTTGCTGAGCTGGGCTCACTGGTATGGGCAGGGCTCACCAGTTAGGGCTGGGATTCATGCTTACAGGGGTCTGGGCCTTAGTCGCCAGCCAAGGGGCAGCATCAGCAGTGTCAGTGTGTGCCACGGGCTGGAGCGGGGATGCAGTGACTGGTGACAGCCCCGCGCAGTGGCACTGCCGCCCCACGGGCACAGGCAGCCTGACCGCAGCAGCGGCCGTGGAAGCAGCGTGGGGAACCTCCTAGGTCGTGGCAGGCAAACAGCAGTGGGCTGCCCTGAAAATGATGGAGGAGCACGGGCAAGGGCTCTGTGCCCAGCCCCAGCCCAGCGCCCGCTCCCTGGGCCCGTCTCTGCCCTCCTCATCTGTCACCTGCCAGCGTTGCTTCTCCCGGGGCTGGCGTGGTGCAGCAGAGGTGGCAGAAGGAGCTGCCATCCTGCAGGGATGCAGGCAGGAAGGCGGGGAGGAGAACATGTGTTTGTTTTTTTTAACCTAAGTCAGGCTTAATTCTTCCAATGTAGAACAACCTGTACTCAGTAATGAATTTAACCTGACAACATTTCATGATGAAATATTAATATGTTAACCAGATATTTTCCCTTCTACTTTCCTTCTGAGGGAACAACTGCACCTCTCTTCTTTGCAAAATAACTCACTGCAAGTGCTACAAACAGTCCTTTTTCTTTTTTTTTTTTCTTTTCTTTTTCCTTTTTTTTATTCTGAGGAACATTGCACAGCTAAAGCACAGCAGCAGCTTGACCAAGCTTCAGGAATGTGCATGAGCATCAGCTCAGTCAGAGAGGAAGAGCAGGAGCAGGCCTCCCCCAAGCCAATCAATCACGATACGTCACCCAGATGAAGATGTACAAGTGAGAGATGAGACCTCAGAAAGAGAGGAGGGGACAGGTGACCTTAATTGGTCTACTGTTATTGATAGGCCAACTTGTCTTCGTGATGCAAATTACCCTATAAATAAAAGTAAAACAACTACAGGAAGCAATTTGCTGCTTTGTTAGAATCAAAGGAGACCAAAAATTAAATCAAGACATAGCACCACTAATTCAACAGGCCTCTCTGTAGAGCCTCTGCAGGCAAGGCCGAAAGTATGGGCTTTGGAAGTGAACCGAGTAACAGCTGCCTTGTGTGGCCTGGGGAGGGAGGAAAAGTGGTTCCCAGCTCAGCTCCGAGCCGCAGGTGGAGGCATGGGCATCGTCCCTCCCCATGCCATTGCCTCTTGCACTGGTCATTTACTGGGGCATCTGGTATGTGGTAAAGCTCCGAAGGATCAGGAGCTCCCCTGGCTCCTGGAGAAGGCGCTGGCCACACGCTTTGCCTCAGCACAACCAAACACAAAGCCGGTGGCTGCCATCCGCACCACTGCTTTTTCCCCAGTGACTGCAGCTGCCACTCCGGTGCCCAACAGCCAGCTCCTGGTTTGCGTCGGGTCTCGGAGGTCTCAGGAGGGCATTGGCAGCAAGTCCTCCTGTGCAGCACCTGCAGGGGTGGCGCGATGGGGGCTCCTGCCTGCCTGAACCTCGGAGATGCACGGTGGTGCGGAGGTGGTCCCAGCAAAGCTGCTCATTATCTTTAACGGGAGAAGCGTACCCCAGTCATGAACAGTTCATTAAAAGCATCTTCTCTGACAGCTTAAGTGGGTACTAACTCTTGTCTCACATTTCTAAAACACCTTTTAATTTGCAGATCATCGTGTACAATATTTATTTGTCCACTGAAGAAGCCAGAGCTGTGACCAAGGGCTTTTTCAGGCAGATCCCCCAGCTCCCTGATGCCCACAGCCCTGTGTCCCCACTGCCTCGGGACCTGCTCTAACACCATGGCTTCCTCGTGCCCCTGGCTGCTTTGTTTCAGTCTCCCAGAAGTGTCCGTGCTCAGACTTCCCCTGAGCTCTGTGCTTTTTCCCTTGCTCCCAGGGCCAGGGCAGGACCTGCCAAGGACACGGCAAAGGGAACAAACACGAGGAAATGGGGATTTTGTTAGCTTGCTGGTGCCAGGGAAATAAAATGCGTATTTTTGTCACTAAGTTGCAGATTTTAGAAATCACAGAGATTTTCTTCAGCCCCAAAGGAGGACTTTCAAGTGTTTCATTTTAAAGAGATGGTTCTTTTTTTTTCTTTTTTTTTTTTTTCCTTTTCTTTCTTGTGTTTGTTTTCAAACCTGTCGGAAAGCACTAATATTTCCAGGCTTTTTTGTTGTTGTTGTTTTCCTCCTGATCCATTTCTTTTCCATTTTTGAACATCCTTGCCGGTTTGGAGCGAGTCCCCTGGAGGCTGAACAAGCAGCAGGACTCGATCACAAAACTGGCTGGCTTGCTGGGTGAGCTGCTCAGCTCCTCTGAAGCTTTGAAGCTGCCACTTTAAATTCATGCAGATGGATTATGCTTTTGTTTCTTCAGGAAGTTATGAAACACTTTGTGAAGCAACATCAATGGGAATAATAAGGACAGCTCCACACCCAGAGCAAAGCCCCGGTCCCCGCGCGTCGAGCCTGCCCCAGGAGCGACACGCTGCCCGCAGATGGTGGCTCTCCGTTCAGGGGCCTGAAGAATCCCCCGGATCATTCCCCGTGCCTGTGCTAGCTCAGGTCTCTTTATTTCAGCTCCTTCCCTCCACCCCTAGCCAAACAACTTGTATAGCTCGCACCTAGGTCCCCGAGGGCTGCAGTGCCTGCCTCAGAAGTGTGAGGAGATGGAAAATACACAACCTTCACGGGTAGTTTTTTCCAGTCAGTCATTACTCTCCCTCCCAGCAGTCTGAACCTTATTTCCATGTTAAATGTCTCACTTCTGCCTGTAGCCTTTGGCTCCCATTCTGCCTTCCTGCTAGACTTGAGGCCCTCAGTTCCTGGTACTTTCTCCCCGAGAAGGTGCTTCAAGATTTAATGAAAGTATTCACTCTTCTTCTTGATCTCATGTGAGCTTTTTCTCTCTTTTTCTGTAGCTCATTTTCTGAATCTCGTAAACAATTTTGTGGCTTTCTTTGACACCCTCAACGTCCCTACAAAAACGTTGACACCAGAACTGTGGGCGATATTCTAGTGACCATCTCACCAGAACTGTACAAATTTGCTAAGCCATAAAAATGTTGCACCACTACTACTTACTAATCCTTTTTACATATCCACTGAATGAACTAGCTCTTCTAGGGAAGTATGCCCATGCCCTCTGCCTATTGTGACCTTTGGATGCTTTTCAGAGTCCTTAGGAAATGTACTACTGTCTCCTTCTCCACCAGCATAAACATTGTTCTTAGTCTATGACATGCAGGATTCTTATTTACTTATATTAAAATACATTTTATTTCAAAGGATGCACCTCTCTTCAGTAAGAGCTTTTGACTGCTGTCAGTTATATTTCTCTGCCTCAGTTCTTCAAGTTGTTCCTATATCAACTTCTACATTATTTGCCCAGGACTGATGTCCATCTTACCCCAGGGTAACTCACTCACCTCGAGCACTGCAATAACACAGCACTGCTGCAGCCCTACATAGTGTTATCCACTAGCCTGAGATGTATGAAACATAAGCACGAGTAGCCCAGCAATCTCAGCCAGGTGGTTTAGGAGTACAGAGCATACAACAGCTAACGAACAGGTATCGTCTCCAAGTTCCCTCCTCTTCGGTTCTTTCCCTTCCAGAGACAATCCCAGCACATCAGGCTCCATTCAGTCTGCTGTGTTCTCAGAGCCTCAGTGTTGTTGTGTCCAACAGCCGACAAACAGCCAGGCTGAGCCTGCACCTCTCCACGTCCCTTTTTCTGCAGGTATAGGACACAGAGGATTTCCTTCTGAGCGTGCCTTTTCATTCAGAGTTTTTCCTCCAGAAGTTATATGAACCTCATAAATAATTACTTTCTCCATAATTAAATCTTCTCTTGTGTCTGCCACAAGGATTCTGTTCTTTCCTGACGCAAACTAACTGTATCTTTTTTCTACAGAAAGAGCAGCATGGACTCTGGACAGGAATTAGGAAAAGAACTAATGCTAAGATGTGCTGAACAAAGGTGTGGTTACGTGGTGCAGATACTATGTGTGTCTGGTACCTTTGCCACTGGTGGAACATGTGAAAAAAAGCAGAGAGACCATGCCAGGCAAACAGGTCCTGCAGAGCCCAAAGTCAATAGCACTCCAGACCTAGCAGTATTTTCACTGTTAGTATTTGATTTTTATTCATTTCTATTAGACAAATGCCTGTGGCATCAATAAGAGATCAATCCCCTTGCACCAGGCACCGTGCAGGTTGTAGAACAAGGTAACCCTTGCTGTAAGCTGCCTACAGAGCAGGAGCAGGGGAGAAGGAGTCTGAATGTCAGCACCACAGTTCACGCGTTGTCCCTGTGCCTCCTGCGAGCAGCGCAGAGGAGACCAGCAGCATTTGAAGATGCTGTAGGCACAGGAGCCCATGGCTCCTCCCGTCCGTGTCCCGGTGGCCATGGGAACACAGTGACCCTGTGTCAGGGTGCTCTGCAGGGTTCACTGTGGCCATTCTTCCCCTCTGGTCGGTTTGGACAGGGGTAAGTAGGGAGCAGTGTCAGCACGGGGGGCACTGGGCAAGGAAACACAAGGGTGGTGTGGAAGGGCAAGGTCCTGGGGGCACCCGAGGTGCAGAGTGCGCAGGAGGGACCTCTGCCCTCTTCCCAGGGATCTGAGACCGCCCGTGGCTCCAAATGCTTCCCTAAGACTCCCTGTTTTCCAACCTCTTTCCAGCATGCACTACATGCATATACATTCAGGGTGGGAAGAAAAAGGTTTCAGGTGAGGTGACTGAGGTTCTGCAACAGCTTTCTACAAGGAAGAGTGAGTGTGAAAACCTCAAACTGCTTTCCAGTCGGAGACTGATGAGTTTATTACAGCCATCACGACAGTGGCTCTGATAACAGGGACCCCTCCCACAGGTCCAGCACTGAACCCAGTAACCTTTCCCCTCCAGCTGTCCTGCAGCACTGCCAGGACACGAATCAGGGCTGGGGTGTTTGCTGAGCCCACCCCGTGGCTCAGAGGAGCCCGCTCTGCCCCTTGCCATGCCCAAAGCCTCACGGCGCAGAGCACATGTGTTTGGAGAAAGGACTTCCACATACCCAACTCCTGATGCTTGCCAGCCACAGTGAGGCCCCGGTCTCTGTAATAAACATTAGGAAATTACTTGCATGCAATGCCCAAGTGAACTTTGCTCTCAGGTTTCCACCTCAGGAACAGATTTTCCCTCATGCGTTTGGGATTTTTTTTCGCAACGCTGGTCACCATCCATTTGTCATCCCAGACTTCACCGCCTTGCAGCAGGAGTTGGCAGCAGCCAGGCAAGCTGTCATCAGCGCTCCCACTGGGGATGTGTGTGGTCAGGGTGGCTTTTGCATCACTGGAAGGAGGAGTTGTGTCCAGGTCATAAGGCAAGTGGCCAGAAAACGACGGCGACTTTGGGGATAGGGTACGCTGCCTTATTAAACCTGCACGGCTTGCAGCCAAAGTATTGGTATGACCAGTAATAAGGAAAACTAAACATCCAGCGAGTCTCTTACATGAGCAAAAATGCAGTAGCATTTCAAGGACACTGGAAGATCAGGTCTCCAGCAAGGGCTCACCCGAATCGTGCAGAAGGGGGCACAGCGCTGCCGCCCCCCCGGGCTGTGCCTCGCATGTGGGGCGTCCCAGGAGGCCTGCAGGACAGCGGCGGGCCTGGGGCACTGCGGAATAACCCTGCCCTGCGTGCACAACTTCTGCCAGCACGGTGAGCCAGCAGATTTAGAAGGAAGAGGACTATGGTCAGGGCGACAAGAAAAGCGAGCAGAAGGCTGAGAGCTGCTCTGTCTGGAGCAGAGCTTGGCGCTGAGCTGGGTGGGGGAACGCGGGCTGCCCGAAACCTCGCTCCCAGGGCAGAAAGCTGCCGCCAGTGTACAGCCACCACCAAGAGAAAGGAGATAAAACTGGAGGGGAAGAGGTGGGGGGGAAGGAGGACAATTACATTAACTGAAACAATGTGTTATATTTTAAACATTAAAAACTTATGACTCTAAATGGCAAGTACCTGATGCGGCAAAGAAGAGGGGAAACTGAAGCAATGGTTAAACAATGCACAAGGCAGTCTGCTGGGCCTGTTTTGTATTAAATCCATTTGGAGGCTGAGTTTGCTCCTTTGACAGCTGGCCACACTCGCTCAAAGAGAATAAGAAAGTTTTTGTTTTTTAAAAAAGATGTGTAATGGGTTTCTTATGTACCAGAAAAGAAAAGCTCTCTGAGCTGGATCACCTATTTTCTTGTCAAAAGACTTTGGACAAAACCTAATCATGAATAAAATGCCTCGTGATTTTTCAAAGAGTTCTTTTACTTGAAGTCAGCTTTTCTGAAATGGAACGCAGGACCTGGGTAATGCGGAGCAGGGCGGGAGGCAGCTCGCACGCCAACGCCGTCGCACGGGGCCTCCCCGCTGCCCGCGGGAGCGCGCCCACCACCACCAGTGGCCGCCTGCTGCTCCCAGTGCCTGCTAAACCAGCCCCAGCAGGGCCCTGGGGTCTGTGCAGCCCCCGCGGCCGGGCTGTAGCTGCACAGCCATGTGAGCGCCGGTCCCTGCTCACGGCAGTGGGACCCCAGCTACACCCTGGTCTGTCCCAGATGGGCTGGCAGCGGGTAGTGTTGGCTGGGGTGGGAAACAGAACAAAATCTGCTTTCTCTTCTATGCAAACCACATCCCAAGAGCACAGGAAGAGTAGTTTGGCCACAGCAGAAGGCACCAAAAAAATTAAATAAAAATGCCTCCTGATGGTTGCTTCCTAGGGCACTTCAAGTGGTATTGCACTGTCCGCTGTGCCACAGCTCCAGCCCCCCTGAAGCAGCACGAACAAAATCTGGTGCCAGCCACGGGTGACAAGGAGGGAAGCACTGGCAAGTCCTGTCAGCTGTCTCCTGGCACTGCCAGGGCTGTTGTAAGGCAAGCCCATGGGACTGGTACAGACTGAAGCACAGAGCTTTAGGGGATGTAAGTGTGAAGACCAGAGAGCTGTCCCATGACAGATGAGCACTGCCATTACACCAGCATTCACATCCTGAAGCAGCAGGCTTTATTTGGCCAAAGAAAGCAGCACTTCAACTAAATTTGAAAAGCTACAGTCCAGGGGTGCAGGAACACAGCCGTTTGGTGCTGGGAAAGCCATGGTTCCCCTGCTGTCTCCCAGTAAGCCCAGTGGGAATCCCCAGGACTGTTCCCAGCACATCCCAGCCACCGACGATTTCAAGCCTGCAGTTCATCTTTCTGCCATTACTCCATTATCATCCCCTCAGTCCTGCTGCAGCTCTGGACCCAGCACTGCTCAGAGGGAATAAAACGAAGTGTTAGGAGACCGGAGGACGTGGTGTTTTCACTTGTCCCCAGGGCAGACATCTCATGGTCAGGTTTGTGAGACTCTCTTCTACTTCCATGAACTGAGGCAAACCTGGATACTGTTTTCTGGCTGTTGTTTTTTCTTGGCCCTTGCCAGTGGTTTATGGACAGTGAAGAATTCCAGCCCTTTGTCATGGACACCCATCATAGAGAGGACCTCCAGAATTTTAATCGTCCAA
This sequence comes from Heteronetta atricapilla, assembly GCA_011075105.1. Lineage (NCBI taxonomy): Eukaryota > Metazoa > Chordata > Aves > Anseriformes > Anatidae > Heteronetta > Heteronetta atricapilla. The sequence continues at coordinate 713,721 of CM021745.1, read as the reverse complement.
GAGCTCTAATAGGTGTAATAGCCTTGTGTGTTACATATGCATTAATTAAGTAACACTGCATTTAGCTTCAAATCATGCGGAAGGCGCGTGCTGTGTTTGCACAGACATAAATATCTTCTCAGTTAGAGCACAGACTAATAGCTTTACTGTCTTTGCACTGCAGCATTTCCATTCTGGTGAAAACAGGAGCCTCAGGAAAGCTTACCTCTGGGAAGTACTTGTACACTGGGTAAACGCGAGGCACTGCCACATGTCCTCCTCACACACAGGCTTTCAGAAATGATATGGCTTGGAGAATTTGAGTAGCTCTTTGATGTCTGCATGCTTCAGTACAGGGCAAGCACTCTGCAGTGATTCACACGTTGCCGATTACTCCATTGAACAACAAACTGCCTGGCAACCTGTTCGTGGTTTCCTCATTACCCAAATTTTTCAGCCCTGCTGTTTCACTGCAAATGCAATCATTGCAGCTTTCTCTAAGCTGTAAATACAGTGTTGTGTGCAACTGTAAGGGAAAAGGGGAGACAAAAGGATAAAGCATAGTGAATATAATATATTCTCATCTTGATCCACAGGGAACTTCCATGCATTTAGATGAGAATATAACACTAGCTCATCAATGGAAAGCTCCTTGTTTCAAACCCCAGTATTGATGCTTTTCTTTGCTGCTTTAGCGCAACCTGATTCTAAAACAAAATGAGAAGTTGGAATAACATGTTGGATGAGCTCTGATATACTAGCTGGACAAATATCTGGAAGAGTATTCACTTACACCAGGCAACATTATGCTCTGTGGATTAATTACAGAGAATATGGTCCTGACTTCAGTCTGGACAATTAAAGCTGCACTGGAATTCCAGAGCATTGCTTAAATGTGCAGTATTAGTGAAGGTAAAACATCTTCAATATCCCTTTCCTGCAGCCTCCATTTCCTTTATAGCAGTATGCAGATTAGTGCTAAGTATTAATCTGCAGAGGTTCCAGGAGCAGGGCTCCTTTCCCTGAAGAGTACTGGGAGGTTTGGGGAGAGGAGGGGGAGGTCTTTTTTAAAGGGAAATAAAGAGCTGAAAGAAACCTCACATGTTTGTAAAACAATAACTAGAAATGAACTACTCATTCCACATGTTTCAGTCTTGTGGATGCAGGCAAACTAAGTGTGATATGTATGTATAATTAAGAAATGATTTTTTGAGATCTTCCTTAAAACATGTCTGAATACAGATCTAGAATTTGCATAAATAACTTATGCCTTTCACTTTTTCCTTGTGGAAAACACATAACACTGCCTCTTGCTTTATGATTTTCAGACCCTCCCCGGCTCGGAGAGGAGGATTTGCCACATTACGCTATTCTTTCCGATTGTAATCAGCCTTAAATCTGAATAAAAGCAGCAAATGGCTGACTAGCACTCAGGGCTTCCCTCCCTCCCCCTGCCCCCCATGGAAGCAGCAGCAGCACTAGCATTGAGTCAGACTGGGAAAGACATGACTGCAGCTCTCAGTTTTCATTAGTATTCATGGAGCATCCGACTCCAGAGAGGATTAATAGACTCTGATGCCTAATATCCTGGAGAACAATTAATTTGCCCACAGTTTTGTCATGGTTGAAAGTCAAATGCTGGAACAGATCGATGCACTGAGCTGCAAGTTGAACACTGCAACCTTCTGCTGGAGCTGAATTTTAATTTTCCCATCATCGTTTCCCTCCGTTCCCAGCACACCAGTTTTCTAATAGATCTAAAAGCCTCTTACCTTCTTCCATCACATGTTGGTCTTCATAACAAAAGTCTATGTTGATTGTTCAAATATTAGAGCCTTGTATTGCTCTCCATTATGGGATTAGAGATGTTCTAGGCCCCTTGTGTTTTGACCTTTTCCTGTATTGTTTCTGTTTAAATTGTACTAGAAATGCTAACCTTTTGTAATTAAAATCAAAACAGAATGGACGAATAAACCTTTTTTTCCTAATAATCATTCAGTATTTAGGTTTTCATTTTGACAGAAATATTTGTGCAGACATTATAGCTGGTGTTTATACAAGCCCAGTCAATGGACCTGCTAAGAGAGCAAGGCTGCTATGAGTGCATCCCGTGTAACCTGCTGGAGTCAGAGCAGTTACCCTGGGCTTACGCCGCACGGAGTTCAGCCTCTGAGTTCACTTTTCTCTTCTGCTGGATCATCTGTCAGGTGTGTACAATGCTATTAAATCCACGGCACACTGCGGGGGGAAGAGGGGGGAGCTATCCATAAACAGGCTTAGATGGCTGTTGTGGGAAAGTAGTGCAAGCATTGGAAACAATTACTGCTTTTATTAAAAATAAATAAAAAGACATAGATGGGCATTGAGGACTGATTCTGCCAATATACAGAACCTGAAATCTCTGGGGACAGAGCACAGCACCTGCTTTCCTGGGACAAAGGTTGCTGAGAGAGAAATGGCAGTGCAGCCCTGCAGCCCTGCAGCCCTCCTGGCACCTGCAAGAAGTCCGTCCTCTCTGCTGGCTGCGGCTCAGAAACCTCTGGGCAAACGTGAGAGCTGCTGTAGCGGACTTTGCACAGTACGGGCACTGGGACCAGCTCTGCTCACAGCGTGGACTGAGTGGATCCTTCCCCATCTGAGCGGGTCCTTCCCTCACGGCCACGTGCCATGGTGAGGGTTTGGCCAGCACCCCCTCTGCTCCGGGGACTGCAGATCAGCCAGAGGTTTGGGCTTGGAGTGAACTATTTGTGCAATCTTTGACTGCGGGACAGAATATTCATACCCAATATTTATATAATTAGGTGTATAAAGTACAATATGCACTTATGCCTGGCAAGATGAAGGCAAAGTGCAAAACTAAGAACTGGCTCTTGAAGATTTCTCCATACCCGTCAGGGCTCAGCAGAGATGTCCAGTGTGAGTGTCAGGATGGCAAACTTAAGACAAAGACCCACAGCTCCGGCTCTCCTGGTGGAAACAAAAAAGTCTTGCTACTGGCATGTTTAAGGCCCAACATAACGGACTGAGTCCCCAGAGACTAAGCGCCATACCCACCCCTTCCCGCAGCCTCAGCTGGGAGCTCGGAGGAAGCAGTCCCTGCGGCCGGGTTCCCCCCTCTTGGCCTTTTGCCTTGGTGGGAGCTATCTGCACCCCTGCTGACCTTGCCGGTCTCTGCAAATGGGGCAATTGCTTCTGCCTGAAATCCCGTGGGAATGGACAGCAGAAGCGTGGCCCATCCTGCCCCTGCTGAGCTGCAAAGCTTCACTGGGAAAATGCATTGCCTGTGATGCTTCTCCTGGAAAGGCACAACCTGGTGCACTGCCCGCCGCAGAGCATCTGGAAAGAGGGACGACATAGTGCTTGCTTTTTCTCAGAAAATAAAAAAAAAGGGGGTCTTAACGGGTTAAGGCCAGAACTGTATGAATCTCTCCTAGCTATTGTGCTGCTCTCTCAGCATTACTGGTGTCCAGGCTTTTGTGGTTTAATTACAGTCTGCTCAAAATGGTCTTAGCCAACAGATCAATAGATCAGGAACATTAGAATTGTTAATTTGAATGGCTGATTTGAATTTAAGTGCAACTTCAATTTAATCATTTTTAAAATGAAGCAGTGTGTGAGGGCCCTCCTTCTTCTCCCCTACCAAAGAAGCAGCTCCAATGGCCCGTAGGGATCACAAAACTCTCTGACATGCACATTTTCCTTCAGTGAGGAGTTAAGCCCTGTGAGCTGCTGGATCACGACAAAAGTGGTGGGTTTAGCAGCCTTTCCTACAAGCATGGTAATCCCAAATCCAACAGTGATTAACTTGGACTCAAAGCTCCACTGCAGAAATTAATTCTAAATCAGGGTCCTGGAGCCTTGTCTCACCAACACTTCACAATGCTAATTGGTGATGACTATATGAGCAGGCATAATAACGTCCCAGTTGTCTCAGCTTCCCCAATTCATCCAGAAATTCTGCTGCCTGCAGGATTTGTCCCCACTGCCAGCCTGTAGCAGGCACAGCCTGGCTCCTCCTGCCAGGTACATTTGAAATGCCTGCCCGGGTCCCCGAGGCGCAGCCCCAGCTCCGTCCGAAACACTCTGGACATCCTGCAGAGACGAAGGTGCTGGGCAGCGCAGGGATGGGAACAGGGCATGCTTAGCTTTTGTAGAGTCACCCTTAGCATGAACAAAGTGAAAGAGAAATACTTTAAAAAAATAATAATAATAAGACACATAAGATATCTGGTTTTTAGCTTTTGCAAGTAAATTTTCATAAACATACTAGTAAACAAAAATGGAAAGAAAAGCATCTACCAATAACCTGTAAAAACAGCAGTAAATTGGGTCCAAAGCTCTGTTCACTCTACATGTGACACTTTCTGACTATCATGCACAAATCCTGCTCTCATTATGCTTAGCATCCATAAACTGCTGGGTGGCAGTAATTACTTTTCTGTGCTGTTGCTAACCAGAGGAACTCATGGCCATGAGTTCCCCTTTGGGTGGGGAGTGCTGTACAGGTCAGGCAGGAGTGGGAATTGCTGAGGTGAATAAAAGCACGAACAGCTGCAATCAAAATGGCAATAACTTACAATGGAACCTGGATGCTTCATGTGTCAGCTGCTAAATGCGAGGGGGCAGAATGGAGCTTTTTCTTTGTAGTGTATTCATGGGGAATTCTTTCAGCCCACGTCCCTGCCAAACACGGGACATGGGACCGGACAAACCTGGATCCAATGCAGCCTGGCAAGTCCTGTGCTCCTATTTACTGCTGTGTGCCTGTAAGGTCAACAAAGACGTGTAAGCCAGTATTTTTCCTGAAATGTGTAATAGTTCCTTTAGCCCTGCACACCAAGTAAGCCAAAAGCTTTGTTTTCTTTTTGTCACACTCACAACTGCAGTGTAGCCATCCTGTCTAATTGCCATCATTACTGAACACAGCATTTGCACTCAGAGCCTGAGCACAAGGGAAGCAAGGGACAGAATGGCATTTCATTTTCACCTGTGTTTCTGCTCTAGTTTACCATAGATACCACCAGTTTTGTATATGACGATGCATGGCAATCTTTAAATATAATGCTTAGGTAGCATCTAAACCTAGGCTTCCAAGTCTTCCCCCAGCCATTTCAAACTGAACAAATCAGCAACAAATTTACTGTGCAGTGCCTTCAAGTGGAGGATGCTTTACTGCCTGGGAAAGTGCATGTGCCCGCAGCCACGCGGGGCTCCTCCAGCAGGCTCACCGTGCCTCCAGCCGAGAGGTGCACAGATAAACCCCAGGATGACGGATGTCCCCTGCTCCGATGGCACCTGTGTGCCAACAAAGCAACAACCGACCAGTGGCACAGAAGAGGCTTGTCTGAAGTCAGGCTTGTGCAGCTCTCACAGCTGCCACATGTGCAGGGAGGCTGCTGGCTGTACCCTCCAGGAGTCACCACCCCGTCTGTGCACTCGCTGCCAGGGAGCGGAGACACCCCCACCACCGCCGACCTTCCTGATACCAAAACCTTTCAAAGTCTCATCTCAAATTCTTATTTCAAAAGGCACATCTGAGCTGACACAGATGTATATAATCCTTTTCCACGTTTCCCTTCGTTGTTAAGACCCCGGGCAGGGACACGGTGAGAACGGAACTGCCTGCCTTGCTCCTGTGCACCAGAAAAGGCTTCGTCCCCCGGGGTGCCGGCGGGAGGACAGCTCCTGCTTGCAGTGGCAGCTCTGCCTCACGGGCTGGATGGCTCCACGCCACTCAGCACTGCCAACATGAGCCACAGGCTGGGAGCAAAATGTCCCGTTCACAGCCTGCCTTCTTTGTGTGCCGTGCTCTGCAGCAGAAAGAGCCTTCCCCTAACTTCGCAATGCGCTCCTGCAAGCCTCGCAGGCAGCAGCGCTCACCACGCTCAGACCGCCCGGCTCGTGCCTGGGCAGCACCCGGCACAGCCTGGCAGCTGCGCACAGATTCCCATTGTCCTCCAAGCAGAGGCTCAAGAGCCATCCCTGACTGTTTGGGGACACCACGATCCCTTCTAGCAAGGAACATGGGAAACTGGTTTGTGCAGGAAGCCCCGGGAGCCTCAGCAGGCAGGAGGTCTGTGCTGGATCCATGAGAACATCTGAAAAGGTTTTTGAAGAAGCAAAAAGAGGGGGAAAGGACTCCTGGCTGTCCTTTTATTTGCTGCACAGTCTCAGTCTACTGCCTTGACCTGTGTCTGAATCTGGCAACCAGACTGGTGTCCACGGAGCAAGTATTTAAAAAGGTAAAAGATAGACCCAAAGCCCGGCCCTGAAACTTAGTTTCTCCTTTCTTTCTCCGACAGCATAAACCAAAACATTATTCTCGGTGTTATTTTCTTGGCCTATGCATCAGCTTGAATGACAAGCACCGACTGCATCCCGAGAACAATCTGAAGGCAACCCAGGGAACCCACCCAGATGGTGTTCAAAAGCGTCTCAGAGCAGAATGGGCTCTGCTCGACACAGGAATTTCACAGCAGGAACAAAGGGAACTTTGCAAACAGAGCTTTGAAACGGAAGTCATTTTATCCAGCATGCCTGCAGGAAACGTGAATCCATCTTCCAGCACAATCAAACGCAGAGCTGTGCATGGGCATAATTATTAGGGGAATGATGGCAACAGTAAAGGAGCTCATCAGTCAGAAAGCTACATAATTTCTAAACTGTCTCTTACGCTGTACCACCTGGATTTAAAGTAACATTTGCAGACAAGATGAATGAATCTGCTTACCGAACATGCCCATACAAATGCATGCAAGAGAAAGGGCCACTGCAGACATGAGATGTGGCTCCGCTGCTCCCGTGTTTTGACTGACCCGTGTGTCTAACCCCTGTGCAGGGTGCCAGCACCAGTGGTCCTCATTCCCCTTCTGGGCCACAGCAGAAGCTGGAGAAAGTCCTTGTTTGCTTTCGGGGCTTCTTTTCAGAATCAGCAATTTTTGATTCAAAATTCACAGTGGTAAGGGCACGCAGTGCCAGGCCAGCACCACAAAAGCTCAGCTATGTGGCTCTCTTTCCACAGCCCCAAAAATACCCCACGTCACACACAGCTCGGCGCGCCTCGGCACGGCGCCAGCTGCTCGCGGTGGCCCTTCCTGCCTGTGACAAGCAGGTGCTGTTAAGCAGCACAACAAGGCTCTTGGCTCTGCTGGATTTTGTCATGCGGAGCCAGGTGAAGGCCTGATCTGGCAGGGCTGAGCTGTGCTGACACCAGGGCGAGCGCTGCGTCCTGCTGCGGCCAGCCCTGGCCCTGGCACCTCCCGGGGTGCAGCGGAGCTCCGCGGCCCGCAGCGGGGCTGCCCACCGGGGGGCTGGGAGCCACCACGCTCCCATCCGTGGCCATGGCACCGGCTGTGCTCCAGATGTGGCTGGCTCCTGCCGGCTCCTGCCAGCACCGCTCTGAAGCGCCCCAGAGCCTGTCCGGACCCACGCTGGCACCGGGCAGCAAACTGCTGTGCCCCACCAGCACTGAGCAGGGGCCGGCAGCACACAGAGCACGCGTAATCATGAAGAAAACCTCCGAATCTACCAAGAGACCAAGTCTAGCCCTTTGCCAAACATTTCTGTCGAAATAGCCCTAACCAGAAGGGGATACCAGAGCCACAGCTGCAGGTTTGTTGCAGATGTTTGGATGTCTGCGCTCAGACCGTGTGTTTGTGGCGGTTTCCTGGAGCACTTTCTGTTTCACGATGCTTCCTCAAAAACAGTGCAAGACTCTCCATTAATATTTAAGGCTTTCCTCTTTTAAATATTTCAGTTTCATGAGGAATGGAGAGCTCTCTTTCTTGGGGATCTCATTCAGAGGGAGGAGCGGGATTAAGAACTTCAAAGTGGAGTTCTCCCCGGTGACAAGTTCTTTAGAAGCGACCCTGTCCAAGAGCTATCACATTTCTCCAATGAGGGAAAAGCTTTGCCACGAGAATCCTTCTGGGCGTGCGGCCTTCTGCAGAGAGGAGCCGTCTGCCAGCAGCTCCCTGCGGGAGCACGCCGTCCTCCCGGAGGTGCGAAGCCTCCGCAGCGGGCAGCCCTCCTGCCCACGTGGCAGCTGGGGAGAACGCCAGCAGCAGCATTGCTATTTCGGGAAGGCAGAAAAGGAACGAGAAGGCTTTCAGAGAACCAAAAAGTCAATGTGGTGTGGATGGAAGGATGACAGCTAGGTGCAATTGAGAAAGGAATTCTGGAGGACTTCAGATGGGAAAAAGGAAACACCGCCTCTGAGTGTGGGAAAGGGCCTGTCCCACCGTGCTGCTGCCTCTGGGGTCACGCTGAGGGCCAGTGTCACAGCCCTGCTGCCCATAGCTACCCGTGTTGGCTGCTGAACTGGCCTCTGATCCTGCATCATCCCACAAGGTGCCACATCCGCAGCAGTTGCATCGAGGGACGTACTGCCAAGCAGCCAGACACAGATGAAGATGCTACAGAGAGCCGTGGGGGCAGCGGGCTTTTTGTGATGTTTGCCTGCTCTTGGTAGTTAGAAGGTGATCATGTGAGCAAGCCAGGTATTCAGCCTGGGTCAGAATAGCTACACGGATGCCAACAGGATAAAGGCCTTTTGCTCTCTATGGCTTGACAGTAGCTCAGAGGATCAGCCGACGCTTGTTGGTGCAGGAGAAGTAAGAGGGTTTGCTTTGTTATCACTGTGTGGCACTGACCTTGGTCTTGTTGCTTTTGCATTCACCCCTGTGATCATGCAGCCCTTCAGGACAATCTCCACAGCACTGTCAGATACAATGGGCTCCTCAAAAACACTTCACTTTCCCGCAGACAGAGACGAATGGAGAAGAAGCTTCGCTGTCAGGCAGGCTGACCGCAACTGCGCCTGCTCAGGGAACTCTCCCAGGAGGCACAGCCACGGGCCTGGAGACCCTCCTGGGCACAAGGCACAAGCAGGGCAGCTGCCGAAAGGCTCCTTCCTTAGAGGCATCTCTGCCTTTGCCCTCCTCTCACCCAGAGCAGATCAAAGAGAAGAACTGCAGTGTGAATGCTCGACACCAGAAAAGCTGCTGCAGTTTTGTGTCTGATTTGACGAGACCATTTCTATTGGCAGAGCTGAATGAATAATTTGCCACAAACATTTTAGCCTTTCTTTCCATGACCAAATAGCAGCTTCAAAAGCTCCCGTCTTTATTCAGCAGTACTTATGCAGCATTTTGTAAGCTGATTTGACCCCCAGGGAAGGCAGCAGGCAGCTCTCCACCAGCGCTCCCTGCTCAGGCTCCACAGGCAGCTGCTGCCCATGGCGTGGGGCAGAGCAGCTGCGCAGGCACGGTCGCATCTGCCTGGCCCAAGGAGCCATGCCCTTGCTGGGTGCCACTTCAGGACAGGCATATATTAGCCGTGTGGGGGTTTGGGGCCAGCACACGTGGCAGTAGTAGCCCCTATAAACAGCGTCATCGGCTGTTTAGTTCACTGATTAATCAAATAAAACAATGGCAGCTTCTAATGGCTGGCTGTGGGAAGTGGGGTAAATGTTTATTGCCTTGTGGTGACTACTGCACATGGGAGCTTCTGCACATCCGACGTTGCTGCGATAACTGGATTGCAGAGGAGAAACTGCTGAGTTGTGAGTGCCCTGCACCAGACGCCACGGGGCTCTCCTGCGGGCAGTGGCTTTCTAGCTCAGTCTCCCACACTCAGGGTGGGACAGACAATGAATCTACTTCTGTGATGAACTCTCTTTGACATCTCTGCTTTCATGCTTCCACAGGAAAATGAAAGTAAATCCATTCTGATTTCTGCTGAATTCACTCCTCACCTCTGGGTGGTGTTTTAGAAATCAAAACTAAATCCATTATTTTGCTTCTTGTCTAAGGACTTGGAACCTTTCACAGATGTTAAGGCCACTTATAAGTTAGCGGATTTGTATTTAAACCTTCTGGCTGTATGTTTTTCAAGCATTTTAAGTACTGGCAATAGGATAAGTTAATGCACAGATTAAGCAAGCAAGTATATTCACATACTCAGATAATAAAAAGAGAAGAAAAGCGAATGTATCTGTTCCTGTGTCCTGGTCACCCCAACCGAGGCAGCTTTTCTCTGAAATGTTCTCTTAAAAATCTCCTGGTGTTCACAGCCCTCTCTCTTCCCTGGTGGTGGAAGAGCCTCCATAAATTTCACCTGCATCTCATTTGTCAAGGCTGGGTAAGAGGAAAGAAGAGATGTTCCTCTTCCACCCGGTGTGACATTCAGCCACACTCTGGGCTTAGTCTTCATTCATGGTGTAATTCCATTTCCCCTCTGAATTATGTACTCTCAGTAGCCTGCCTTGTGCATAAAAGATCCATGACGGGGAGCCGCATCATTCATTTTTTTTCCATGAGCAGGTGCAAAATATAATGTCCCTGATTTTCAAGATCTGATTAAACTGTCATAGATATGGAGCAACCTCAATAACTCCTAGCATCTGAGAAGGACTGCTTATTACAACACTGCACCCTCTGATGCTATCGATAAGAATCTCTCAGCATTTCAATTACAATTCCCTGTTTTCAGGGTTTGTTTATTTAAATTGGACAAAGTTGGTGTTCCAGAAAGTCAGTGCCTATAATCAGCGGGGTAGAGCCCAGCAGGCACAGCCACATCCCCGTGCCCTGGTCTCCATGCAGATCACAGCTCCAGGACTGGGGTGTCCCGGCCACGCAGGCGTCCGGCCGTGGGGGCTCCTCTGCCCCACTCAGGCAGCAGGTCCCAGCCCCAGCTTGGTCCCAGCTCTCCCGCAGGGCTGCTCCATGCCCAGCCACCCCCTCCCAGCCTCTCCCCACATTCCCCCCTCTTCTGACCCAGGTCTTTCTGGCTTTCACCTTTGCTGAGTCTGCTCAGGGTTTCACCTGTTTCAAAACCATCTTTCCTTATTCTTCTCCCCTGCAGGTTCTTGGGGCACCAGGATAAGGACAGGAAACACCTTCAGTTTTGCAGGAACTTGCATCATGAAGTGACCGGTTTGGAAAGCTGCTTTCCAGGGGTGGAGGTGGTGGGAGTCAAGGAGGTGGTTTCCCTGTGGCAGAAACGGCGACAGGAACCACCGCTGGGCTTGGGGGGAAGAAGCCCCAGGCAGAGGGCTGTGGCAGCAGGGCCCCCGGTAAGCAACACGCAGCAGGGAAGGAGGGAAGGGAAGAGACTCCAGAGCGCTGCAGAACCGTGCAAGGCGGCTCTGGTTTTCCAATGCTTTTCTTTTGCAAAGCTGTTTCCAATATTGTAATTGAATGCTTAACTGTTACACTGATGGAATAAATTAGACTGAACCTTTTATCCCAAAATCTTCACTATAAGAAAGAGACATCTGAGGGGTCTGGCACGCTGACAGGTATTCCCTTCCTTCGGGGCTAGCGGGGGGGTCGCAGATGTCCCCGGGCTGACGCCAGCCGGCGCAGGGTGCTGCTGCCCCTGCACACGAGCACGGCCCTCGCCCGCCAGAGGAGCAATCTGGCACGGCACTGCACGGCACGGCATGGCACGGCAAGGCACAGCATGGCACAGCATGGCATGGCAAGGCACAGCACGGCACAGCACGGCACAGCATGGCACAGCATGGCATGGCAAGGCACAGCACGGCACGGCACGGCATGGCAAGGCACTGCATGGCATGGCAAGGCACAGCACAGCACGGCACGGCACCGCATGGCATGGCACGGCACGGCACGGAAAGACATAGCACGGCATGGCACGGCATGGCATGGCATGGCTCTAATGTGGGGAGGGGTCATCCTTGGCCAGGGATCACTTGGCGTTTCTCTGGCAAGGTTAAGAGCAACACAGGGCAGCCTGCATGGTCTTGTGCTGGCCAGCAGCATGATGGCAATTGGCCTGGTCACTTCTGGGCCACCATGAGCTCCATCACGGCCACACGGGCAGGGCTGTGGCAGGGCAGGACTACTGGCTGCCACCAGCACCAGGCGGGACAGGGCCCTGACCAGCCGCACTGCCCTGCCAGCCCAAAGCACTGTGCAGCACGGGCATCAATATACACAGGAAAGCCAACGTGCCGTGTCCTCGTTTAATATTCAAAGGTAGATCCTCTGGTGCTGAAGCTAAAAAATAAGCTTATTCAAATTAGCAATCAGCACAAATGATTGCTCTTCCATTCCCTTCCCTGCTCCAAAATAGTAGCTCCAGTCTCCCTGAACATAAACAGCAAATACACACTCGGCATCTGATACCAAAGAAGGCTCCCGACACCGTGAAAAGAACAGGGAGAAGGTACTGCAGAGTGGGAGCTGCCATCTGGGCTTGCATCTGCGAGTGTTTGGCAAGGCACATATGGAGGATCCTTTTCTCTGCCTCGTATTTGGCCCTGGAAATTTAGAAATGGTGGAAAGAAGCAGCAGCTCTGCCTGGGGCCTGGCCGCTGCTTGGAACACCCCACTAGCTGCAGGCACACAGCCGCCCCTGCGGCACCACCACGGCAGGAGCCAGGCCGCTGCTTCTGCTGGCTGCGGCTCCACCGCCGCCGTGTCCCGGGGCGCCCGGTGTGCCCCCAGCCCCCTCACCTGCTTGTGCCCCCAGCCAACGCGGCGCTGCCGTGCACAGTCCCACCGTGCAAGATGAAGCGCGCTTTGCTGAGACATCTTGGCATTAGGTAATTCACCCTTGCTTGGATTTGCCCACGTTCGCTTGCCCATGAACTGACTTTAAAACGACAAAGAAAACGGGAACACGTCTGACTGGCAAGAAGAGGAATGCTGTAGGAGGAGGGAAACTTGATGCCAGTGGCAGGAGGAGCTTCAGTTCTGCAGAAGAAGAAATGAAGGGAGTTCATCCACGCGGGTCTGGTCCCTGCAAGCAGCAAGGTCTTTCTCCAGGCCAAGAGCTACAGCCAGGCTACAGGATGAATGCACATGTGCTGGGTAACAGGGGGTATGTGCGGGAGCCAAATGTGTCTAAAAACTATGTAGGCAATATCAATGGCACAAAAACTATTGAGAGTTCTCCTTTCCTTCCCCAAGGATGACATTTTTAGCTCTGTTTGCTTAGGACTCAAGTATGGTAAGTTCTTCCTTCTTCTCTTTTTCTGTTTGGCTTTTATGATGTTAGCATTTGGGGTGCTTTTTCACACTTACTCCCTGACACAGGAGAAAAACATTTGCAAGTGGCAAAGAAAGAATGACAGGCCGGGGCAGCTCCAGGCAGTGTGCACAGGAGCTCCTGCAGACACCAGCTGTTCCCAGGTCTCCACATCTACCTTTCCACCAAAAGGCCATGGGGGGGTGATTCAATGACAGCAAGCTATTAACTAAAGTCTCCACTACCTCCTTCTGCCCTCCCAGCACAAGGGAGAGCAGGAACAGCTCTGGAGAGACAGCAGAACAATATTTTCTTTTTTAATCTACAATACGTAGAGGCTACCAGGTGCTCAGGGCTTCCGCAGAGACACACAGCTATTCCCTTGCATCAGGAGGCATGGCTCTGACTGTCTCTGCCTGAATTTCTCTCTTCTGTTTCAGTGCCTGGGCTCTGGTGGGTGTGCTGCCCTCCCCGCGTGAGGAGCTGTTTGCTCCAGCTTTCTGCTGCTGAACTCCCAGGGCTTCTGATACCTGCTCAGTTTAAGTGCAGAGGAATGCGGGGAAAGAGCACTAATTCAACTTCTGGCATCTGACCCGTTGCACTCAACCCGCAGCATCCTCAGCATCAGAAAATAATTCAAAATGTAAAGCCTTGGGGAGGCAGAAGTCTGAGCAGGTGGAACAGCAGAAGACTGAGAGATAATGGTGACACCGAGAAGGAGGTTGAGCCTTTGTGTGCTGTGGTAGTGTGGGGTTAATTCAGAGAGGAGCCAGCCCCTGGACCTTAAACCAGCCTGCTTGCTGGGCCATGCGCAGGGGAGAACACCTCACTCAGCCAAAGAAACTTGCAGCGCCTCGATACTTCAGTATTTTTGCAGCATTTCTGACCCTAATTGAGTGCTGAAGCAGACATGACAGGGTATGGCTAAGGACTTGGAGGCTACCTGTCCACAAATGTTTCACCAGAGCTGGATTGTTCAGCCCCAGCAATGATCCAGGAGCAGATGGGGAGAGGCTTTGCTTGTTCCACGAAATCTGGGCTGGAGCAGGCAGGAGAAAGTGCAGCAGAGAACGTGGTCGTGCTGGCGTGTGAGGGGAGGCCCCCAGCTGACCCAAGTGAAGGTGCCGGCAGGGCTCTGCTCCCCACCCACAGGCCCCGGCCCATGGCCACCAGCCCGGCTGCGCACCGTGCGCTCCCGTGCAGGGGCGATGCCCTGGTGGTGTCCCCTCAGTGCCGAGCGCCAGCAAAGGAGAGCAGCACAGGTGCCACCCGCTGAGCCACGGGACGTGCTCACAGGGGCTTAGGGACACTGCCTGCACCCAGCAGACAGGGAAGAGGAGGTTTGTATACAGCAAAAGGTTTTTTTTTTTCCTCCTTTTAAATAAGGTTAATTATTTATTCATGCACAAAACACAGGTTATTGTTTGCTAAACAAATCTGTGCACCAGTCTGTGTGCATCTCTCCGTATGTGCCAAGCACCCTGTTTCAAAACAAGTTGTGTCTCTGTCACTTCATAACTCCCTTTCTGCTCCCAGCTCAGCTTGGCCCTCGGAGAGCCCCATCCTACCCCACAGGGTGAGGAGAACCCAACGGGGAAGGGGACGAAACCAGCATCCCACACCAGGGACGTGCAACAGCCTGCCACTGTCGTGTCACAGCCACAGCCATCCTGCAGTGCCCGGCGGGGCAGGAAACACCCTGCAGGGAGAGCTCTGCCTTCTCTGCTCCCACTGCTTTAATTCATGAAATAATTTCAAAAACGAATTCAGGACTACCGGCATTGGGAGACTGCATCTCTGCAGCAGCCCAGGCATAAAACTAAAGCCTCACAGGGCTTTGTTATCACAACACCACACTGTTAAATGTCCTAAGCAATCTTTTTTTAAGGAAAACAAGTCTTTAGAAACAGAGGTGACCCTAGAAGTGATAAGTGAAGAGGTGCACCTGAAAGTCTGTTATCAGCTATTTGTGCCTGGCTCTGCTTCAGATTTCTCATTTCGATGTGACGGCAGCTGAAAATTGGATAGATACTGACTTCACCTCAGACAAGACTTTCTCTTTTTGTCTTCAAGGGCAACTTAAGTGCTTTACCCTCTGAGGTCATAGAGAATCGCAGGATGCTAGAGAAGGAGCTTTCAGGAGAGGGAACCAGCGCAGAAGTGCAGAATATTTTGATAATTAAACTACAAAATATAGGAAGTGTGAGGGAAGCTGGAAAAGCCTAGGTTTCAGGAGGCTTGTTCTTAAAATCAGGTGTTGATGAGGGTTTTCCCTGCTGACAAAAAGCAGGTTTACTTTCCAGCACTGTATCTCAAAACCACGAGCTGTCCTCACGGCCGCCCCCAGCCCTGGCCACGGGTCTGCCAAAGGACACGGGCCCAGGGAGACGCTCGCGTGTGGGAAGCTTGGGAGGTTCCCTCTGGCACTGCGAGGGCTTGTCCCTGGGAGACCCTGCCCAAAACAGGGAGAGAGGAGGAGGAAATGGCCCAGAGATACAGGGAACAAGCCCCAGCCCGCAGCCTGTGGGGCCAGGAAGGGGCTGGCGGCTGGGAGAGGGCTGCCTCCAAAGGGGAGAGGCTCCGAGGGAGGTGAGGAGAGAAGCGGGGAGGCATCTGGTGAGACAGGCAGGAGCTGGAGAAGAGGCTGACACAACAGCCAAGATGCTGCTGGATTAGCTGCCTCCTGGAGTGGCATTTCAATTCCCCGGAGAAAGCCTTGAAGGCAGCGTGCTCAGGGACACGTATTTCTATCAGCTTCATCTCATTTTAGAAGCAGTTCCCAAGAAAAATGGACAAAGCTATGAATGTCCTTCTGACTCCTACAACAGAGCCTTGCAACATGCCCTGTTAAACTGTGAAAATACCGTGTAGGACATATCTGCTGTACCTACTCGTGTGTCTGGTGTGTGCCTGCTGGTTCTGGTGGGTCTAGCATGTGTCAGAGCGAGTTGCGTGTGAGCAAACTGATCTGCTCACATGCAGTGCATCTGCCTGCAGAAACACAGAACTCTGGCAAGCCCAACTGTCTCGCCAAGTCAGCCAGACAACAGTAAATCCAGCTGAGCTCTCTGAATTAGCAGTTTAATTCTTTAGGAAATAGTACAATAAATACTTCAAAGAGTTCCTAAACATAAGCATCTTTTACTTTGACTCACGTAAGCAATATGATAATTCAGATGAAATCATACAAACACCTACACACATTTATCTGTCTTATTTCTGCTTTACCAATGCTTTGCAAGTGAGCTGTTTCTCTAGCGGACCAGCATCATGAGCCTGCTCGTAGTTTCTTCTCTGAAGCACTGAGCTCCTACTTTCCTAGGACAACCTATTTTCTTCTTTTCCCGCTGTTCTGGAGTGTAACAGGGTCTTGTATCAGGGAGCTCCCTGCCTGCCCATGGCCGTGTCTGCAGGTTCTCAGCACCTGGTTTCTCTGCTCAGCACTCTCAGTCCCTGCAGGGATATCTACCTTGTCCTGGGCACCAGGCAAAGCAGCACCCACATGTGCCAAATGGGCATTCAGCCTGACAGGAGGAGATGGAGAGAAGAGTCCCTGACCACAGGCAGAGCTAGCAAGCTGCTTGTCCTCACGCTGCTGCTTCCTCTGGAAAGGAGACCAGAGGAAAGCCTGAGCCCTCAGAGACTCCTTTAGCTGAGTCCTGGAGCGTTCTCCCTCCATGAACGTGGCTTACTTTATTTCTGAGTAGGTTACAAAGCAGGCTGTGCCACACATTTCCCAGCACCCAATGACAAAACAACGTGCCCCAGAATCTTCATTCTTGGTATTTTTACTAGCACTGTTTCATCCTTTCATGAATGGTGAGGAGGGGTTCGGCTGTCACAGAGCTTCATCAGTGAGTGCCTGGGAGCGCTGCTGTTAAAGAGGACGACAAACGAGCAAAGGGGCTGGGGGCAGAGCAGAGCCCCAAGAGCTCTCCCAGCCGCCGTGACGGTCCCTCTGCAGAGCCAGCGCCGGCCGAAGCTGCTGGAGGTGGGTGCGGGGAGCCAGCAGCCTGCTGCCAAGTAGCTGAGGCCCTCAGTGGCTCTATCAGCCCAAGCCGAGGTGCTCTCACAGCCTGCTGGCTCCCCTTGGTTTTCAACATTTCCTCAGGGGCCACTGCAGCTCCGTGCCACCCCGCCTCCTCTCCGCAGCCTCGGGGCAAGGAAGCGGCAGCACCGCTGCAGCTGGACTCTCACCCACCGCTGTTTTCTGGAGTTCTTCCTAGCAGACAACTTCCCAGGAGAGGAGCAGCCCTTCCCAAAACCTGTTTACTTTTCAAACTCGGGCTGCCATAGCAACTCGGCACAAGCAGTCAGCTGGAATCTCTCTCCCCCTTCCTCGGTTAAGCTCCGTCGCAGGAGCACAGCTTCTGAATCAACACATTTCTTCAGTCTCTGTTTTGGTCTGTTGTTGTTGTGTTTTTTTTCCTGTAAACACACATCAAATACAATGTGTGAAACTCAGCTCTGCTAAGTGGGGAAGCTTTTTGTAGACTCATCCTCCGCTGGCAGAAACGGCGCCAGCTTCCCGCGGGACCTGCCGCCGGGACGCCGTGCAGCTACCAGAGCCCTTCAGGAACGGTCCCTGAGCGCACACGGAGCCTGGAGGAGTGTCAGCTCGGCTCCACAGCTTCCTGCGAGACTGGTTTCACACCTGACCAAAGCCTCCCTGATCTCACCTCGTTTCATAAGGAGCTGATGCTTTTTTCTGATGCTTTGATGGATTTTTTTCCTTTAATACCCGAAACTGACGCATTACTAATATAAGGAAGAGTTCGCAGTATAAACTTCAGTGCATTAATTATTGAGGGATATAATCCAAATTTATTTAATGAATTAATAATAAGTCATAAGGGTATTTTAATAATGAAATACTTCTAGTTGTGTTTCAATAATTATAGCTGGCTTTCATAATTACACTGCTGCAGTGAAAATAAAATCAAAATCAATTAGGTGGTAGCACTTCTGTCCCAAGAGTGCCCTGTGAAACTGTATCTGTATCAGGTTTAAAGGGACATTATGAAAATCAATGTTGGTTTAAACTAGCACACAGCTGGTACTCTGCTTTACTCCTGGAAAGAAATTAGGGTTCCTCATGGTTGGAGCTGCTTCTGGAGGTGAGACGTTGCTGTCCTTGGAAGAATTTGGAAGCAGACTCACCACCTTACATAATTTCTCAACATGACTTCCAGGATTCTCTTCTGCAAGCAGGAGGATTAGAAAATTCTTTTTCAAGAAAGCCTACGGTTTTCCATAGCCACAGGACTCCAGGAGCTGAAGCTGGTAGCTTAGGGCAGAGATCCGCAGGACCGCTGCCCTGCAGCTGCGGTGAGTGCGGAGACCCTGGGGGCAGGAACAAGGGAGGGCAGGCAGCACCACGCAGCTCATCCCGCGTTGCATTGGTTTAAAGGTAACACTCCTGCAGTATTTACCCAAAGGGTAGATGAAGGGTTTGCATCTCCCTCCCGTCCTGGGGAACCTTTATCCCACCCCACAGCTCAGCAGCTGAGCTCTGAAAGCAGCTGGGTTTCTTTAACCTTTTTCATCTCAAAAAGAGTGTTTGGAACTGGAAAGAGCTCCCAATTCAGCCTGTTGAGTAAAGTTGTCATTTCTAGCAGCTGGGATCCTTCCCAAAGGCTGCTGAGCACCACAGCTGGGTTGGAGGGAAAACGCAGTCTTTCAGCTGCTCCAACAGCCCCAGCAGCTGAGATGCACAAAGAAGCGTCCGCTTCCTCCCTGCATCTGGCCACCAGGCTCTGCAGGCAGCTGGGACGGCTGGTTCCCCAAGTATGGTGGTGACATTGGTGTCCCGACACCGCCCCAATGCCAACCACACTGCACAGCACCAAACGTGGAAGATTCAGGTCCAGTGCAAAATGCTCCGGGATGCACTTTTCGGTTTAATGCAGTTTATTTTGTCTGCTGCTGCAACAAATTGATCTTCCTGGTTCCCTCGCCCTGCTCATACCTGCCTCAGCTCCCTTCATGTAAGGCTGAGGATGCAACCATTTGATCTCCCCGTTCTTCGTGACAAGAAAGCTCCCTCAGCAGCTGCCAGTCGTGCTCAGCCTTCCCCCATGTTGGAGCACACACCTGCCAGACTTCTGGCTGCCCCTCGTTGTGGGGGCTTGGGGAATATTCCCTTCTCCAGGTTACGTTGCACAACACGGCATTCCCATGCAGTGGGCTCCATAGCATGGAGGCCTGGCACAGAAACAGCTCAGAAGCAGAAAAGTGATAGAGGGCTGCCCAAAAGAGGAAAGAAGAGAGATGTTCAGCATCGAAGATCAAGAGCCTTAAAATAGGAAAGGGAAAACTCAAGTAAAATATTAGGGCAAAGTATTCATAACCAAGAGGTCAATCGGGCAATAGAATAATTTATCCAGAGGGATGTCATCACCAGAGCTGGAGCACAGATGAGATTTGACACTTGGAAAAGTAGGGGAGAGGAGCTCTGACACTGGTGTGAGAAATGTCTTGTGCCTCAAGGAACTCTGCACGCCTGTGACGGGGAGATGCTGGGGAGATGTTGGTGTTGCTGGTCTGGGCTCCCTTCTGTCTGCAACCTCCTCAGCGCCGCTTCAGCATCACTGCAAACTGTGCTTAGCACAGAAGAGTTGCAGGTATGGCGTCAGTGAATACAAGTGACTGGTATTTGTGCCCTCTGCAATTTAAGGAGAGACCAGTATTACCTGAGACTTAATCACTGCCATGTAATTACACATTCGGCATGCAAATTCCCTTCTCACACAAAAACACAGCTGCACTGTGCCGTGATGCCACAGTAATGCTGCTCATGAGTGCTCATATTTTGGATCATAAATGGAATATAATGCACTGTGCTTTATGGCAGAGATCATTACTGAACAAATACCCATAATTCTGTCCTCTAAACTGCAGTGCAGGTCACCGTTGTGCTTTAATTACAGTAGCAGCCAGGAAGTCCTGTCAGTAGGGAGGCTCAATTGTAATCCTGTGAGAAAATGCATAAGAAATCAACCTAAACCAGATTAAATGTGGGGTTTGCTTTACCATAGCTCTTGCAATTATGCTCAGCATATCCTAAATATTCACACTGAATAACTCACATACTTTTGCATCAAAAAGAGTGGCTAGTTAAGCACAAATGGGCTTCAATTTCTGAGTCTGTTATTTTAAAACAGTCCCTAGAATTATATTCCAGAGCATTAGTTAGTACTTCACCACGTACTGCTTTGAGCATCTGCTATTCAAACCATGTAGCCTATTCCCTAAATTACCTAGTGCTTCTTCTGACTCCTGACTTCGGACAAAGTCCCGTAAGAAGATCCGATACAAGAATACATCATATGCACTGCTGCACAGCCCCAGATGTTAATTGAGCCCTTGAACACAGCTGCAACAAGAAATGTTCAGGTGTGAAGGTTCCTATTCTGAGCCAAATTCAGAGATGTTCAGCATCCAGAGTCAGCCCAGAAAATGGGCAATTTTGCACCATTTGCACAGTACATTGGCTGCCCAGTCACACACAAAAACCTGTAAATATGCATAAGGTACAAGGTAATGTTCGTCAATAAAGCCTGCCAACAGGGAGAAACCACAGAAGGAACAAAGAACAACAGTGACATTGCAAAGGTCCCCTTGCTGTGGAAGGGGGGTGGCAGACCTTTCCTGCTGCTCCCAGCCAGCCCTCAGCCCTCCCTCCAGAAGAGCCCGGGCCATGCCGTTTCAGCATGGTGGGCAGGAGGCATGGAGGAACTCCACAAAATCTTTCTGCGCTGAAATGTTCTGAGCCAGTTTGGTGCCTGCTGTCTGCCACGGGAGAGTCAAACCAAGCCAGTCCTGCTGTGAATGCCACTCCCCAAGCTGGCCTTGGAAAAATAAGTTGCCAGAACACAGGGACCATGTACCTGTGCCCTCCGGCTACGGTGCCATTCCCGCAGCCCCCAAGTCTGTTCCTGCAGCAGACACACTGAATTCACGGCACACAGCACTGGAGGTCACACTCAGCATTCTCAATTTTGTGCTGCCCTGCAGGTGCACAAGAGAACAAGCACCTCTACTGATACCAGAGGAATAATATGTAGGATTACAGCTGCTTCCCTCGCGGATTTCTGTGGATGGTGGCAGCACAGGGCAAAGCCTGTAAGGGTCAAGCACGACCCCAGCAGGGCACAAGGAGGAAACCCACGCTGCCAGATGACGCCCACTAACACGTGGCTTGGTACACGCTGGCTCTGTTTGCAACCGCACCCCATGCTGGATAATCCAGGTGTAGGAAACGGTACTTTTTAATGCCCATTTTCCCTCCTTCATCTAGCTAGCTTTTCTCTTCTTTCTTGCCGCAATTGGTTGTCCTTAAATAGACTGAAGTGCTGTTCAGTAGGTCAATCCATTTCATCAAGTCATTCAGCTTGACCTTTCGCAATGCACAGCAGTGCAATTTATACTGCAAGTTAGAGTGCCACTAAGCATTGCACTCATCCAATTTCTAGCCAGGAGAAAATGAGGGAGGGTAAGAGCAGCGGCAGATTGCTCTAACCGCTGATTAGCGCTTGGGCCCTCGTTACAGGCACAGCGGTGAAGTGCCTTCCGTACCCAGCAACACTACAGGGAGGAAAGAGCGGCGATGAGAGCGTTGTGCGATCCCCAGCTCCCCCAGGCAGTGACTCGCACAAGAGGCCCTCACCCAGCGGTGCTGAGAGCACTCGAGGCTCTGGCACACGGCGCAGCGTGCTGCCCCATCCGCGCACCGCTAGCGCTGCGGCACGGGAGCTGCTGCTGGCGCGGGGGCAGCTGGTGCCTTGCCTCGTGCTCCCGCAGCCAACTCACACGTGCAATCTGAATGCAGCTGGCAGAGGGTGGGCAGGGGAAACTCCCTCTCATCCTCAGTGTGCAGCCTTTGCTAGGGAAGCCGAATTCCAGCTAGGAAGGAACGGTCTGTCACCGTGAAGCTGTACCCCCCTGAATGTTCCAGTTCCTAGATTAGAGCCTGTACCTGGTGCACCTAGATGGCCTCACTCCATTTTTTCCCCACCTTCAAACATTTTCCTTCCCCTCACAACCCTACAGAACCTTTCAGAAGCCCAAGGAGAGCAGCAGATGCAGAGAACATGGCACACCTTGCCCTGGCTGCAGGGGATGGAGCCTCCTGAGGCCCATGCGACTTCTCTGCACCTCTGTTCCAGTCCCACCAAGACTTTCTGCTGCCTGGGCCTGCTGCAGTTCCCAGCTTGCCCCTTTCCACCTCCAGAGCTGGTGCAGCTCAGCCCAGGCTAAAGGATGCCACCCTGTCACCTGCAAGCCAGCAGCGTCTGCTGGCGGTGCAGCTCCCGAAGCCACCAGCTCTGCTCCTCCTTCACCATCACACTGGAAGGGGTCCATGTACAGATAATTGATGCATTTTTAACTTGCAAATGTGACACAAACTTCCCTCAGGAACGTCTAATTCACATTTTAAGTAACAAAAGGGCTCAAATCCCTTTCTTGCCTACTTAGTCATGCTGCATTTAGTATAAGCGAGATGAAATGCTAAGCTCAGGGAAGATCAGAGAGAAATTGTATGATTTCCACATTATAGGATAATTCCATGGCTGACTTACCCAGATGTGTGAGATGAGACACCACACTCAGACAGCGCTCACAGAGCAGAGCTGAACTCCACACCTCGGAGTCAAAGGAGGACAGAGCAGGGGGCAGCAGGAAGAGCAGGAGATACCAGAGGGGGCACGGAGCCCTGGCACAAGTGCCCTCACCTGCCCCAGCACTGCTCGTCACAGCACAGGCAGCTGCCAGCTGCAGTCCCCTGGGGCTGCCTCGTTGTACGCCGAGCTGCTTGGTGTTAATGTGTGCCCAGCCCTCTGCACCAGGGCAGGTGCTGCCAGTGCCCTGACCACAGCCTCCTCGCTACCCCCCCCGAGGCAGTTACCTGCTCCACAAGGCTTGGATGCAGCTTTTCCTCCTCACCCTTTCCACTTTCTTTTGTTAACCAAACTGAGTTTTACTTCAAATCAGAGCATCTTTCCAAAACAGAAGGCTTAAATGCTTCGTTTTCACCATGTTAAAACGAAGCCTTTATTTTGCCAAAAATATCCTTTTCAAAATACTTCCAGTATTTTGTTCCACTAGACACCAGATTAAATCCAAATTAACAAATATTGTCACTCATCACGGAGCTATATTTTTTGGAAAGCAAACTATCTGTTAAAAAATCACGCCCCTGCTCTCACCAGTCAGGCGCACACACGGGGGAGGCAGCAGGAGCCTTTCCGAGCCCTCCCAGGCTCACCAGCACGCAGAGGGAGCTCTGCCCACCCCCTGGGGCTAGGGAAGCCCCCCAGGTCCTGCAGCTCCTCCCACACCTCAGTCATTACCGAGCCAGCAATCACTGCTATTTGTTATCTCATCAATCCATTAATGGTGAATATAAATGCTTTACAGGTGGGTCCCCAGCTATGGCCATCTCTTTGGGATGATTCCTGCAGCATTCGCTTCTGGAGCAAGGCTGGTTGCCCTGAGCCTGGTCTCCAGCCCAGCCTCTGCAGGCAGCCCCTTCCACCCCAGGGGACACCAGGAGGGCTGTGCAGGGCAGACCCCTGGCAGCAGCTGCTCGTGGCCTCATCCAGCAGAGAGCGGCTGGCAGGGACCCCAGTAGGGCTGGTGGCCGCCAGGCCATTGGCCTCCAAAGTCTGCATGAGAGACACTCATAGCCACTTATCTCACAGCCCAGCGCAATTTAATTATCAACTTGGAAGCTATCCAGCAAAGCATAAAAAGTCAACCCATTCCAGTTGTTTAGGTATATCATTGCCCTGCTAATTGAGTTTGATGGGAATTTCAAGTGGATCTTACAATATTTTCCTTAAGTGCTGTTATGTTTAACTCTTTCCTGATTTGGGTGCCCCTGATGACAGAGGGGCAGAAGGGATGTACCTTCAAGCTCAGATCGTCATAGCAGGTGACATCCAAGGCGACAGGTAGAAGGCTGGGCTGCAGCCCCAGGGTGCCCGTTCAGAACCCCGAGAGCTGGCTCCTGCCGAGGATTCACCAGGCATCAGCTCACGCCAAAGCACAGTAACAGCCCCTGGCTTGTGTCTGCTGCGGGGAGGGCTGCGCACGAGGATTTTCCATTACATCAGGCACTGACACCAGCTTTGGTAATGTGACACAGCAAGGGGATGCAAGGCATTCATAATCAAACAATTCACAGACAATGCTCTTCTAACTCACCCCAAATCATTCCACCTCCAGAAATCCACCCTGCTATGGTGCTCAGATAACTCTGAGAGCCCAGGAGCCCCAGCTGTAACCAGAGAGCCCAGATCCTTATCTCCACAAAGCAGAAGCTGTGGGAAGCAACAGTATAAAGGGTGCTTTGTGGGGGTGGCACCGTTCCCATGCAGCTTCTGCATGGCCACAGATGTGACTCACAGCATCGGCACCCCCAGGAGTTCTGAGGCCCAGCTCTCAGCACAGGAGCAAACAACACAACCTCCTAGCGGGACACGCAGGGGGAGTCTTCCAGGGTTGTGTGTCTTCTGTGAGTAGCGAGAGTAGTGTATTTTCTGCACTGTCGCTGTTATTTAAATTCTTATGATGTGATCAGCCTTTAGAAAATAAGAAGAAACGCTGCGTTTGTATGAAATAATAATAATAATAATAATCTTTGAGGGCTCTGCCCATCCCACATTAGACGTTATCTGGGAATCATTTTGGATCAGGTGAAGAAGCTTTCATTACCAGTGAAAGTGCATGAAGTAGAGGGTGGAGAAGGCATCTAATGAGATCTACACAGGCAGCAAGCGTGTCTGAGAAATTGGTTTATCTCATGGGATGCTGGTCAGAGACACCTGGTCCTTACCCCAGGGAAGCCCCCTTCTCTGCCCACGGGAGCCTGGTCCCATGTTTACCAGTTTACCCCATTGCTTCCCCATTTGAAGGCTCCCCTATAAATGATACAGCCTCCTGCAGTAGCAGAGCAAAAAGCAAGTTTTAAAAAGGCACCAAGACATTTCTGGCTGTGGGGCTTCCTCTGTGCTGCGCAGCAGGCCCAGCTGGTCCCTGCGCTCACGCCTGGGGACCGGGCCAGGCAGCTGCAGCAGCTGGCCGGGGTCTGTCCTTTCCTGTCCAGTCCCTTACTCGTACTCTTCTTTTTTATTATTTTTTTTTTCTCTTTTCTTTTTTTTTTCTTTTTTTTTGGCTAAGTACAATGCAGATTCGATTCTCCCAGCGATCAGCCGTGACCTTCGATTCACACTGACTGTTCACCTCCCCAGACACGGGAGGTGCAGGAGCCGGGAGCATCCCCGCCGGGGCAGCAGCAGGGCCAGCCACGGGGCTGCCTTTTGCCGTGACATCTGCTCTCCATCCACACAGCTCCCGAGCACAGGAGCAGGAGACTCCTCTCACATCAGGAGTGACTGCAGAGGCACACGTAATCCTTGCTGGCACCAGACTCTCCATTTCTTGTTTGAATGATGCTGCCACAAACATTTATTGTCACAAAAGAGGTTATTCAAACACAAGCAATTAGGCAACTATATTAGCATATTTTTCATTGTAATATTACAACAAAGGGTATATTCCTCCCAGTGAATGTATTTATAGGCTTTCGGAGCTAATATTTGTTTAAATGATTAATATGTTTTTCAAATACATGTGACAAGTGTGGCAGAAATATTTTTATCTCTGCAAACAATGTTCTGAAAGGCAAGAGCTCATGAGTCTCCAGGAGGGCTGGTTTCCAGGTTCAACAGTGTTTCTCAAGACATACAAATTAAATTTTTATCATAATGAATTCCAAGAGAAGGGCTTTCTGCAAGGCGTGTTTAGAATAGATTGAGGCTGCAAGACCTCCACACCAACCCCGACACCTTCCTGGACAGCACATCTCCAACGAGCCTCTGGCTTATCTGCGTGGCTGGATGGCTGTCTTCACTCAAAGTGCAACAAAGCTCTTACACTGATAAGAGAATCCCAATATATTGATAGCTAAAAAGCAAGGGTCATGACGGACCTGTGTGCCACAATTTCTTAACCAACACTTTGCTTGTACTGAACACCCTTTGTGGTAGGGGACATGGGACTTTAATCAAACCTCTGTGCTGCTCGCAGCGGTTGTCTTTGCACACCCACGTTACACACTGCTTTTGCTGTTCATCATCTTAAACAAGCACACTCCCCAAAACAGGGTGATCTGCAAACTCCCTCTCTCTGTCTTTGCTTTTAAAACAAAAACAAAAGCACAGAGAGAAGCAAATTCAAGGAGCTTGATTTGGATGTGTCTGCAATTGAGAAGCCTCTGCTAGAGTAAGCAGAGCTGCAGGGTTATGGCACCGAGCACTGCGCCCCAATAAAGCCTGGACCGGGACCCAGTGCCGGGCCAGAGGTCCCTGGCTGCCCTCCTGGCCAGCTTACTGCTGGCCCAACTGCCTGGCACGGCTAATGCTTTCCCCCTAACCCTCAACCACCCGGTGCTAAAAGTGGTCAGACTGGGGCAGGAGAGATGGGGTGGGACCTGAGCGGGGGCATTGTGAAATTGCTGTTTGTTTCATACCCTCTACAAAAGTTCGGAAAAGTTATGAATAAGCCTCTTAATTCCAGCTGCTCCCCCGGGCCAGCTCTCTGACAGTGCTGTTTATTGACTCGCATGTCTGCCCCATTACCTAGCGTCCCGCTTCTCAGAAGCACACTGTTTTCTGGGACTGCCTGGCTGCAGCATACCCGGGCGGCAGCCTCTTGTCCCTGCAGTGTCTTTCCAGACATTCAGAGCCTCATTTTTTTTTCCACTGACAAGCCTCATGTCCTCAGCAACTTTCTAGAGCTGGAGGAATAAGGCTGACATTAACAGAAGAGTATAATATGTCTATGATCAATACTGCAAGTGAAATTGCAGCCTGTGATTTTTCTGCCAATTCTAGTCATCTCACTCCTTTCCTCCTAAATGACAACTGAGATGTTATTTACATTGTACTCAGCTGTACAAGGAAGTGGAGTCTAAAGAGGAATATATTAACACCACCTGTGGAACCAAAATAGCAATCATCTGTAGAGGAAGCTGGGGTGTTGGACTGCAGTCTGAAGTCTCTGTTTAGGAACTGCGAACGTAAACTCTGCCGAGGTTTCAGGACTGGGTCCCATGTTAATGGGATAAATCCTCCTTCGCAGGGAGAAGTATCCAGGGAAGTTTTCCATTGGCAGGGGAAATCCAGGCTGCCAGCCCTGCACGGCCAGACACTGGAGGGGACACGGTCTGTGACCTGCTCTCACCAAGCTGTGGCATGGGCATTTTCCCTGCTTTGAAGCAGTTCTAACCCACAGGGCTTCAGCTCAGACCCCTGAACAAGGAGCTCTGTGGAGCTGCTGCTTTCCAGGACTGAACGGAGCGGACAGGCTCGTTAGTGCCATTTCCAGAGATTCCCCGTGCTTCTCCAGTAACTTCCCTTTCAGTAACTGCCCAGGTGGTGCCTGCTGGGCACAAAGGCAGGCTGGGGCAGGCAGCACGTCCCGCACACCGCCAGGCACTGGTGTCACCCACCTTGCTGGGGGAATCGGAAGGCTGCCCATGGGAGCAGAGGGAAATTACGCAGGCTCCCGTGCCCCGCAGACCTCGGGGCCTGGCGGTGGGGGCACAGCGCCCAAATCGCATGGTGGCTCAGCAGCATCGGGAGCACAGCCAGCCCCCGCATCGGGCTGGGCTCATGCAGCAGGCAGGCATTGCCTGCAGCAGGAGGACACGGCAAATCAGGCGGCACCAGCGCTGGGAGAGCACTCGGGCAGCGCTCACAGGATGTGGGGAGGAGGCGTGAAGCGAGGCGGTGCAACCGTCCGCATCGGACCCCGGCACCCATTGGTCTCTTTCTGCATTCTTCCTTGCAAAGACTAACTGTAAACTCTGATAAAACCCTTACAACAACCACCACCTTGCAGCCACGCTGGAAATGTGGTTTTCCACCATTTCTGCTGTCTGCAGCAAGAGTAAACTCACAGATAAATTCATGACCCTGGATTCTTTTGAAAATTCTCTAAATAAAGACTTAAAAATGCATGGCTTTGCTCAAGATCACCCTGTTTGTGTTGGTATGAGGCCAAAATCCATGAAAAATAGCATGTATGCCAAAAAAAATCAATTTTATATAATAAATACAGATCATTTGGATGTTTCTTGCCAAAAACAATGCAAACATATACATCCTTCATGATTCTTATCACAGCACAGCTGAATCTTTAATACACTCTACTGAGAAGCTACTAAAAGGCAAGAACATGCTGTTTAACTACCACAGATCAATGCTTAAAGTTTCTTCATTTTCATCAACTGCAATGACTTTTAACAGACAAAACTGTGAAATTCGGGTTATTGCAAAAATTAATAAACCGAAAATCAAAGACTCAATCTAAGAGAAAACCAACTTCTAATGAGTATAGAATCTGTTAGTAAAAACGCATGTTTCTGGCAGCACTCAAATTGCTTGATGTCACTGAAAAAAATGCTTGCCACAGAGTAGCTCGTCTGAGCTCTACATTCCCAGCAACCTTGTGTATTTAAAGCACACAAATACTTCAGGACACGCTGTAACATCCTGCACCATTTTTTGGAACACAAACATGTTGCTGCAAATAGTTTAAATTCTCTATTACAGCCTAGGTGGAATAAATAAAATATTCCATCTGCCTAATGTGACATGCAGATCAGACCCCTGTGGGTAATACTGGAGTTTGCGAAGGTGCATATGGGATGCCACAGCAAATTTAATAAATGTAAAGAAGGTTGGCTTATTTTTTAAAATAACCTTTATGTTATCCATGCTATAAATTATGTAAGAAGGCACTATTGAGAATGTGACACACATGCTCACACACATACACTGGGGAAAGCCAACATGCTCAACCCTACAGCGTTGTGCCAGGCACTGCCGAGGATCTTTCTGCTTCCATCAGCCCAGATTTGGCTGCAGCAGAAACAAGACGAGTGATTCAGAGACCCGTCTCTGCGAGGACCCCATGTTCCCACGTCTGCCCACGCTCTGCTAGGCTGTGCAAGGAGCTCGCTTTATTTAAGGTATGAAACGCGCTGTTTCATTTCATGACTGGCATTTGTAGACTGTGACAGGGACATGGTCTCGGAGGGCCACATCGCTGCTTGCGGAGCCTCACGTAGGAGCAATTCCTATTTATAGCTCACGCAGCACAACATCCCCTGGGCTGTGGCTCACGGTGAGCGTGCTGCACGCCTCCTGCACGCACCCGCTGCTCACAGCCACCAGCGGGGCCAGGCCCGGCCCAGGCTGCTGGCACCCCACGGCACCTCAGCCCCCAGGAGACCCAGGCTGCTGCTGGGCACGGGTGGGCGCCAGGAGAGCTCCTCTTGGTGTCAATCCGTGGGCACCATGGGGCTCCCCATGTGGCGCCTCGTGAGCCTCAGAAACATGCACACCCAGCTAAAGGGCTGCGTGGAAACCAAAGTTGCTCTGCTCCTTTTAAAATGCCCAAATGACAACCTCTAATACTGATACTAATTATTTCTGCTTGGCTTGCCTGAAAAAGCTTGTTTAAAAATATATTTATGCCTCTCCTTATATTATTTCTCCATGTATCATTGCAGGGCTTTTTGCTCATAGAATCCACACACGCATATTTACACACGCAAATAGTAAAAGGTGAAGGTAAATGAGCTGAATTCTTTAATTTGAGGCATAGGCCAGAAGCAGAGGCTGGTTTCTCACACCTTCCACAGCCACCTCTTAAGCCAGAAAATCCCCTGGTGCCCAGAGCTCCCCACTCCTGGCAGTGGAGGCTCCCTGCCTGTCCCTCCCCTGGGCAGTGCTGCTGGTCCCTGGGCAGGATAGGCCTTGCCCTTGGTGGTATGAGGCTTTTTATTTTCGTTCTTTTTTAAAGCTCCACTAATAGCTGGAGAGGTTGCATTTCATAGCAAAGTTTGCAAAGAACTATAAGAGAGCATGTAACTGCTGGCGGTGGTGCCTAATGAAGTGTGTTTGAAATATTGAAGTATATGATAAACCATTATGTAAATTAAATTCATTGATAGCTCTGCTATGAAATCGCTCTGGTAGCAGAATAGTAGATAAACATGGAGCTTAGAAAGTGTCATTTATTCATCCTTAAAATGGTTCCAAGTTTCTAGTGATTCATTATCATTCAGCAGAAAACAAAGAGAACATTAGTTTCACAACTAAACTTGAAAGAACAGATCTCTGATTCCGAAAACATCCGTGCCACACTGAGGTTTTCAGATGCTTTGAGTCTTGCCAAGCCAGGTCTTTCTCTTGTCCTTTGCAGGTCACACACTTTCCAGCTGCAACTGAAAATAATTCCTAGTGCTAGCAGAGCCCAGGAGCCACCAGAAGAGTCTGTGTGGGAAGAGGATGAAAGCACAAGTCCAGAGGTTCCTGTTGCTGCCTGTTGCTGACATTTGCTTCTTGGCTGCCAGCACAGTAAGCACTTAGCCATGGAAATGGCACTTGCTATGATCTCCGCACCTCCCTGTGCTTCCAGGGCAGCTTCTCCCAGCACAGGCCGTGCAGCAGGCTCGCTGGCCAGCGTTCTGCTCCACATGAAGGAACCTCAGGGAGGTTAGCAGGTATGTGCATGGGAAAAAAATAATAATAATAATAAAAAAATCAATGCCTTATTGGGCCTGTTTTGAAATAGGCATTACGAATGCTCACTTCATTCAGCCCCTCAGCTCCCCCAAGCAAGGGGCCAGGTGCCGCTGCCTGGAGAGCCCCTCACTCCTCAGGCCAGCAAGTGAGAGCTGTGTGCTGGGCTGGGGCTGCCTCTTCTGCTCTGACAGCGCTAGCTCATACAGGGAGCATTTCTAGTATCACCTGGATCCTTTGAGTTAATTGTGGGTGGAGATGTTCCCACTGTGCTCTGCTGCAGAGCAACAGGGGAGCAGCTCTGGAGATGTGCTGCTGAGAGCAGACCAGAGAACACAAACATTGCCCATGCCATTGCTGCAGTCCATTTGCTAGTCCACCCTGTCTCAGTGAATCTACGCTGCTAAAGACTGGATTTTGGAAATTTCCAGCTCTCCAATTAAAATAACTTTGCCTGGTAAAGTAGTTGCCCACCATGAAACACAATCAGCCATGGTCACTTTCATGGAGCACCAAGTCAGAGCCACCCTGAAGCCCTCACCCGTGTGCCACCAGGTTTGGCAGCCACGCGCCCTGCCCCAGTCCCCAGGCACCACGGTGCCATCGGGTGCCGCGGGTGCAAGCCGGTGTGTGAGGGCAGAGCAGCAGGGAGAGAGGCTGCCAGCAGAGCGGGTCTGCAGAATGGGGGCTGGCAGGGCACGGGGTGTCCCTGTGGAGCTGGGGACGAGCTGCAAGGGACAGGCAGGACAACGGCAGCAGCTCCCTGCAGCCCTGAGCCCCGCAGGGCAGCGCAGGCAGGCAGAGCGGGGCCCCAGGGGTGCGAGCGGGGCGGGCGTGAGGGGTTAACGCTGCTGCCGCCACCACCAGCCAAGCGTGCTGGGAAGGAGACAACCCGCTGCTCTGAAACTAATTTTACAGCTTACCTCCTATCAAATATCCTGGGCCCCCCTCAAAAACCCTCTTTGAGAGGAGCGCTCCCAACCCGCTGGAAAACCCGTGGCGTGTTTTGGTTGGCACGGCTGCTGCCAGACGTTAGGAGTTATAAATAAACAGCTCAGCAGGGCCTGGAAAAGTCCGGCTCATTCTGCCGGCCCCGAGACAGTGTGAGTGCCTCTCCGCGGGGTCGGTCCCTCGCTGGAGCCCCTCCATCGCATTACATAAGCGCCGAACAGGACATTACTGCATGTGTGCGAACAACTCGTGTTACAGGAACAGCAACTCCCATTCAGCGAGCAAATTGCTGTAAGCTCTCAAAAGGCCCCTTTTCTCTCAGCCTCTCAGCCCGAAAAGCTGAGGGCCAGGGAACTGCAATTTGCATCACCAGGTACAAAAGGCAACATAAACTCTTGCACCCCTCGCTCCTTGCTAGGAATTGTGTGCAGGCACAGGGTGCGGAACAAGGCACCTCACACGGCACCAGGAAGACCGTGGGGAGAGGGGACAAATTGATGTCTCAGTCTCCTTTCTTCTTCCAGGACTTGGTGCCCCGGCTCATGGGGATGGCCAGCTGGCCCGCAGGGCATTCCCCCATCCCAGGCAGGGACACCACGCTGGGTGCAGCAAGCAGCTCTGGGACAGGGATGCTCCCAGGGCATTCCCCTGCATTGCAACGTGCCTGCAGCTCCTCGGTGCCAGCCCTGCTCCCCAGCCCACACCGCACAGCACCCAGGGACGAGCAGGCCCGGTCCTGCAGTGCCAGCGCCTGCTGCTGCGCGTGGAGCCTGGCTGATGTATGGCGCGAGCCGCGCTGGTCCAGTGATCTATTGCAGCCATACTTCACCAAACACCGCTGCTCCTGTGATGTGTTATTGCAATACATCACTGGCAGGACGGGCGGCAGGACCACGAATCCGACAGGTGCCCTTCATCAGGGCATTTAATTCTCCGGCTCTCAACTTCCCTTCCTTCCCCAGAAAATAAAGGCTGTATGTACTGTGTGGGCTGGGAGATTCCCAAGCCACTCCATCAGTGCCAGGCAATGGGAGCAGCAAGTTTTGCAGGAGCAGTGTGAACTCTTCTGCATGATGAGTGGATCAGATCGTTTCTCTGGCTGTGACCTCTCCCCACGTTTTAAAAGTCACCATTGGTTTATTGATCTTAACTTTATCTTCCTTGCACAGAAGGGGAAGGTACGCCTTAAAGAGGCCGTTTCTTTTATTAGACAAGTTTTCCTGAAGTCCCACATGAACAGTCCCTGTGCCACATCATCCCACGCCACCTCCTAGCCATGGGTGGGCTGCGCATGACGGCCACGCCATGCCTACCCGGCCATGGCCCAGCTGTACCAGCAGCGTGCTTGCTGCTGTTTCTTCAGCGTCCACACCACTGGACTAAAGCCGCTTTCCTACCCCCTTACAGCAGGGCCGATCATTTCTGAGCACCCTGCAAAGCAGAGCCTAGCAATAACTTTGCTCACTTGCACAGAAATAATCTTGTGATTGTCTGCTGCAACCACTCTTTTCATCGTTCCTGTGATCATTTCAGCCAAACACTCTGTGCAGGCACTTCCCCGCAAGCACCTCTCCCCTGCGCTCACCGCTGCCCGCCTACCCCTGTTGTGACAGCTGCCAAAACACAAACACCTCTGTGGCAAAACTACCCTGCTGCTCCGGGGCACGCTGGGTTACCTTGCAACAGTTTTGGAGGGAAGCTGAAAATATATTTTTCCACCTAAATTTCAGGTTGAATTCAGGTTTTATGTCTTACTGCTAAGGGTGCCTGGCTCCTTGTGACAATGCTGAGTAACACGGAAGGGACTGGTGCCACACGGTAACAATTCAATTACTTTCTGTGGATGCTAGTGAGAGTTGTTCTCATTTTAATGCTGTGGAGTAACTCATTTCATGCTGGAATTGCAAAGCACTCAGTAGCCCCGCACACACATAGCCCCTGGAGAGCCTTTTACAATTAATAATCATTAACATTCACTGCTCCAACAAGTAAAATGATTTCTGCATCATCAAAGAGGACTGGCTTTATTTTGCAAGTCAGGCAGTGTATTTCAGGCACTGGCATTCCCAGCCACGCAGCTCCGTAAGGCGCACTCAGAAAATGCAGTCTCCCCCAGCAGAAGCTGGAACCTACAGATGTTCATCTACCAGAACCCAACGTGTTCCTGTATGAGGCTGTTGCTTACTCAGTATCATTCCCACAACAAAGAAATTTCGGCCAAGTAGGTTATCTTGCTATGGATAGATGGCTTTGGAAATTAATGCTGTGACGAGAGTGGCAGATTTGGAAACTGCAACTTCTCTGCTAAGAGGATTTGCTACTCTGTATTTTTAACCACAGTTAGCTTACTTTTGGAATATGCAGCAGAAACTGAAAATTGGCACATAAACAATCTTTGTATGTTTACTTTGTGGGAGAATTTTATCATGGATCTGTTGGCATCCAATTTCTAGAAGTTCATCCAGTATTAGTCACGTGCCCATTTATTTTTGTGCATGACCTGTTGTTCATCCTTTGTCAGCTTTTAGACATAAAATTGCACTTCTAATTTTAAGCCGTGGAGTTTGCCAGGTGTATTTCTGCAGATGAAGTTTAGGCCTATTTTTTGGAGGATGGAAGCGTCAAGTGCTCACACTGCTGCAGCACGAGTCTTCAGGCAACACTGGCGATGTACAGGGTGGTACCACCAGCAAATCCAGCCTGGCTGCTCCTGACGCCCAGGCTGTCAAGGGACCTGGAGTGGAGATTCACTGAGATCCAAAGGAAATAGAGATCCAAATGCACTGCCAGCTCTGTGTGTGCTTATTTGAAATGAACTTCTTAGATTTACCTATTGCCATCACCTTCCTGCCAAAGCCCGTTGTCCCATGGCCTTGTCTGCATGTGGCTTCCACACAGTTTGGGATAATCTTGGATACAGGAGTGGTAAAAGCACAGCTGGGAGGAACAGAGCACAACCACCAACAGACTGCTCTGCCAATCTGGGGCCCCGAGCATCAGCTACGAACCTGCCAAACCCAAACTTGCCTCTGTCCCTTCAAGCATTTTTTTTTTTCCTGCTGGAATCAGTGGTACCTTTGAAGCTGTGAAGAAAATCAGCACAGTCCAAATGCCTCTTCCCGGTCTCTCAGTCCAGGAGGAGCTGACGGCTGCTGCAGTACCCCAGCCTGAATCAGCGGCATCCAGAGTTTCATCAGGCAGAAGACCCCCCCCCAGGTCAGATCCCTGCAGGTGGCAGAAAGAAGTGGGTGCGTGCACGGCTGGGACATGTGCCCATCTCCTTGGCAAACCTCCCCGAGCCGCCAGGCTGCTCTTCAGTCCCGTCACCAGGGCCCCAGGCACTGCTGTGCTGCGGCAGAGCAGTCCAGCTGCTCCCCTGAGGCCATCCCAGGGTTATGGTGTTGCACGGCACTCGTGGGACGGGGCACAGGCCAGCAGAGCCATGCATTAAAGCCTCCTCAGAGGCTCGTGGGGTCCCGGCCACCGGCCCCAGCAAGGAAGCAAAATGAAGCTTATCTTCACAGACTCTTCCTGGTCCCTGCAGTCAGCAAACCAGTGCAAGCCTGGAGGCTGGAGGGCAAGCAGGAATCTCATTCTCAGTGCTCATAGCTTCAGGAGCACAGGAACAAGAGGCACAGCAACAAATAGCTCGCGAGGGCAGGCTCTGTGCCAGCCAGTTAGGCTATAGACACGGAGCAGCAGGGGATGCCTCCCAGCATACATTGTCCGCGAGCAGCACTCATGCCAAGTGCCATGACTAGCTGGGAATAGGTCATTCACGCTTGAGCTGAAATCCCAGTCACATTATATCACTTACAGCTAATTAGCAGGCTCCAGGCACAATGCAGCGAGACACTGTTTCTTGCAGAAATGGATAACTCAGGACAACCCTGCGCACAATGTTTGTTAAATCCTACAGGAGCAGAGACCACATTCACCTCCCTTCCTCCTTTCTCAGCACTTAACCACAAGCAGGGCTTGGATATGAACCACCTAATGCAGACTTAGCCCAACAAGTGATAGGTTATACTAGAAGACTGCAGGAAACCATTCCCAGAAGAAACGTGGCATTGACGGGCAGGAGCAGGGTACCTTTTTCACCCACGTTCACGACGTTGGGATCCTGAGGACTTCTGGATGTCCAGGTAGCAACATGGCCCTCCACTACCTTGTGCAGCTGAGCCATGAGTTATCTGACCCTTGCTTACAAGAAAATTAACGAAGGTGCAGTAAGAAAGGACCCAAGCCCTTGGAGAAGAACATGCATTTTCACTTCTATCCCAAAATGTTTTCCTTCTGAAAGTGCTAAGGAGGGTGAAGGTGAGGATGAAAATGGTGGTGGTGGTAAGGGTGGAGTCCCCCTCTGCTTAGTCGCCCTGCCTCCTTCCAGGCAGCCCACACCAGCAGCAGAACGGGCTGTTTGTGCTGGAGAACAGATAAAAAGGTCAGTCTCCCTACAACTTGTAAACACTTTAACATTTCCACAGGTTTCCTGACTGCGTTTTCCTACTGAGGAGCCACAGAACAAACACGCCTTGTTAGGCTTCATTTAATGCAGGTAGTATTGATCAAAACCTTTTTTTTTTTTTTAATTTTGATTATAACCTGTAATATGTAACATATAAGGTAAGAATATCAACTACTATTATTAATATTATTATTATAGTCAGTCTGGATTATTTGGCAGAAACAAAGGATTTAATTATTTTAGTCAAAGGTAGAACTTCTGTAGATAGTTCTGCTCTATCAGAGATTCATGGAGGATATTTTAACAGATTTTGCTTGCTTTAACGTGCGTTAGTGACAAGCCGCATCTCAGTATGTAATAAATTTGTTCTGTGTGTTTAAGAGGGTATTTCCTTGGAGAGGTGCTGTGCTGAGCAATTTACCCAATTACTTGCAAAATCATTCTTTTACTTGACAATAAGAGCTACCACCTGTTCCTTGGGCTGGCCTGTGCTTTGGTCACACAGTTCACTCATTTGTTCACTTTGCTGCCTCTGAAAGTGAGAAATGCTCTATATTTTTGTTATTTCTACACAGCCGTTTTTAAACATGAATGAAAGACAGCGCTCCTGCAGAATCCAGGCAAGTCAGTCGCTCTTTGCAGCACAAAGTTGTGTTGGACTTGCATAGAAGAAGGTGCAGGGCTGAAGTCCCGAGCCCGAGGAGGGCACCCAGCGGGTCCCTTGTGCTGCTGCTGCCGCCAGGGCAGACGCCCACCTGTGCTCCCCCAGCGAGGCTTGCTGGTGGCACGAACCTCAGACCGCCGTGGTGTCTCCCACAGCAGTGTCACACCACTCCCTAAAATATCACAAGGAAATGTCAGCAGCCAGCACCAGCGCCGCCAGCTCCACCAGCATCCCCCCCCCGAGCTGAGGTACTGGCACAGCTGGGCAGAGACCAGAGCCCCCTGCCAGCAGCTACCAGTGACCACAGACACTGGCAGAGGGGGAGGCCAAGCCCCAGGCGCAGCAGGCGTCCCCGGGCAGGGCTGTGAGCAGCTGCCGGAGCTCTGCGGCCTCTGCCTGGCTGTTAAGGGAGGTTCCTGAGGGCCAGACCCCGCCGGGGACGCGGGCTCTCGTGCCCGTCTAACCCAGACGTTTCCCAGGTCTCACTCCGCAGAGCTCCCTGTCCTAACACAGCGCTCTGGGAAAAGCCAGAAAAATGAGCAAAAAATCCGTTCTGAGGCTGGGGCTATTTTGAGTGCTGGTGGATTATATTGTAATGCAGAGCGAGTGCCAAAATACACTATGCTTGGGGGTATGTAAACTAATTCCAAAAAAAATCTTGGGACTTTATTCCACTGTCCTGTCCCTCCATCTGACACAGAGCCAAGCCCTGCACAGCCCAAGCACCACAGCCTATTAGAGATTTTGCTCTAAGCAGCTTGAGAGTGTTTATTTGGTGTGCAAAGAAGATTGGAGCTGGGAAAGGCACAAAAAGGATTATTCTGTTTATCACTCAGCTTTCCCTGGCCAATCTCTATTCATGGAAAAAGTCATTTACTCGGGTTATCCACAGGCTTTGCTCACCAGAAAGTGTTGAAAGCCCTGAAAATTAGAGAGATGCAGAATGGATTGGCAAAATGTAAGGCACTTAGGAGCATCTGACACCCCGGAATACACAAGCTGAATGCAAGGCTTTTTCAATCCCAACTTTCCCCCGCTGCTAATAAGAAACTGTCCAAGTCCCAGCACGCGCCAGTTAAACCCCTCCATAGGCCAAGCAATAATTAGATGGATTGTCACATCTGGGAGGTTGTTTTTTGAGAGGAAAATTAGAAACCAAAACATCAGATTGAGATAATGAGTCCTTCATTAATTCTTTTCTTTAGCTTTTTGCTTTTTGTATAGTTTACAAATGCCATTTGATTTTATTTCTATTGTAGCAAGAATAAACCAGAAATCCACTGGGCTTGTGCGAGAATTACAGCCTGGGAAAAAAAAAAGGATCAGAGAGCAGCAGCTTCTCAAACCGAGGGGCTGCAGCCCCCATCCTCGGCCCTGAGCCCATGGTGTCCCCTTCAAGGGCACAGCCTGCCCCCAGCACTGCAGCATGGAAGCAGCGTGCAGATAAAGCACCGTACGAGAAATACCCCATAGGGAAGCACTGCAATATGCAGAGAAGACAGACCGTTAGGCTAGGGTTTTAAATCAGCATTGAAACAAAACTCTGAAATTAAATCTTCTCCTTTCTTCCTTCTCCCCCCAAGAAAACAAAATTCATCCCCAGACTTTGTGGATAAAGGCAGACGCCCTGAAGCACTGGCTGCACGCACCGCAGCACCCATGGGCACTCTGGGCCTTCTCTGTGCCCAGCTGCAGCCACTTCCAGTCCCGAGCAGTTCCCAGAGCAACGCTTCCTCGGAGCCACTGCTCTGGTGAGTGCCAAGGATGCACAACAGCAAGAACATCTGTTTGCTTGGATCTGTTACTTCACATCTGGAGTAACAGCTAGGTCATGCTGAGAGCACTCAGCCCAGTCCCCAGTGCTCACCTGAGAGCAGAGCTTGATGTCCTTTGCAGACTGCTTTGCACTGTTTTTGTTAAGAAAACTAATTTGGGGAGTCTTGTACTGAGACAGATTGCAGAGGGCCCAAGGGTTTTCTTTGCTCTGATGGTCTGTATGAAGGAGGAGAAAACCAGGGCAGCAATGTGCATGCAGCTGCTGCCAAGGGAGCATCGCTCCTCCCTGCATCCCAGGGTGGGAGCTGCAGTGCTGGGAAGATCTGCAAGGCTGGCAGCGAGCAGTTCCTCATCCCTTGCCCCACCACATCCCTCCACTCTGCTGGAGCACATTTGAAAAAATAAGATTTTTAAACACTGGTGCTGAAAAGCAGCTACCGCAACAAAGCCACGTCCGGGCACCACCGCAGGCAAATGGAGTGCTGCGGGCCTCAGAGGGCAGGGGAGCAGTGCCCCTGCCGCGTCCCTGCAGCTGGATCCCAAGGACCACGCATCTCTGCAATCCCCTGGGGACCCCTTCCTGGGCTGCTGGGGGCTGCAGCGGGGAGCAGCCCCCCCATGCCCCCAGCTCTGCCTCACCAGTGCCTCCCGCGCCTGCTGGAGCTGGGGCTGGCCGGGCTGCTGGTCCGGCACCACCAGGCCTGCCTGAAAGAGAGATTGTTTCTCAAAAATAAATATTAAATAACTCTAAAATTTCAAATAATTCAGAGCTCTGCTATTTTCCATGCATTATGAAAATAAAATTGAGGGGAAAAGGTATGTAATACGTTTCCTATTTCCTGTTTCTGCAGCCCTGCATGTGCCC
Source organism: Heteronetta atricapilla (assembly GCA_011075105.1). NCBI lineage: Eukaryota > Metazoa > Chordata > Aves > Anseriformes > Anatidae > Heteronetta > Heteronetta atricapilla. The sequence continues at coordinate 674,422 of CM021745.1, read as the reverse complement.
CGGGGGATCGGCACAAGTGGAATTATCTATCCGCTGGCTGGGAGTGTTCATTTCAAGCCAAAAACACCAAAAAAGTATGAACTAATCTGTACATAGAGCTAGGGAAGTGTGGGATTGCAGGCCAAATGCTGAAAAATGAGGCAATTTTCCCCATTTCAGAAAGTGACTAAAATCCCTCTGCTGTTCTCAGCACAAATGCATTCTGTTCCACCTCAAACCACTTCAAGAGCAGGATCGCCAGCCCTGAGAACAGACGCCGGGGGGAAGCCAGGGCACAATGCAAATATTGTCTCTCTCAGCAGAGCTTCTGGACGGAGAAGGGGGGACTTCTCAGATATTGTTTCCTTTTCTCTGTGATGTTTGGAACAGCTGGAAGAGCTGCATTAAGTAAACTAAAAAGCATGGAATACCAGAGCAAGGTATTCTGGAAACCGATAAACTCATCACTGAAAGTGGGATTAGCACAGCACAGCAGCACCCCCTTCCTTGGGGCGGGGCGGGGGGCAGCAGATGCAGGGCTTGACCTCTCCCAGATGCCACAGGCAAGAGCAGCCTTCCAGCCGGCGCAGGGTGGGAAGGAGCACCCAGGTCTGCGAGCAGGACGGCTGGGCAAGTCTGTGGGTGAGGGGTATGGCCAGGAGGGACGGCCTGGGAAGGTCGCCGGCAGTCCCACATCCCTGAAACAGGACAAGCAGCAACCAGCCCTCACGGCCACTGCGCCTGCAGCGAGAGGCAGCACGGCACATGCGGCTGCTGCAGAAGAGGGCTGTGGGGAAGGCAGAAATCACGCATCCTTCAAGAAAATACCTGCCAGCCAAAGGCAGGGGCCTGCAAAAATTACAGGAATGCAATGTTCTGGTTGCATAACTTCAAAAAAAGCCAAGGAACACAGAAGTCAATGCTCATGCTTCGTATCCAGCAATAGCTCATGAATATTGTGCAATGAGTATTTTCACAATTTGTGTTGGATATTTAAGGATGAATCCGAACCTTCGGACACATGCCTTTACACACACTGACTAACACACGAGTGCGTTGTGTGTACGTGCTCTGCTGTAGGCATATACCTGCAGCCTGGATGGCCACGTGTGCAGCAGATCTGTCCTTCACAAACGCATCTTTCAGATTTCCAAAAACTAAAAATGCATACAAGAACGTGCACATTAAGACATGATTTTCTGTCTGGTCCGGTGTACTGACCTGCACATCTAACCAGAAAAATATATCTGTTCTTTTGACTTTATGAGCACCACAGAGGAGAAAGTCAGCGTAAGACTCCACTTTTTTCCATATTTCTGTCAATACCAACTTCAGAACTGCACCAACAGAGATCCTGGCTGTAACTTGCCTAATTTAAAACCGTAAAAGAAGTCACCCATATCTCTTAGCATGAAAATTTGCAGAGTGCTCATTAGAATTAGAGCTCTTCCTCCTATGAACTGCACGTTTTAGAGAAGAGGGAAGTACCACCGGTTTTATCATTCTAGCTGATGACTTTTAATACAGCTTTACAGCAGGAAAGCTGGTTACAGAAGTGGACTCAGTTTGCTGAGCGTGGAACAAAACATGAAGCTCTCTCCATCCAGAGAGTTTCTCCCCAGGTCTCGGACAGCAAGGCCTCCTGCCCAGCAGCCCACATGCACCGCTCTTGTCGCTGCACCCCGAGTTACACAGGCTGCAGTTTCAGAGCTCATGAAGGTTTATTAGCAGAGAGAGAAAAAAAAACATCATGGAAATATAGAACATGCTCAAACAGATTTACTCCCTCCCCCAGCCCCTTTTGCCCAGTCTCTCATTTTCTTATCCCCTTTTCTGTCCTTCACTTTAATCTTCCAACTGAGGTACTTGGCTTGAATAAAAGCTCAGCCCAGGCCAAGTTTCAAGGCTTTTCAGACTCCAGACTTTCTTCTGTAGTCCTGTCTGAAGAAGAAGGGAAAAAAAAAAAAAAGAAGAAGAGGAAAAAAAAATAACTAAAGATTTTCCAGTGGGAAGAGAGTATTTTCTCTTCTCCCATAACTCAGACACAGCCAAAGGAATTTTTCTCAAGCTTGAAAACAATTCACCTTCAGGCAACAACAAGCATGGAAAATTTAAACTCAGCAGGTGAATGTTTGGGAAAATTTTTAGCCTATAGAAATTCTCATGTAACCTTAACTATAGAGGTCGCTATATGGCATTTAACCATTATGCAGCACCCTTCTCCATGCTGCAGGCTGTCATCAGCTTTCCCAAAGAGAGCTACAAGTATTGGCATGAGAAAATATGATCTTGACAAAAATGCACACCCAAGCCCTTGCAAGAGCTGTGCGCTGGCTCAGAACCCCCTCGGAGCGCAGATTCCTCGGAGGGCAGCCCCCTGCTCGCTGCCACCCTGCCCACGCCGTGCCCATGCTCTGCCCATGCCCATGCCCATGCCCGTGCCCGTGCCCGTGCCACGTGCAGATGGGGATGCCGGCCAGCGGTGATGGCTCTTGGCAGCCTCTGAGCCCAGGACCACCCAGGAATTTCCACACACAGGCCACAAATTCAGTTGTGCTTAGCAGCTTGGACTCAGTGTATATATTTAAGTTAATCAGAAACAACTGAGCCACCAAGAGACTAATTCCATCTTAGCTAACTAGCCACACTGGGACCATTCCCGGGAAGGCTGAAGCGCTTCCTTTCAGCCTGGTGGATGTGAGCTACTGTCTAAGCAAACATCCCTTGAAAAAGCAAGCCAGCTAAATATCTCTTTGGCAGAGCAGTAACTCTGTTCCCACACGGCAGATCCACCATGTCCCCCTTGCAGCTGAACAGCACCATCACTCAGCCGATCCTGAAAATTTAACCTAAGAAAGACAAAGCCGCTTTCTTCTCTTCACTCCTTTCTCTCAACATTCCTCTAAAAGAATCATCATTTTTATCAGACAGCATCCAACTCCTGCTTAGTTGACAGTTTATCAGGACAAAAAAAGCCAGCTTCACGTGGAGATGTTCTGGTGCAGCAACCAAGAGAAAGGCCATGCATCCTTGGACCACAGACCTCGCCCAAAAGTCCAAGGCTGGAGAACCATTGACCGAGCCCTGTGGCATTTCTGAGCCCTTCAACCACTCGCCTCTTCCCCCCATGCAGGAGCAGCGGCGGTGAATGACAATGCTTGGCCAAATGGAGGGAGATTCACCACTGCCAAGAACTGACAATAGCAAGCTCTCTCGTAGCCCCGCTCGGGTGCCTTGGAGGGGCAGAGGTGCCCGTGCCGATGGCAGCGCTGAGGTCCCAGCTGGAGCACCCAAGGAGAAGGGGCAGCTGTGGCGCGCTCCCTGCCCTGCTGGTGGGGACAAGGCAGCCTGGCCAGAGGCCCCGTCCCTGCTCACGGGCAGCTGGCAGGGGCAGGGGCACTGCAACCAAGCATCGCACGGCACAGCCCAGGAGCCACCGGCCGAGCCCTGTCACAGGGGCACGGAGCCCTGAGGGGGTGGCAGTGGGCTGCGAGGTGCTGCCCGGCACGTGCAGCCCACGGACCCATGCCCACCAAGCAGCTGGAGAGCAAACAAGCACCAGAGGTGATCGATGGTTCCCTTTGGAAAACACTAATCACCAAGCTGTAGCGCAGTTAGCAAGGCAGGGTGTACATCAATCCCAGCAGCTGCCTTCAATCACGGCAGAGTTTAACTCAACCGGTTTAAGGGACTGCTATTAACCATCATCTGGTAGACAACTTGCCCTTATTGTAGTAAACATTCATTTACAGCTGAAGGACAGCAGCACTCCTCATAGTCTCCACGTATTTGTGGTGCTCCAGCTGGCCCGGGGACAGCTCGTGGCGCAGCGGAGGAAGCGGTGGCTGAAGCAGTGGCTGCGTGTGGTCAGCGCGGCGAAGGGAGATGTTTTGAAAATACTGCGGCTGGTGTTTTTGTGCAGTAGTGACATCATGTATGTAGGAGGCCTTTTTACATTATAAAACATAAACCGAACCACCAAAGATAGAAGATAAACAAACCTATCAGCAGATGAGCACTTAGGATCTCACCGGTTTTTCCCTCCTCAGTGCTCCCTCCGGTGAGTGACCGGACAGTGTTCCCAGGCAGGGCATCGCCTCCCTGCAGCACACAGGGATGGTGGCACAAGGAAGCAAGCCGCTCGCTCCTGGACTCCTCTTTCCCTTGTGCTCGCCCTCATGCAGTGGCACCACAGCAGCTTCCAGCATGATGAGACGATTGTCCAGAGGGAGCCAGAACATTGAGAATTATCATCTGGATCTGGCAGCACATCGTGCTAGTCAACCTGTGAGCTCCCAGAGCAAGGATGGACACGGGCAGGGTGGAAAGAGCACATCTGCTCCCGAGGGAGAGCACCCAGCAGGCTGTAAATCAGCCCGGGAGAGGCAACAGGAGCTGCCCCACGGATGCCCACATCCATCACTGGCCACAAGAGATGCTTGGCCAAGTACAGAAGAGGCTGTGTTCGGAGAGGCAAATAAATGAGAACCAAATGGAGGGATGGCTACTTGGAGCGGGTCGGACTAGTGCTGCAAGAGTTTGAAATGTGCTGCACTTTAATTACAGCTCTTACCAATCAGGCGGTAATTACTGGTATCCTTCCTGTAGCCTACAATTGCCTAATCTTGTTATTTGAGAGCCATCAAGATTTAAACAGCTGGAGAGCTGTGCCTCCTTCTCCAAAAGGCCTCACTTGGCTGTGACACTGATTGTTTAATCTGGAAGCGGTGTGTGACAATATGCATTAGCTCTGCGCCTACAGCTCCTCTGCCCCTCCGGAGCTCAGCGCCCCTCGCAGCAGCTGCACTGCCCTTCCCAGGCACCTCGTAGCTGGGTACCCCTGCTCTCAGCTGCAGCCTTCCCCTTGTGCCAGCCCATCACACAGCCCTGCCACAACCCATCACACGGCTCCACTGGGCCCCCAGATGCCCGCAGCACTGCAGGGTCGGGGAGCCGGCACTGGGGGCCACCAGGGGCCAGGAGCTGCCCCACAGGAGCACAGCACCGCCCTGTGCGAGGGCAGCCCAGGAGAGGAGGCTTCCGTCTGGGTTCCACCAGAGGTGGGAAGGTTTTGTACGCCTTTTAGAGCTTTAGGCAGAAGATCATCAGATAAGTCAAAAATCCACCTCTAAGCCTCCTAAGAACAGATCAAGCCTTCACATCTAACAATTTATTTTGGTTTCTTAGTACTGGAGACTCCTGTTACTAAAATAATGCCTGCTAAGCTAAGTTACCCTCAGGATAGCAGAGAAAGAGGTGCTGAGGAAGTACTCACCTCTTTTCATACCTGCAGAGTTTTTTATTTATTCTTATTTAAGAATAAATTATTCTGAAACTTTTCACGTGTAGGATTCACTTCACAGGAGCAAGGGAGTAAGAAGTCCAACTATTTTACTGGATAAGTGTTTGTTTCCTCAGGTGAGTGCAGGTACGCCCGCTCTCTTTTGGTTTCTCCCCCGGGCCCCACTCGCAGACAGTCCTGAGCTCTCACACCTCTTGGTGGTGCCTGGTAGCGGGTCTCCAGGGATGAGCTTCAGCTCCTGGTGGAAAACTGATTTCTGGACACTCTTAGACCAAAAAAACCCTTCTTATGTGTGTGACAGTAGTGGTGAAAAGATATTAATTCTCTTTTTCATGTAGAGATTTGGGAAATAAACCCTAAAATCCTTTATTTCAGAACTTTTGGGGTTTGGATTTTTTTTTTCTAGTGCTTTAGAAAGTTAAGAGGAGAGCTAAAGCTTCTGTTTGTTAAAGGACAACACTGATAAGTTTCCTTCAGAACAAAACAAAGAAAACTTTCATGGCTCCCCACCCTGCACCCCTCTCCCAAAGCAGATTTTCACCTGACGGCAAGCAGGGGCACTGTTTCCTTGCAGGATCTTTCTTCATCCATGGTTGTAGGAGCCACTCAGACATGCAAAATGTTCACACATGTACAAGTCATTTATAAGAACTTTAAGTTAATTTGGTCATTTTGAAATTATCAATCTGATGATGGAATAATTTAAGCTCCTAAAGTAGTGCTTGCAGAGTAAAAATAATCAGAATAATAAAATCCGGCATAGATGAGGCTGAATGTTAATGGATCCTTACGAGCCCACAAAGTGAAGATAAATACAAACTGTCCTAGCAGCTGCTGGTGTTATTCTGCCCAAAGCTGCAGCAAGTGGGAGCTCTGGAAATGGTCCTCTCACTTGGGCTGTATTTGAAAATTAATGTATGGTGGAAATGCTGATTGTATCTCCTTACCATCCTTCCCTGCATACTTGTGTGACATATCAGCCTGGGAAGCAGCTAAGGAGATGTTGTCAGCAGCATCTATCTCCAAAGAAAGTTTGAAATGAGTGTGATAATACTGCAGATACTTAGGGCTTTCATTTCCTGAGCATTACTAACTATATGGGGATGCAGAAGTCTCTGGGCTGGAAACCTCTGTGTGCAAGGAGATGTGTAGGTCTGGCTGGGGAAGGAGAGGAGCTGGTGGCTGCCAGCGTTAGGTTTGCCCCGATGTGGTCTGAGGTAGCCCTTCACCAGGGACCCGCTGGTGGCCCAGGATCTCCATGCATGCTTTTAAATGGCACGGGACCCACCAGCAGCCCTCCCTCGCTCCGAAGGCAGGCGGCCAGAAACCCCAGCTTTCATCTCTGCCTGGCCAGGGGGCGATGGCAGCAGAGCCCAGGGCTCTTTCATTTCATGCCATCTCCCTGGCCTTGTAAAAGGGCACACTGCATTCGGGGCAAGCCTGGCCACAAAGGGGCTGGCTCTGGAGTGCTGAGCTCGCAGCCGAGTGCCAGCTCTGTCCTGCCCTACCCCAGAGGGGATGGGGCTTGTGCCTGGGCTGTGGGGAGCAGGGACTGGACACAGCACGTATCTTGTTCCACCATCCCCACGAAGGGGACAGCAACCTCTGACAGCTGAGCACAGTAACCCTTTAATCCATTGCAGAGCTCGTCTGTCAGAGCTCTAAACCCATGGGGAGGTATCAGTAACAAAACGCAGGAAAGAGAAATGAGAGTGGAAAATGCTTGGCTTTTTGTCTCCTCACATGCTAGAAACACAACGGTTCTTGTTTTGCTCTCGTTTCACTAGCAGGAGCAGCTCCCCACCGCCACACCAGTGAGTGCAGGTGGGGGTCTCCCAGCCCACCAGACCCCGCACGGTGCCCACCCCTCTGAGCCAGGCCCCCACCACTGGCAAAGCACCGGCAGTGGCCTCAGCCCTGCTCTGTGGCGTGGGGCAGCTGCTCAGGACCAGCGCCGAGACCCAGCACAGCGCCGTGACCCCATGCACCGTGGCCGGTGCCACAAAGCCCCCGAGGCCCTGGCCCGTGGCTGCCTCACCAAGGCACAGGAACGAGAGAGGAAGGAAATGTAAAGCCGAGGAGCAGCAAGGGGAGGGAACCTGGTTTCTGAGCGGTTTAAAAGAGCAATAGATGTTTGCAGGAGGTCAGCAAGCTCCTCTGCCCGGTTCCCTGCCTAAAACCGCGCAAACTGTGTGCGTGTGAGCAGGCAAGCAGAGGCTGTGCGCTTCCCCCGCTTGTAATCTGCGGATTATAGCTTGTATAACTGGATTACTTAAGGCTGAGGAACAGCGGAGAGCAGGATCCAAATCACACGGTGAAACAGGAGAGAAACCTGGAGGAATGTCTTGCACAGTACGCGTGCAAATACGTCCTCATAAGATCACATTTATTTTAATATCGAATTTTCTGTAATGCAGAACATACTCATGGCCCAACTCCCTTGCTGGGCAGCTGCTGGTTTTCAGTGTGGAGGAATTGGCAAGATCTTTTCACCAGGTGAAATAAATAGAGTGCTGGGCCCCAGATAGGATTACGGTTTGTTTTCTTTAGGTGTATAGAATCCGCGGGAAAGCTGAGCCCAAACGGAAACTCAACTCCTAAAGAATTTGGCCTATACTGGCCAGCTTCTGTCTGCCTGCCAGGCATGCTCTCCTTGCCTTGCATTTTGCTCTTTATCTTTTAAGAGGCTTTGTTAGCAACATATCAAGCTATTCTTTGTGTGCCTTGGGGACAGGGTTCGTCTTTTCAAATTATGTGAAGATGATAAAGTTACAGGTTTTTACCTTGAGAACGGCGCTCAGAAAGTTCTCCTGGGCATTTCCAGGAACATCGCCCTCCCCCAGTGAAACGCACACAAAATCCAATTCCCAGCATTTTCAGAGCCAGAAGTGGGGGCCTGAGCTCAGCTGGGGTGAGAAGCACGACCTGGCAGACCCTCACCCGTGTCTGAATCCTATTTTCTGTTGCTAACATGTTTTCCTCCTTGTTGACTTTATCTTTTGTCCCAAAAGGCTTGTGAAAATCCTGCAATATCTCACACAGGGAGAAAACGTACGAGGTGCATATTACACGGCAGCTTAAATCAGTGCTACATTCTGCCCCTTCCCCAAAAAAAGGTGTGATGGAAGGGATCTGGACTTGGATGCTGACTCAAATTAGCACTAGAGACAGAGACAAGCATAACCCCAATAAGCTGAACGCTTGCATTTAGGCGTTTGCTGCACGTCTGTGGTCTCTTGCTTCCCTTTGTTTCTCTGGTGAGCAGCATTTGCAGAAAAAAACCTTGGCAGGCGTATGCTGGAGCCCCCGGGCAGCTGCCTGTGCAGGGCCCAGTGCTGCAGGGACAGCCCCATGCAGCTCCAGAGGCTGGCAGGGGGCGAGCAGCCAGCGGCAGAAGCTGCACCCGCTGCCTGTACCACGGATGGGTGCTCTCAGAGCCAGGCAGCTGCGGCCACATCGCACCAGCAGCATGTAGGACCATCCCCACACCCCCTTCCCCATCCCCATCCCCATTCCTGCCCAGCTCGGGGAGGGCACTGCTCATCCATCCCAGGTGCTTGGCAGTGGCCGGGTACCAGCCCTGTGTCCCAGTACCTCCCAGCACACCCAACCCAGAGCCAAGGCTGGGGGGTCGCCAAGAGGCCCTTCCATCCGTTCTGAGCGGTGAGAAGCCCTGCTGGAATAACTCCTATTGCAATTAGCCTCACAGTAAGTGTATTTGGGAAGGCCCAGAGCCAAGAGGACAGCTGGATGTGCCCTGAAGGGGGGCATGGGTGGGCTCAGTCGGTGCCTTGCACAACCTGTAACATGCACGGAAGCCGAAGCAGAGGCACCGCCTGGCGTCCTGACCACGCTGCCTCCCAGGCTGGGCAGCCAGCATCACCCCTCCAGCACTGCTCGCGTGTCTGGGATGAGAAAGCAGGATTTGACCCTCAAAATCAGCATGTATGAAAAATTCTGGGCTGTGGGACTTCTAAATCTGCTGCTCAAATGAGACTGCAGCATACATTTCAAAGCACAAAAAGCTGTTTAGTCATGCCTTTCTTTCAACTGCATGAAAGACCTTATGCCTGCGCCTCAGTCCAACGGGCACTACTACAGTGCTGCCTACCACAGACCACTGCGAGACTCCATTCGCGCAACTGGGGAGCAGACTTCGTTCTTCTTGATTTAAAATACATTCTTTAAAATTCTTTGGGGAATATCAAGGGGAATCTTGCACTGAAAATGTACACAGCTCGTGTACAGTGCTTGCATTCTGGTAGTTAAGGCACAGTTTATTTATTTATTTTTTTATCTTGTGCGTGATGTTCTTTGCCCAGATACCTTTTATTTGGTTGTGGAAGATAGCATCTTAAACAGCTCAAGAAAATAGGGGAGATAGTGTGATTTAACAAATATCTGGTCAAAAATGCATCTCCAAGAGCAAAGTACACCACAGTGGTCTGAGTTTTCTTCTGATGTCAGCTACAGAAGTAGTAACATGTGTCAGCCCCCACCGAAAATATCCAGTGGGAGTTGCCTTTCTTTTCAGACACTGCACAACAGCAGCTGAAAAATGGGTCTGCAGCTCCAACCACCTAGCTCTCTGCTACAGCCAAGCTCCTTTTAGGTGGGTTTGCAAGGAGGCTCTGAAGAGTAATTCAGGGCTTATTTTACATCCTTCTGTACCTTATTTTGTCCAACACCAGAACCGAGACAGCTCCGTGTGCTGCTCCGACGTGCAAGGTGGCCAGCACACAGCCGGGCTGAGCAGCAGGCGCTGCTGAAGGCGAGGAGCAGCCCGGAGGGAGGGGAGCTCATCTTGCTGCACCAGCCCTCCTCAGCTTCACCACCTGGACAATAAATTTGGAGAGCTGCAGAGATGTGATCAGAGCTGCCCTGGGGAGGCTGTGCGTTGCCTGCTGCTAATTACACATCCCCAGAGCAGCAGGACTCCTCCAGCGAGCACTGTGGTGGCTCCCAGCAACAAAGAAGCCGTCACAAGGAGCCTCCTCAGCACGGGGTCCTCAGATGCACACGCTGGGGACCAGGTCTTCGCCTTGGGCTCCCCCCTCCTGCCCTGAGCACGAGGCAGGCTGTGGCGCACAGAGCCCTGGTGCTGCCTCCAAGGAACAGACCCCAGCACTCAGCCTGCAGGGCTGAGCCAGTCAGAAGGGATGTGTTTGTACCGGGAAAGCAAATCGTCCTTTTGCTCTTGTCCTCTTGTCCTTGTGCTCATGAATTGCTACGTTGCTTTTGCTGAAAAATTCACAGAAACCTGACCATGACCTCGCTAAAAAACTACCAGCTCTACCGTTGTTGATTCACACCTTCCCGAACATCTGAGAGCAGCAGGTAAGGATGGGAACTGGCTGGGCACCACCAGGCACCGGCTGCAGCGCAGAGCTGAGGAGGCAGCCGTCCCCAGCACAGTGGGGCAGGGCACTTTGCCACACGTTACCTGTGGGCAGGTGGAGCAGAGTTATTTACGAAACTAAAGGTCAATATTTGTTTGACATTCAGAAAAAATCTGCTGGCCTCTTCCTGCTGCAGGTATAAATCAGAACAATTGCTTATATGAACACTGTAAATACACTTCCCTATGCTAGATTTTTATTCTTTTTTTAAATAAGCCTACCCACCTTCTGCCTTACAGAGACTCTTTGCAGACCTTGAAGTGCTGGTCACACATGTGCAATTGCAGGGAAAGTACCTAGTCATGGCCACGATAGCTGTCCCCCTATGATCACGCAAGCATGCCTCTGCAACAGTGCCTACAGAAAACAGTGCTCCCAAAGGGAAATGCCCGTGGATGCCCAGCAGAAAGCTGCTCTCCAGCTGCTTGCAGCAGCCCACAGAAGGCCTGGCTGGCACATGGCTCTACCCATGTCCATCGCTCTGCACCCAGCCGGTGTGCGCCTGCAAGAGCAGCCTGTGGTGCTGTGCGGAGCGGAGCCGTGAGAGCTGCAAGCCTTCCAGGGCTCAGCACAGTAAGTCCACAAAGAAATGATCAGATCATGATATCACAGGAAACTCTCGCCAAACCAGCTGAAATCATTCAAACATTCAGAGTGTACTTATGGGGGGAAAGCCCTCCATTCTAAATATATTCCTTTGCAGGCAGCTTGTTATTTAAAAACAACTATTGCAAAACAGGATTTACATGGAGCTGTTCTAAACTGAAGACGGAGGGGAAAGCTGGTTGTGGGCACACAGTCACCACCCAGGTATTTTAATTGCAAATCCCAGCATGTTTTATAGACGTCTAGAGAGTATCTTTTTACGTAGGCTCCAAGGATTACAATAAGATCCATCATGTTTAATATGAACCCCGTGACAGCACCTAAGTCCCACCCTGATGATGCCCAAGATGGGAGGACACCATAAAACATCCCATCCACAGAGCCAGGAATCATTCAAGGCATCTTCACGCTGCCTAAGGCTCCCAAGAGAGTTTTGCCGAGCCAAGCAGCTGCGGGTGGTGCCTGCGTCCTTGGCAGCGCGGGGGACTTGTCCCTGCAGTGCTTCCCCTGCCAGCTCCTGCAGCCGCAGGCTGCGGCGGGGTGCGGTGCAGCAGCTCCTGCTGCTGCCGGGGAGGAGGAGGAGGAGGAGGAGGAGGAAGTGGAGGAGGAAGAGGAGCACAGCCCAGCCTCCAGACCCAACAGTGAAAGGGCAAATTCCACCTCCATTCCCAGGGGCTTGAATGCCTGCAGCAGCATGATGTGAGGAGGTGGGATTTCTGTGGCTATCCTGATGGATGCACCGTTCTGCATCATGGCAGCAGCATGAGCTGGCAGAGAACTGGACCACACAGAGCAACCAAAACTCCAGAATAGGCTGATGTAAAAGCAAGGGAAGCCTGCAACAGGGCAAGACTAAGACACGGTTTGTGCCAGGGTGCACAGGCAGGTTGTCCCCGTGTGCCTGCCTGCATTTGCCAGCATGCACAGTGGGAAGAGTTGCTGCAAGCCTTCGGCCATTCCCATTCTAGCCCTGCAAGGCTTCTTTCTGTTTGTGCACATGGCTAGGCTTTAGCTCAGCTTTCATTTCTTTGTCAGTACAAATAGGGGAGTCCCAAGTGTGCCTGCAACCCAAATGTGAGATTCCCAGTGGCAAGGAGCCCAGCAGTCAGCAGGGGCAGCATGTCCCATTTGGCCTGACATGACCGGAGCGTAAACGCTGCAACCTGCTACAGCACTTATTCCAGGAATCCCAGGGGTGCAATCTTTTCTGAAAGTGTGTCAGTCGGCACTTAGACACAGGTTCTGCTTCCTGCCTTGGAAAGCTTAAACAGAGAAGAGGGCAGGTCTGCTGTGCCTTTGCTAGCCGAGGCAGCCATGCACAGCATTATTCTTTGTGCACCCCTTGTGGGCTCGTGCATCCATAAATTCTCACTTGAAGGGGCTGCACTGCGTTTTTCAAGCACCACCACCACCAAGGTGCCCCTCCACAGCGTGCAGGACAGGAGCTGTGGCACTAGTGATCGCTCTGATGTTCATCAGCGTGGGCATGGGGACACAAAGGCACTCGACTGCCAGCAACAGCATGATGGCTGCGTACGTGACAGGAGTGTTAAGGGAAGAAGTCTCTGTTGTTCCTATGAAAACACTGGCCTGAAAGTCCTCCCTTCCTGATGACCTCCGTCCTGACACAAGGGGAAACATTTGGGCATATTTGACACCAAATTCAGTTCACCAAGTTCCTTCCCATGTGTTCCTCGTGAATCCTAGCGGGCAGGGCTCTGCTCCTAATGATGCAGCATCTGCTTTGGTGGCTGCAGCAAACTGCCCCCTTGGCCAGCCAGCAGGTGTAAATGAAGGCCTCAGCGGTGCGACCAAATGCAACAGGGATGGGGCAGAGTGTGCCAGCTCTGCCCAGCTGCCTCCAGCAGGCAGCAGGACCTGGGCACACCGTGGGATCCGGCCCTGGAAGCAGGATTCAGCGGTGCTCCCACAGCACCATGAGCTGCAGGCTCTGGGGAGGCAGCAAGACAGAGCCTGCACCACTGGGACAGATCTGCCCGCAGCCAGGCCGGGCACTCCAAAATGGTGCTTTTCCTGATGGCCACCTTCGTGGTAACTGCCTAACAGCAGGAGCACGGGTAAAGCCCCAAACCTCCCTGGCACCTGTGTACATGAAGTAGTAATAAACAAGGACACAGCCTCCAGGGCAGCCACAAACACAGGCACAACAAGAAAGCGTTCGTGTACTAGTACAAAAGCATCATAAATACTCTCCCACTGCCAAAGGACCTCTTCAGTCTTTTACTAAATCTCATCACAGGAACAATTTACAAGCCAATAATGCTGAACAACTCCATTCCAAACTCTGTGTTAAGCTTTATTTCAGGCTTTCACACTTTATCATGTTAGCACCTCCCGGGCTGGCACTGGACTAATGCATGCCAAGTTTAGAAAGGGGTGTAATGGAGTGAGGCTTGTCTCTAAATCTGAAGGTCTTCCAGTCAGGAAGAACAGCACGTTCATCGGCACCCAACCTGCAGAGCATGCTTTGCGTCCCCTTCCCAAATGAGTGCTTTGCATGGGAGAATTTTTGCCAAATAAAACACGCTCCTTCAATTTTTTAGTAAAATGAGTTATTTTTCCTTATCAATAAAGTGATACCAGGTATGTGGTGGTGGAGAGGAGAAGCCCTGCAGCACAGGCTCTGTCCTCTCCAGCAGTGGCAGAGCAGAAATGAGCGTGGTCTGGTGGGGAAGGAGCCGTTCGCAGTGTGCTGGGGCTGGAGCATCGCCCTTGGCCTTGTAGTGTTCAAGGTGCAGTCCCAGGGGAGGAGTCAGAATGGGGTCAGGATCGCCTCTGTGGCAAATTCAGTAAGTGCTCTCTGCCGGATAGCCTCTCCTTAGAGGTGTACCCATGGCTGCCTGACGCCTTGAAGGCCCACAAAAAGCTGGGCGTGCGGGGCTCTGTGCTCTGACGATCACTGCTCCGAGCAGAGCCCGTGAGCTTCAGCCAGCCTCCCTGGAGCCCCGCATCTCCCCCTGCAGAGGGGTGTAACCTACGTGTGTGCATCAGAAGTGGGCGCTGAGGGAGAATCTAAAAATCTTACAGGGGAACTGACATGCTGTAGGCCATGGAAAAACACTCTCACAGACTGAGTTTGAGAAGGGAACTTAATGTAATTATCTTAAATTAATAAGAGGAGAACATTCCTCGTTGGAGGTCATCTCCATTAACTAATGCAATCCTATTCTGTTGTAATGTAATTGTGTAAGCATTGTGTCTTCCATCCAAGAGCTGGGACTCATTACAAGAACAATACAACTCTGTTACATTCAGTGTCAAGTCATCAGTGTGCTTCTTAGCTTGCACACTGATACCTAGGAGCTGGAAGACCCAGCTTGCAAATGTTCAGCAAACAATAGAGATGTAAAAGGAGATGAATCCTGGAGAATGGCTTGGAGGGACTGGAAGGCTCTTTCTGTGCATGTAGCGGTGTGATGTACACATTTCCCAAGTCCAATCTCTCACTGTTTTGCCTCGACATCAAAATGCAGCAATATTCTGCCACCCTTCCTTACTGCCAAGTTTGCTATTAGCTTTCACAATTGCTAGCACACAGCAAATATATACAGCAATCTTCAGTGGCTTGCCCTGAGAGAACGTGTTACCAATGGCAGCTTAATTCAAATTGCAGCTTCTTTAGAAAATACTTCTACAAACATTGACACTCAAAAAAAAAAAAAAAAAAAAAGGCAAAAAAAAAAAGCTCTCTTTAGCCTTTATAAGCTAGGAGTTTATTTTGTTAATATTTTTCTGCATGGAGTGTTTTAAATGAGAACATTCTGAAAGTAAATTGGCAGAGTATTTATTGCTGTTTATTTCTAAGCAGCTATAAGCCAATAATAATAGAGAATCCTCTTCAAGTGAAAACTGAATTCCTTTCAGTTAAAATGCTCAGCGCAAAGTCTGAAGCTGCGTTTTGTCAAGCAGATGCAGAGTGTCACCTTATAACGCCCATGCTAATGGAGTAATAGGATTGGAGCTGCGGCTAGCTACCCAGATCATTACGATAATCCTGGCCTAGAGAAAACAATTCTGCATAAAGCATTACTGCTCTGGAGAGCGTCCATTCCCGGGCTGGCCCAGCTGCGCCTGCTGCAGGCACACACACACGCACGGGCGCGCTGGGGTTAGCGCTTAATCCTCTAACTGCCCACGAATGCCACAAGCATTCGGCAAAGCAGAGGTCTGCATCCTCCCTGCAGAGCCCTGACTGGCTCCCGAGCCTCAGCGTGGTGCTGCCCCATTGCTCCTGCCAGCAGGGGTTTCGCCTCTGCCCATACGTGCCCGGAGCCACCTCGCCTTCTGCTGCGGGCACGGGGACCGCCTGCCCCAGGGCTCTGCGTGGGCTGCAGGTCGGCTCCGTGCCACCACCGCGCTGCACCAAGCCCCTGCTGCCTCTGTGGGGCTGGGGGTGCTCTGAGCTGGCATGGAAGGGTACCCAGGTGCAGTAGAGACCAGCGGAATGGGCCCAGCTGCAGGTGATAAAAGCAGAATCACAGAATCACAGAATTTCTAGGTTGGAAGAGACCTCAAGATCATCGAGTCCAACCTCTAACCTAACACTAACAGCCCCCACTAAACCACATCCCCAAGCTCTACATCTAAACGTCTTTTAAAGACCTCCAGGGATGGGGACTCCACCACTTCCCTGGGCAGCCCGTTCCAATGTCTAACAACCCTTTCGGTAAAGAAGTTCTTCCTAACATCCAACCTAAAACTCCCCTGGCGAGAGTCACGGGTCACGGGAGGTGAGACTTGAGAGAGGTTTTGGCTCAGCCGAGGCACTCTGTGAATTTCTGTGCTGCCACGTCCACTGACAGCAGAGGGTAAGCAGGAGGGGGCTGTGGCTTCCTTTGCTCTCTCTTTCTGGGAAGAAGCATCTGAGAGCGTGGCTGTGTGTCTCGGCTATCCAGGTGAGGTCTGGGGAGGGACCCTTGTGCTGGGTGCACCCTTGGGGCTGGAGGAGGGTTGGGCACCAGCAGAGGTGAGGGCAGTACTCACAGATGCATCCCTGGAAGCTGCTGTAGGTGATGGGACCTCTTGGGTACAAATCACCTCCTTTGGGACTGTTCGTTATAAGGCAGGACTCTTAAATGTGAAGAATGGTGTAGAAACTGGTGAGTATTTTGCTTTTTCTTCCTTAAAAGTTACTTGTTCCTGAGGTTTGGGGCAAACACTGGTGAGTCTGGAGCCAAAGCTGTAGAACCCCTCCATTGCTCTTCAGGAGGTTTTTCTGTGCCTTTGGGTGGAACACCCAGCTGGCCACTTCCACTAAGACATCAAACCCTGTCTGAAATAACATGCGTCCAGCTCTGATATGTGACTTTGTGGCTTATGAAGGATCTTTCCTTGAGCTGGGTGGCACTGCATGCACTGGTGGCATCTCGGCATCGATACGCTGCCACAAGCCACGTGCCCAGGCAGGGGAGGTGCTGGGTGCACGGGCCCATCACAGGGCTGCAGGAGCTGCCGTGGCTCCTCGGCAGCAGTGAGCTGGCTGGCTGTCAGACCAGAGCCTGCAGGGCTGAGGAGCTCTGCCCAAGCCTGCGAGCGACAGTGACCCCTTCCCAGCCACACAGAGTTAAACAAACAGGCAGCCAAACCACAGGCTGCAGCTCGGTTTGACCTGAGATGATTAAGAACAGGGCTGGTAATAGTGGTTTGAAAGCAGGGGAAGGAGCAAAACAATTCATGAGCGTTGTGGAGAGTCTGGCAGCTGCTGGCACCAGCCGGTCAGATGCAAAGTGCTGCTCCGTGCTTCCTCAGTCACGCACCCAGCGAGGCTGCTTCTGCAAAACATGAAGGTTAAGAAAGGAAGGATGCCAAACCGCTAAAAAAAAAAAAAAAAAAAAACCCTGCTGGTGTGAGGAATCCCAGAAGCGTCTGGAATCTGCTTGTGAAGCTGGGCAGCTAGCGCTGCCCATCTGCTCGGCTGGGTCTCTCCATTCACACACTCCTTTTTCCATTATTTTACAAATTAAAAATTGCAACAGTTTCTTTCCAGCTTCAAAAGGAATGTGCTCAGTTGGTTGCTCGGTGAGCAGGCTGACCAGAGTGACTTCCCTTGGTCCAATAGTGCAGTGCTTGTGCCTTCCACACCTCTCGCCTGGCCCTTAGAGGACTGCCCTTCTCCAGGGCATGAATGAACCTGCCTGCTGGGGGAAACCTCACCGGGTGTCTGCTTAGAGGCTGGTTACAGACACTCTTCAGAATGCATTGTATTAGGCTCCCTTGGCCAAATCAAGTTAGATTCCTCCCCAAAGGAAGGGGCTGCTCCAGGGGCTGCATAGGTGATGCTGGGGGCCATGTGTGCTGCGCCCATGGCAGGTGCTACCTGTGTCCCCCAGCACACGCCGAGGCTGGGGGGAGCACCGTGCTCCCAGCCTGGAGTTCTGATCCCATTTCCTAAATTGTAGGCTTTTTACTTTGTGCATGCCACAGGGCAATTACTAAAGGAAAAATCCTTTTATCCAGAATACAGTACTTTGTTAATCTGATTACTTGTTAATTGCTCCAATTTAACTGAAACATGTGGCTAAGCTTTAAATTTTAACCATTGATGCACTGTTACTGAGTCGGTGAATTGCTTTGGTACGAGGTTCACTCAGCTTTCCTGAAAGCCGCCCCATCACGGCACAGCTGAATGCTCTGCCAGCACCAACAAACCCCAGGGAAGAGCCCCTCTTCCCCCAGCAGCCTGGGGTGCTGGGGCTGCTGGAACTTACTGGTCTCCAGACCCAGGCTCTGAATGAGCTTTTACCACATGGTTCATATGGACTAGCTCTGGGGACGCAGACCTCGGGGGCAATTTTATGCTGGGCTGTTTATGTAAGCCCCCTTTTGAATAAAAATGTTAAGTTTCTATGAAGAATACGCTCCAGCTGTTGACACACGATGCTATTAGTAAAGCTGGTAAATGCAGTGTTTGTATGACCACTCCTTATCTTTATTGCTTCCTCCAAGTGTGGAGAAACTTAGTTAAACTCATTTTTAACAATGCTGCTGAAGGCAGCGGGAGGCTTCCCCACTCCTGATGGACCTGGCTAATTGCTCATTGAAATCAGCTGACATTTTCCTCATGTACAGAGGGAAGAAGGCTTCAAGGCCAGATTTCCTTGGTGGTGGCCTGTGGATCTGTTCCAGTGCTCTGCCTGGCCCAGACCTCCAGCTGCTGAGCTGCAGGAAGCCAGCTCTGCCAGGCTTGTTCTGGTGCCACCAAAAGCCCAGGCACCCAGCCCCGCTCTGGCCCTGTGTTCCCCATCTCCTGGGGGTGATGCCAGCAGATGCCCTGGTTTCTGTGGGGCTGCAGAGCTGTTGTGCACTTCGCAAGGGTAGGTGAGCACATAACCTCCCCTGGAGCAGTCGTGTGGCCCAAAGCCTCCCCCCGGCACAGCACAAGGGACCCGTCCTCGCCACGCGCGTGCTGCAGGAAGGCTCCGGGGCGCTCTGAGCGCAGGGCGCTGAGCCCCGAGCAGGGGGGTGATCAGCAGCGCCAGGGGGACCCCGGGCCTGTGGAACATCAAACCCAGCAAAACACTTCCATGTGCGCCTTCCTGCTCTGAACATGTCAGTCATGCTGTATTAATCCATTGGCCGGCATGAATGTTGCTGTCCCCACAAGTGTTCTTTCATGTTTGCCTACAATCTCAATGTCATCGCACAAAATCAAGAGTAATTATGAACAGATACCAGCCCCGCACTCCCCCCTCGTTTCTGCTCCTCAACATCTGGTTTCCACAACATCTCTGGGGGTGCTGGGAGCCGCAGCTTGGGCGTGCAGACCCTCGGCACAGCTCTGCTGAGAGTTAACCCTGCTCACTCCTCCCCTTCCCCCCACTAATTTTTCATTTTGATCAGTGATCAGCAGTGAACAGGTTTTAATTCCTTGGCCCCTGATTCCTCCCAGGCTTATGTTGGGTATTCTGGCAACACAAAGAGAAAATGCATCAGCCCAACAGGGAGACGGCTCTGCCCAGCCCAGCAGCAAACCCCGTCCGTCCCAGCAAGGGAAGGAAGAACAAACCTTCACCGGACTGAGGGGCACGGCTCAGCGCCAGCTGGTGTCTGCCGTGGCTTCTACTCCCAGCTGTGCCTGAGGTCCCCAGTGAGGATCCCTGCACTCACACCAGCCCCAGAAAGGGAACATTTCACGTTTCAGCTGGGTCAGGGCCAGGCAGTGGCAACAGGATACGCGCTTGTCTGAGGGCTGAAAGGGACGCCAATGTCTGAGCTGAGCAGTTCATCGTGAGCTGCTGCTGGCGACCAAGCTGCAGATCCAGTCCATCACCGAAACGATGCCTTGCTGTGTAATGACAATGCCCCAAATGGCCATCACTCCTGGGCAGCGTGTCATGCAAAATTCATATCTGAAATGATTGATGCTCTGCTTTCATATTTCACCTGAAATCACATCTCATGGGATGTGGTAGCTAAGACAGGGATGGTCTCAGATGGGAGATCAAGGAATCAAGAGGGCTCAGGTTGCTGAAATAAGTGCCCAGCTGTATGAGCATGAGATGTGACCAGGGGTGTGTCTGGACACGAGGTGAGGAGGGACCAAGGGAGGTGGTGGAGCAGCATCCTGCAGAGCCCATGAGAGCACGCGGAAGGGGCTGGTGCCGCTGTGCATGGGGTGCAGCCTCAGAGCCGAGCCCTTCCAGCAGCCAAAGCACAGCCCTGGGTGAGTCAGCTCCACGCCCGGTGCCTGGCCTGCCCTTGGACTGAGAGCACTCGAGAGCAAAGCTTGAGTGGTGCCACCACAGCGCTGGGGAGTGCCGGCATCATGGCACTGCCAGCGGGGACACGCTGTGCCAGCCGTGCCAACAGCAACACCGCCAAGAGCAGAGATGCCACCTGCTCCTGAGGGTGAGCCATGCCACCGCCCTGCTGACTGGCACAGTGACGAAGTTTTTGGCCTGCTGGATCCTCTTGCTTGAAGGCTGGCGATGCTGTCTGCTCGTGGTGTCACAAGAACTCGCCCTTTGCCCTGCTGGGCCACCCTTGCAGGCACAGGAACCAGGCAGGCTGCCCGCATGCCCCACAGCTCCGGTCCTGCGCCAGCTGCCCCAGCACAGCACCCCTCGTCACCCTCAGGCCTGACCCCACAGCTAACGAGGCCGTCACGATGCCGCCCTGCTGAAGGGCGTGAAACAGCCCCGGGTGAGAGCCCAGCTCTCACATGGTGGAGACCAGGCCCCCTCCTCAGTGGCACTTGGCAGGAGCCCTGCAGGATGCTCACCCCCTGCAGAAAGCTCTGCTATTTTGTGCTCTCGTGGAAGTGTCCTGCAACTGAGCACAAGCTAGTTTTCACTGAAGTTTGTCGGGTACCTGTGCTGCTTGCTAACTGCGTGGTTCTGCAGAAGATAATAAGCACTGCCATGGCCATACGCAGAGAATGTATCCAACCACCACGGCTTTGAGTTTGGCTTTACTGACTTTTGCATAGAAGCAGGAACAGATTTATGATTAGGCCATCTCGTCCACTCTTGTTCCACTTGTCCCTGCCACCTTTTTCCAAAGAAAGTCCCGTGAAGTTCGTGTGTGGTCAGGCACAATGCCTCCCCTTGGTTTCTTCAGGAGTGAAACAAGCCCAGGCCAGAGGTTTGCCCACGTTCACCCAGCACAGCATTGTGCTCTCTTACTACCAGAGGTTATCAACCCCGAACTGGAAAATGCTGGATGCATCAAACACTTCTTTGAGTTGTTTGAAACTGTTCATGTTTATGTTTGTAATAAAAAGTGAACAGGTGCTGGCAATTTAACTAATCAGGTACCATCTAAATCTCCTCTGAACTGATTCCTTTGCAATACGCTCCAATGGCTGCTTGGCCATCCGACAGCCTGCAATTATGCAAACATCCCGATTCACATGGTACTTATTACTGGCACAAGATGTGCTGTAATCCTGTAATTTTTACTGAGGCCTGGAACTTGCTGCATCAGCTTTTTGGGTCCCTTGTGCAGATGATTTTCCTTTGCTGTCCTCTCAGCCACGAGGTGGGCAGGAGCTCCGGAGAGGGCCCTGCTGCAGCGGGGTGGAGGTGGCACTCAGAACACCGGAGAGCCAAGAGTTTTCTGAAGGGTGCTCACCTCCTATGCCCTGAGCTCACGTGTGTTCCCGTGACTTGCTGCTCAGGGTGCCATTTGCTACCAGCAGTGGGGATGTTGAAGTTTAACTGAGGGACGCCCCAGGTGCCTGCATCCCCTTGCATCCCCCTGCCTGCACAGCCGTGCTGGGCCGCGTGGCCGGAGCCGTGCACACCACAACCCCGCTGCAGGTGTGGCGCTGCCAGGTTTGCCCTCACCAAAAGAAGGAAAAAATAAATCAGATGATTACAACTTCTGTAAAGGAAGCAACTGCTCCACCTCTTAGCAGCCATGACCCAGAAGACAAGGTTACTCTTGCACTAGTACATTAATTTCTCTTGCCAAACAAAGATCGCTCTCTGTTACCTGCTGCTCTCACTAGAAAGGGCTTTGGGGCACCCTGCGCATGCAGCTTAGGGGGATGCAGCAGTGACCAGCGAAGTGCCCCCACTTGGTTTTCTCCATGGGCACTGCTGTTTTTCACTGGACCTGGGAAGTACAGGTTGTGTTTAAAATGAAGGGAGAAAAGCAGAAAAATCTATTAGACATCATACATTTAACCAATTCTGACTTGACCGGAATCCAATAAAATGCAGTTCATACAACATTTTTATTGCTAATTGGTTTGACTGTTAAAATTTAAATGCATGAAGTTACTTTAATGACAGACAGAGTGGACCTTGTTAACCTTTAAAAGGGTCTTAATTCATTTATATACCTCCTAACATGCGTTGCACTTCTCCCTCTCTGCGTGGCCCTTGCTGCCTGGGCCGGGCTCTGGCAGAGGCTCCCGGCTCGTGCCGGCTGGGCACAGCAGGAGCGCCGCCCTCGCACGAGGCTGCCCAGCGCGTGGAGGGGCAGGCACAGGGGCCAGCGGCCGTGGTGGGCACTCGGGGCACTGCTGAGGCTCAGCACCCAGCCGTGGGCAGCCTGGGACGCTGACACCGTGCATGCTCACACAGAAGGGCTGTTGAAACAATAGTTGTACAGGTTAGCTCCATGTTGCAAATACGGAGAGGGGCAGGAGAGGCCCCAGAGGCCCAGAGCAGCGTGCACAGCCTGGAGGCACCTCTCACTCCCCAGCCGGGCAAGTGGCTCCCAGAAGCCACGGCCAGAGCCTGCGTGGCCCGCGGCTCGGGTGCCCTCTCCAGGGTGCGCAGGAGGAGACAACAGAGGACAGCAGAGCCCCAGCTCCCGCGTGCCAGCCTGCCCTGGAAACCCAGTTTGACTCCACTGGGCTTCTGTCCAAGTCCCGCTTCCCACCATAAAAACCATGTAACACAGAAACTATGCCAACAACAGCAGCTTTTATCCACTCTGAAACCCCAGAAAGTGCCTTAGCCTGTCTTGCATGCATCAGAAACTTCTGAGTCATTTGCAATGATTTCAGAGCTAGAGGTCCTGCTCTGGACTGGCGTCCTGATGCATCACTGAGCGTGCACGGCCGGAGCCCAAGCCCAAGCAGAGATCTGCTCACATGGAGCTCAGCTGCAGGGACCAGGGCTGCAGCTGGAGGAGCCGCAGTGGCAGCCCCATGCCCTCACATTCAGTGACACCAAATGCCACCCTTGGCCATGCTCAACAGGGGCTAGAGCCGAAGTGTGAGCAGGGACCTGGGGAGAGCTGCGGGCTGCTGGAGCCCGTCTCACCAGCACCTGCACCAGCAGCTCTCTGCTCTGCTGCCTGGGACAGTGGTGCTACCGCCTGCGGTGTTCTCGCCATGTCCCAGGGACCCCTGCAGCACAGGTCCCTGCATGTTACATGCTGACAAACGTTTTCTATTTAAATGCAAATTTTGACTTTTCACTCAGCAGCTAGAGAAAGTTTTTCACACCAGAATGAGGGTCACGATAATAATTTATCCACAGGCCTCTTTCTACAATTACTATTTGTACAAGAAAAGTGTTTATACTTCCGTGGCTGAGAGAGGCTTCCTTCAGCGGTGTCAGAGGGAAGGATCACAGTCCTGTCAGCGTCGCGGCTGCAGCCGTCTCCTTGGAACGGCCCAAACGCACAGACGTCGCTGGGAAAAGGGCAGCAGGAGCTGTCGGACTCACGCTGTGCTGTTCACATGCTGATGGGGCCCGCCGGCTGCATCGCTGGTTTGGCAGAGCTGCCAGGCAGGGCAAAACCACTCCGCAGCCCTCAGGCAAGCTCTGCAGACCAAAGGCACCCGGGGGAAAATCCTCCTTGCTGGGGTTGGCGAGGAACCCGTCCTCCTGCCTGTGCATGGACTGGTGCACGGCAGAGCACGATGCTTCTCAGCCTCCTGGAGTCTGTGTAATGTCCCTTATAATTAATTAATTAATCCCAGGCACAAATGGGCATCTTATGTTACTCAGTACCATAATGAGAAGTCAGAGTTGAGAAGATACTAGATGGAGAAAATGCCCTAGGGAGGGTTAAGCTGACCGGAGACCCAGACCGGCAAATTACCTCCCTGCAACCTGAGCCCCCTGCACCCTCCAGCCCAGGACACATCAGGGTGTCCCAGCTGCCGTCACCAGTGCAGCTTTCTGAAGCCAAGGGGGGATCCCAAACACCCACCACCCTCAGCACAGACTTCTGCACAGCGGGGACATGCCAGGAGGTGCAGTGTCTGTGCCAGCCCCAGCACCTCCAGCTCAGCCCCTAGGAGACCCGTCCAGCAGCCACCGGGGATGCCTGCACCCCACGGCTCCGTGCCTCCCAGCACCCCATTCAAGCCCTGCTCGGCCAGAGCCGTTCAGCAATGAGGTGTCTAAATCTCAGGGTGCTTTGTGGACATGGGACCATGCCCGCATGCAGAGATCTGGGTAAATGGTGCACAGCTCTGTCTCCTCGTGGGAAGAGCCGCTGCGGACGTGGCAGCCTGTCCATGCCGTGTACAATACCTTTCGGGAGCAGCATCCACTGCCCCGCCTAGGGCTTGATTCATGTCTCCCTGGTGCTGAAATGCAGGGATCAATCAAAGCTTTTCTGAAAGAGGGCAGGGAGCCAGCTTTGATTACAGCACAGGGCTGTGCCGAGCAATTGTTTGCCTGCCACAGACACCCCCTTGCACAGGCTTGTGCCGGGCTCCCTTCCAACTTGTCCAGTGATCCTCTCCGGTCAGCGTCCCGGGGACAGCAGCACTCAGCCGAAAATCCTTCTACGCTTGTCTCCCCTTGGTGCACCTGGGTGAAGTCTGCATAGCCTGAGAACCAGCTGTCACTTGGAAAGGTACAAAATGCAGCACTGCTAAAATCACACAAAAGTTGTATAATAAAATAATGTTACTGTTTCAGAGCCAAGCACTCCAAGTTAGGGAGTGTTACAATTGAGGCAGCTATTGCAATCCTAATTCTGATTGTTTCATTCAGATGTACTAAGCCAGAGCTCCTGTGTGATGCATGCTCAACTTTTTACAGTGGAACTCTTTTTCAGTATTTATCTTATTCTCATTCTCCAATACATGGCACCTGCCTTTGTTACCATGTTTAAAACTGTGCTTAGAAGGCAGAGAGTTTATTTGGTGCACCAGGGAGGCTTTTCCACAAGGCACATCATCTCAGTGTTTACTATATACACAAAGATATCTTCATTTATCTCACCTTCTTGCAAGGTAGAGGGGATGATAATTTCCTGACTTCATAGGAGGGGCAGAGATGCAAGAAGATTAAATTCAGTGGTTTCCACTAATTGTGGACATCCATTAACAAAAAAAGAAAAAATGAAAAGCCCATCGCTCGGCACCATCTCACCACGCCCTCGGTTCATCAGCAGCACAGGGAGTATCGTGACGCCGTGCCCACGTGCAGCCTCTGCCAGAGCTGCTCGCCTGCCCCGGGTCCGGCAGCAGATGGGTAGGGCTGTCCTCAGCAGATTTCCAGGTGCCTGTGGGCAGCAAAAGGGATAGAAGCTGAGTTTGTTGGGTACTCCCCTTCTCAGAGGCTGTTCACCCGGCCTAATCCCAAGCACACCTGCCCCATCCCACCTGCCCCTTCCCACTTGCCCCACTGCTGTTGTTTCTGCTCCCCACACCTGCTCTACCCTGAATGACTTCTGGGCCTGCCTCTGCAGGCTCCATTGCCCCAGAGCACTCAGTCAGACTCCCAAGACCAAAACTGTCTGAGCTGGGCTCAGGACACCTCACCCAAGCACTCGTCCAGGACTGCACACGACCAGGACGGGCTCGCAGCAGATGCCCGTGCTGCCTCCGCACCCCACGGCCTGAAACCTGCCACCCAATGTAAAGTAAGAGCCACAGAAAAGGGATCTGGAGCTGGGGTCACATCCCTTTTCTAATGTGAATTAGTCTGAGCACTAAATGAGTTCAGACTTAATTGTAAGCATTTTCTGTTAACTAAGCAAGAAATCTTATAATAACACAATAAGGTGCCATTTCACAGCATCCAAATGGAGCAATAAGCTAGTGCCTCATTTGTATGTATTTTTTTTCACAGTGATTGCTGACGCTGCTGCTTTTAATATATTCACATTGGCACAGCCATTTGCATTCAGATGCAATTATGAGTTAGAAACTCCCTCCTTTCTGCAAGCTCCAGAAAGGGAGAATTTCAGCCCAGAGACACGTTACTGTTCATTTTGTGGGGTCTAATTAAGGAGTCTGCTCTGGCAGGAATCGAATTCCTATTGTTACCAAAGGGAGCGTCCTGCAAAGAAACAGATTAAATTAAACCAAGCCTTTAAAATTCTTCCTTTTTTTCACAATTCTTATTGATCTTGAACAGAAATAGTTATTTCCTATGGAAATAATGACCCTGTTAGGACACTGTCCAAAAGGATGCGCGAACCACCGCCGTTTTTAAGGCGCGTTACGGAGCTAGAGCCGTGCCACACACAGCCTGCTGCTGGGCAGCCTCCTGCCTCCTGTGGGGCTCCCGGCCCTGCCAGACACGGAGGGTGCCAAGGAGAGGGCAGGCACCTTCCCGGGTGCCCCTGCCAGCGCAGCCAACACAAGAGGCCTCCCGGCTCTGTGCTGCAGTCAGAACGGGCACAGATCAGAGGAAATAGTGCCTGGGAGGAGCCGGCATCTGCAGACCTCTGTAACTCACGGGCCACAGCGCAGGGCTCTGTGGTCAGGCTGCTCCAGGACTGGTTGTTTCCCCCAATTTCATTTGTAAAGATGCTGCAGGCAGGCCAGCTGTATGAAAAACTGCAAATACAAATCCTGGCGCTTTGCCTGGAACACGGGCCCTCCCCTATCCCACAAGTTGCAGCTGTCCCCTGACCCCTCTTGCTCAGAACCTCTCCTTCGCTCAGTTCACAAACCCAGTGAGATTCCCACAGCGCCAAGGAAAAGTCTGCGGCCTCCTGGATGTTCCCAGCTGAGACAAAGCCCCCCGCCCAGGCTCGGAGCGGTGAGACGCAGAGGTGCAGCACCCTCAGATGTCACGTGTGTGTCCCCATCTTGCCGGTTCTCTTTGCCATGGGCTCTATTGACAACATGCCATAAAAGAGCAATGGGAAGGCAGCACATCCCTTCGAACCCCCTGCTTTCTGTCGGAGGGAGCCAGGCAACAAATGAAACAGAGAAGAGAAAATAAAGAAACAAAGAGAGGTTTGAGCTCCAGCGAGCAATTCAGCCCCTGTCCCTCCAGAACACCAGGGTGGCCTTTGATGGCTTGGCCGTGGGGCCTGAAGCAGAGGCAGCAGGGAGCGAGGCAGGGCTGGGCAGGGCTGGGCAGGGCTGGGCAGGGCTGGGCAGGGCATTTCTCCCCCCGCTCGAGGCTTGACCAGGGGGTCAGGGCAGATGAAGCTGCACAATGTGGCTCTTACTTGGGCATGGGCTCTGGTGTGATCTCACCGTAAGTCAGCATCATCCATCCTCTGCCTGTGGGTGAGAGGAGCAGAGTGCCAGGGGAGCACAGGGCTCAGAAATGGCAGCAAAGCTGTGGTGGGAGACCCCTGCTCTGCCTGACCTGCTTAGCCTTGCAGACCTCCAGCTCCTCAAAAGGATTGTGCTGAGAAAGGAGCTCACTGTCCCACCACTTCCCATTGATTCCCAGGATTGGCATTAGGTGCTGAGGTCAAAATACACCCCAGAGCAAGACAAGCTCAGCCACACCAAAACCCCGCATGAGCTGAGGAGCTCCTAACACTAATGTAGGAGCCTCGGGTGGTGTCCAGAGCAGGGCATGTGCCTCTGCTCACACACCCGGGCAGAGCTGGGCACTGCGTGCTGAGACCATCCAGCAGTGAGCCAGGAAACCTCCTCCTCTTGCCAGGAGGGAAGAAGGGGCAAAGGGAGGAGGAGACAGTGTAATTACTGCAGCACCTGAAATCTCATAAAGAGTGCCATGTAGATTACCTCCTCCCGACAGGCTGGAGCTTTGGTTTATAGTTTACACCAGCATATATCGAATTAACCTCAGAGAAAAAGGTTAAACTATCAATCACGAGCTGCAGTTTAAAGAACTGCATTCCTTTTGATATATGGCACTGGCAGGCACGTCAGAACTAAGCAAAAGACTGCTTAAAAGTAACTGGGGATAATGGGCCTGGCTCCTTATGGAGATAGATGTGCAGTGTGTTGACTTTAATATGCTGCATAAATGAGACCCCGGTGTGGAAATATTGCATCACAATGTAAAACAATTTCCTCTATTCAAACAACCGCTAAGTAGACTTCTTCTATTTAATATTCGGTGGGCAGCTCGGCCAGCACTAGCTGCCCCTGGTGAGGGGAGGGGAGCTGGGGGGCGCGGGATGGCGTGCAGCGAGGGGACCCTGGGGCAGCGAGCGCTGGGCAGGCGCTGGCGCTCGCCTGGACCGGGCCCTGCGCTAGCAGAGTGCTTCTATTAGCTGCACATGTGCAGAGCAGCGGGGCTGTAATTTGAAGACATGTAACACAGACTGTTTACATTTTTGCAATCCTGGATAGTTATGTGCTGAATTTCCCTACTGGAAAGAAAAACTGCATGAGCGGGGAATGCGGAGAAGGAGGAGGCTTCTCCCCTCCGGAGCAGGGGGATGCAGCGCATCTGGGAGCGGGCTCAGAACGACGCACACCCCGGCTGGCCGGGCAGAGGGGCCCCTCGCCTCCGGGCTGGGCCGAGGCAGTCTGCAGCCCAGGCCGTGGGACTGCACCGGGCGTCTGGCTCTGCATTGCCTGCCAAAGGGGCCGGGGGGCTACTGCTGTGCTGGCAGGGCTGCAGAGGTGGGCTCAGGGCTGGGTCCCTGCTCGCTGCCCTGCGGCACGGCCATACCACGCGGCCCCAGCCACGCCGGCCGTGCAGCTGCGGTGCCCGCACGTCTCCAGCAGCTCCTCGGGGCCCTGCAGGCTCGCCCTGGCTGGTGGCTGTGCCACCGGAGCTCCTAGCACAGCGGTGACGGCCGGTACCAGGGCGTCATGGTGATGCACTGTGCTCTGCCAGCAGTGCTGGCAGTGGGCAAAGGGCAGCAGCCCCCATGAGAATGGGAATGCCTCTGCGATCAGGGATGTGCTACAAAGTTGATTTTGAATTGTAATAAAAATAATTGCTAGGTTTTGCAACACTACTCATTGCTACTGGAAAGTTGGAAGAAGTATCATTTGATATGCTTAGCCAAGAACAACACCTTTCGGTTTTCATTTTACATTTCCTAATTGCAATAACTGCATGAGCATCATGTCTTTGGTCAAGGTACGGCAGCGTGTTTGGCCAAGTAGTTGCAAAGCCTTTGTCTGCCCAGGAAGAGCTGCCCCAGCTGGACACAGGGCATACTGCTGGGAGCTCTGGAGGGCAGTGGGGTTGGGGCTGTGTGCACGGAGCCCCTGCAGGCACCCCGGCCCCCTGCCTGCTCCCCAGCAGCACCAGCAGCACCAGCACAGCCCCGCGCTGTCCTGCCCACAGCATCGCGCACTCAGGGCCTCTTGCTGCCACCTCCTCCGTTGTCTTGTCACCTCCCGGGCCCCACGAGCTGCAGCGTGCCAAGGAACCTCCCCGTCCACCCGCTAGTACAGATCGGTGCTCGCCTCCAGATGGGTTGAGACCAGATCCACTCATTGTACTCTCTGAGCCTAAAAAAAGCCTTGTCTGAGTCTGGTGCTTTACCTAACGTGCTGTCTTGGGGAGAAGAAAAGGTCAGTGAGACTTTTGAAATAAAAATGTTTCCATCTCAGTTGAGAAAAAGCCCAGATGGGTGAGCAAAGTTTAGAAAAGGGAAAGAATTGAGCAAGCAAGCAATACTGTGAGAAGCTGATAAGAGGAGCTCTAGCAGGAGAATAGGGGAGCCTTGTCTATCAGCCTATTAAAGGCTATTCTTACAAGTTTTTTTTCTTTTCATTAATACGCAGGGTGAATAGAACATTGAATAAAAATCAGTACTTACTGCACAATTGTAGGATTGAAAGGTAACTGTCAACAGAAGGATTGGGGTGACAAAAGGGGCCATTTCAGTGCTTAGCAAATGATTTTCGGCTTGTCATTTCAATAGGCCGTGTTTTTCAGAGATTGTGTTTTTTTTGAATAGCGTTTATTACCATGCTTTTTAAAAATTTCATGTTGTCTCTTTGCAGGCACCATTCATTTGCAGATGCAGTATTCCTTTTTGGTTGTCAGAGGGATACTGCTTTAGAAAAATAAAGTACAGTCGTCCAGTGAGAAAAAGGATTCTCTTGTGAAGCTAATGGCTGAGAGAACAACAATCGGGGCAGCTCCTACCTTCTTGCCAGACTGACCCACTTTCTCCCACTGTTCTTTATTCATGATCGCATGGGCCATGGGCTCTCGATTTCAAATTACAAGTAGATGCTGAGTAAGATAAAACTTTTTTAACAGAAAGTCTCTCTTCCTTAACGCTCCAGTTTTGCAGCAGGAGATCCCAAAGTACAAATAGGTCTCCTATCTCTTTCCTACAGACAAGAGGTCCAATTTTGCAGCCTTTATTCAGACAAAATCCCATTTACCTCAATGGGGGCTTTGCTTGAATAAGCAGTGAGCAATTAATGCTCAGACTTTACAAAAGAGATACGTGGGGTGTTTAATGCATTGTGCGTATGCCCAAGAGGAGAAGCTAAGTGACAAAGTTTTACGGTTATCTACTTTAAATAAAATCTTTGAAAACATGTGTTGGTTTAATCAAAATGATCATGTTCATTGCTACATAATTGCTCACATAGGTCCAGAATTTGCATGACATTGTATACTAGGCAACAGTGGTTAAAAGGACTTGCATTAGGATTTCATATCATTTTAACAAAAAACACCATTTTTGGCACCCTGGGCTCCTAAGTAGAGAGTAATCTAGAATTAGTGAGAAATAGATTTCATGGCTTTAAGTCACTTTATAGTGTGCAGGTCTTGAACCCTGATCTTTTGTAAATTGAACCACTTGTGAAAAAACAAAGGCCTCTAATCCTTTTAAACTGCCACTGCACATCCCTGGCCCAGTGCCCTTGAGAAGTGATTTAAATGGCATTGAGTATGGCAGTTCAAAACATACTCAAATCTGTTAAGAGCCTGATATCTACGAAGGGAATGGAAGCAGGGTTAAAAAAAAAAAAAAAAAAAAAAAAAAAAAAAAAAAAAAAAAAA